>JANAVB010028477.1:267500-560428 GCA_029216955.1 Iris pallida
AATACATATCTTCATTAGTCCAAGACTGAATCAAACTAACTATATTATAACAAAATGAATTTAAATGATAATTAATATTAGCAAATAATTTAAACGATATTTTATAAATTCTAAATCAAAATGGTTTGACAAAAATTCTGTTGTCATCAAAATACATTCTATAATGGTTACAACTGAAATCTATTTTCTAAGAAAAAAAATTTATTAACGTAAAACAAAATAAAACTTTTGGAAGTAGGGAAGTGGGTTTAATCCTACCCACCTTAAAATATTTCATCTCCAAAATTTTAAGAACACGATAACTAAATCTTTAATTGATATGAATAAAACGACGAATGGTATAATCAAGAAAGTGATATGATTCATGATCTAATTAGTCACGCATAAAAATGATAATGATGATAGACAAGAGGAGAGTGTGATTTGGTACGACAAGTATTCGATCAAATGGTCTAGTTGACAAGCAAATGTTTTTGAGAATGATCTAAATTGGAATGATTGGGCACGAATGGTCTATGATCAGCATGGTTGAGTCATTACCAGCTTTTTAAGGAATAACCAAAGTTCTCGATAAAATCTAAACAGGATGTTAGTTGCATTTAAGAGACAGTCACGATCAAGGCTAATCGTGCAAGTCATCCAAGCAAGGCAAAAAATAGAAAGTTAGCACGAGCATGATCATGATCAAAATAGTCATGACCGCAGCTGGAACGAAGGTATAACCTTAGCTATGATTTAGTTGAAATCATAGACACGGTTACGGTTTAGTCTTGATAAAATGGTGTAAGATCGATCAAAATTGAAATCAACTTGGTACGAACAACTAGTCGAACAAGAATTATTTAGGCACGATCATGGAATTGAATTCTAGAATGACTTACGATTTGGCACGATCGAAATAGAATCGATTAGTTTGGTCGTGATCAAAAAGTGTTTAAGGATGATCCAATCGAAATTGTTCCAACATGAACGATTGTGTAGTCATGATCATAGAATCAAACCTAGGAAAGGATACGAATTGACTCGATCGAAATATAATAGAGGAGTCTAGTCATGATCGAAATTGTTCAAGGATGATCAAATCCAAATTGTTTAAAATATTTATCTCTAATTATTTAAGCACGAGTTTGGAATCAAAATCTAGATGAGTTTAGGAATCCAGTCGGAATTACATTAAAAGATGACAATCTAAAAAATAGAAAGATAAGAAAGGAAGGGAGAATTACTGGTTTATCGAGAAGACTGTGGCTAGGAATAAGCACAAATCGATTTTTTTTTAAACTTAATAGTTATACGCCAATAAGACGTAGTCTCTATGGTATTCGAAACTCGTAAACATGATCGAAGTCATTTTACCGAGAATATATGCCTCGTCAGTGTATAGCTAGCTGCAATAAACTATTGATTCCACGACTCAAGCAAGGATACGGTAACGAATATCCAATCAACTCTATCCAATCTGGACATAACACTTAAGACGAAGATAGGACGACCAAGATATAGCTTTGACAACATTCGATAACTTATACTTACTCGAGATTACTTCAAGTTAGGGATCATGCCTCGCCAGTGCACTACTGGCTGCAGTGAACCCACAGTCTCCATAAGTCAAATAAGTGGCGACAGTGCGCGGTTGTCTGCCATCACAAGTCATCGAAATTATTCCAACTACATCCCTAAGAATATCGAGGAGTTTAAAATATCATACAAGTTGATAAAAATAAAAATGCAGGTATCTGTTCTTCAAGTATAAGATCAGCTTCTTGAAAGGAAAAACAATAGATTAGAAAGAATAATGATCGAAGTCAAAATAAGTAAGAATCTTATAATCCTTATTTTACGGGTATTCAATATTCAACGATTGAGAGAACACTTCTGAATCCGAAAACGTAACTCGAGATTAATAGATAATTGAGGGAGAAATTATTTTAAAAATAATTCTTTAGGTCCAAGGAAAAAAATATAAGTGATATGAACTTATGATATGGTGGTGGTTAAAAAAGATATAAAATAAAATTGTACAAATGATCATTATTAGGGAGAAAATGACCGAAGGCAAAATTTATATTAAATTTATATTTCTCTAATATTCAAGATCGAGGAAAAATATGTATAACGCACTATGTCTACCTATTCATGCACAAATATATAGGTATAGCCCAAGTAAATCCCAAAAATCCCAAATTATCATTCTAAGAGGAGGTTATTCTATTTCCAAGAAATACAATTTAAATAGCAATAATACATATATATTATATTCAATATATAATTTATAGAAATTATTCCCAATACTAGAAATGGACTACCAATATATATACATCTATGTATCTACATGGACGACGTTGGTCGCACTACTTGGCCACCAGGACTTGGGTTGAGTTCAGACTAATTTTGGAACAACCAGGTCTCCTAAAAGCCAATAATCTTAATAATAAATTATTCCTAGAGTTATGTCACGATTTGGCCTGGTTTTCCTAGTCAGTATACACCTATGACTCGGTCTTCTCTACCATGGCTAGAACACTAGTCAAAGCACTCGACTATACTCTCAGTGCCAAAATTTTTGGTTATCTTACATTCTAAAACTTAACCGTGACTAAGGCCGTCTATACTAAATATTTATAAAATTCTAAAATTGCATTCTAATTCAAACAAATAAATAAAAGGGTATTTTCCAAACTTTCAGGAAGATGTTACGAATCTACCCTCTTGAGAAATACCGTCGAATCAAAATGCGATAGTGTATCCTTCTATGAAAGTCATCTAGTGAGACCTATGTAGCAGCCTTAACTACCCAAATGTCAATTTGAACAAGGGACTCCTAGCCCTAGTTATTCTCTTAAATCAATTCAATCCTAATTGTGAATGAGCATTTCCTAGGCGCAAGATCGCAATAGTACGACTAACTTAAGTACTATCACGAGTTCGCAATCTTTTGCAAAAACTGACCTGCATGGGCCACCACAAAAACTTGTCACGACCCGCACCCGCTTTTTCGGATACGAGACGTGTCCAAGCCAGCCTACACCGCAGAGTCGGCGGTAGAACGCTGTCAGGCCCGCAAGAAAATAAATGCTCAAAAATAAACTTTATTGCTCATTCACATTTCTAAATTTATTACAACATTTACAATATTTATATTTGAAGAAAAATACAATGTTCTCACAATATAGAAAAGACAGCTAGTTCCACTATCTAAGTCGACCTCAGCATACCAAAGTCTTTCCAGTGCTAAGAATGATCGTGGCTAAACCTGAAAAATGTTAATTTCCAGTCAGGAATGGAATAAGCACACAAACCGACGCCAATGCAAAAATGCAATAGAATTAATAAGACATAAAAATAACATATAAGGGGTGAAGCTAGAAGACACTGATGATATGGCATGGTGGAGAAGACAAGAAAAATAAATAAAAGACAACTATGTATGTGGTGTAAAATATCCGTTTCGACATGTGAAGGGCTAGGGGGAAAATTCGGCACCCTGCACGTGTCGTGTGCAGCTGCTATTATTCACGAATAGACTCACGGGATAGTTCTGGGTAGTCCACATATCTACTAAAATATTTTCCCTCCCGACTACTCTGTGTGACGAGCATGTCAACAAGCAGCAAGATATATGTATAAACATGAAATGTAAAAACTACTATGAATCGAAAAGCAATCAGAAAGTGTATTTGCCTGAGGTCCTTAGCCGGGGAAACCAATAATACTATACCACTCAATGAGCCACAATCAGTCAACACATGCAGAAGTCTCCAGATGCTGAAATAAATATTACCAATATTTTTAGAATAGTCAAATTAACTAGAATTGCCTGTCCTTAAGTCCAATTCTGGACACAGGGACAAAACGGTAATTTTGGGTCAAAATGATGTCCGCCGTTGGACCCGCTTTGCAGCAAAAAGCGTGCCAGAGTCAGCGGTCTCTAAAGTCGTCAAACTATATGTCAACAGGTCTGATTTTTCGATACGAACCCAACCGTATGTCCAAAGTTGGATTTCGGCGGGCCGTGCACAAAATTGCCCGTTGAGTCGGACCGTGGGGACCGCAAAACGGCAGTCTGATTCAACTGTCTCAGAATTGGACCAAACTTGGCATACAAGACAAGAAAAATGATACAGTCCTGTTGGCACAAGTTTTGTCTCGATCGGACGAACGTGCATAAAGTAATTGGAAAACTAGCACAGAGGCCGATACGGTAAATTTCGACGGATACGCATCAAATTCGTCGCACACACGCAACCAATTTGAATTCCATCAAAGCCCACACGTCTACAAAACCGTTACGCACCTTTCGATGCTTTTGGTTCGCGACCACGTCGCCCGGATTGGCGGGACGCATGTGGTATCGGAGGGTTTTTCAATATTCTAAACTGTTTTTTTCATGTTTTATTTCGATTTTCAATCTGATTTATAACGCTGTCTAGACAACTAGAAATAAAAATAATAATTGGGTTTCCATCACGGTTAGGTTGTCTTCAATAATGGTTCAGGTAGTTTCCCACCTTAGTCGATGATTCGACCAAAAATCGTCTCCCAAAACAGGTTCGTCAACTGTTCCCTGAACTGTCGAGAACAGTATTTTTGGGCAATGTTTGAGTCTAATTTTGGACAACCTAGTTTGTTTAAAATAAAAACAATTGAAGGGATATAGACTCGTATAGTATGACTACATACCAGAGGCGAATGTTCAAAAAACGATCAAGGGAGGAAGCGGGGAGCATGCCACGAAGTAGGGGCATCGGTTGCCTTCGCTGGTGTGTTTGCTTGCACCCGCGCGCACGCATGGCTCTCTGGCCGCCGTCCGGCCGCGCGCGACGGTGGCCGCCCAGGAGCAGGGGATAGGTGTGGAGTTAGGGTTTGGGTGAGAACTTCTCGATCTCTCTTATACGAAGCCGCGGGGGTTACAGTACGGCTCGGGTTGAGTTTGCGCTCGGGACAACACAGCTTGGGGTGCCCAGCTCCGGCTTGGGCCCAGGGCTGTTTTAGGCTTTATTCTTTTTTCCTTTTTCTTTTCTATTTACTTGTTATATGTATGCACTCATTATACATGTATATATATACCTATATATATTCATACACATATACGTATATATTATTTATACAAACACACTTATATATATATATATATATATATATATATATATATATATACACACACACACACACATATATATTATTTATTTGTATAACTCTATATATATTTACTTAATGTATATATATATGTATATATATAACTGAGTATATATATAACTGAGTATATAGTGACCCATATATATATAACTGAGTATATAACTGAGTATATATAACTGAGTATATATAACTGAGTATATATAAAAAAAAATATATATATATATAACTGAGTATATAGTGACCCATATATATACATATGTACACACATACATCTGTATACACAAAATGTTTACATAAGTACCAGGAATACAATATTATAAAGAATTTCTATAACCAATGGTTACTACATAAATTTATTCATTCTACCAACATTTATCTACACAGAACTCTATTGACTTATACATATTTATATAAAGCCTAATACATACGTGCCACCTATACATACTAGTATTCTTAATATAAAATCCCAAAACTAAAGTTTTATTCTAAGGAAGTCATTATCCTATTTTCTAAGTAAAATATTATTTAAACAGGAATAATATATTTAACATATTTCACCATTATATTAAAAATATACTCTCTCGACCAAAACATGAATACCAATATAATTGTCGTTAATATATACATCTGTATGGATGTCTTTGGACACACTACATGTCCACATGGGGTTGGGCTCAGTCTGAACTAAATTGGTACCACCGGGTCATTTAAACGTCAATAATAATAATAATAATAAATAATTAAACTATTTATAATGGTCATGTCACAACTTGGCCTGGTTTTCCTAATTAGGACACACTGATGGACAGGTCTTCCCTACCAGGGCTAATACACTAGTCGAAACACGCCACTGTGCTATCCGTGCCACGATTTCTAGTCACCTTGTACTCCAATTTCTTACCATGACTAAAATTATCTACCATAATAATTAACTAATTAATTATTTCCAAAATTCTAAAAATCACCATTTAATTAAAATAAAGGCTTAATTGCTAATTGATACCCTCAACTATTCCGCTTTTTCAACTTGATACCCTAAACTTTTTTTGTAACAAGTTGATACCCAAAGATTTTTTTGGACGAAAATACCCCTCATCCTTCTCAAAAATTACCCCCCTTTCCCCCAACCCCCCCTGCTAGCTTCGGCCGGCCTCCCCCCCTCCCTGCTAGCTTCGCTCCCCCCCTCCCGCTCGAGCCCGGCCAAGCCCGCCGCCGCAGCAGCAGCAGCAGCAGGCGCAGCAGCAGGCGCAGCAGCAGCGGCGGCCGGCGGCGGCGGGCTTGGCCGGGCGCGAACGGGGGGGGGGGGGGGGGGGGGCGAAGCTAGCAGGGAGGGGGGGAGGCCGGCCGAAGCTAGCAGGGGGGGGGGAAGGAAGAAGGAAGGGCATTCTCGGTATTTTTAAAAATTTAGGTATCAAGTTGAAAAAAAAATAATAGTTGAGGACCAAGTTGTTACAAAAAAAAGTTTAGGGTATCAAGTTGAAAAAGCGGAATAGTTGAGGGTATCAATTAGCAATTAAGCCTAAAATAAATAATAATAAAATATTTCAAAAATTTTCGGGAATGAGAGCTACAAATTGACAAGGTAAACTATCCATCTAAGTGTAATGCACTTGAAGATTACTTTGCTACGTATAATTAGTGAAAAAATAAAGCATAGCATCCGCTAGAGGTTTATGTATATACTAGCATACCTTCCGACCGTGTTCTGACGTACGGTCAGCGGCCGCTGCCAGATATATACTCTAGCAATACACCAATAACCGGAAAACTATGAACCCATAACTGAACAACTATGAGGCTAAATAGGTAGCTATCTCATATGCCCTACTAATAGTCTTTCCCGCCCAGGAGTAGTACAAGATTATGTCCATGACTCACATGACTCGTATCTCATATGCAAGTCCTCCAACTAACACAACTAGTCATATAAGATCCGTCACACGAACCCCTTGTACCGGCTAAGTACAGGGTGCATGCTAATAATAATGTAACTCTCACTCCAAGTGTTGTGTCATAAGTCGTGTCTAGTCATAGAAGTCATTGAAAAACAACTTCAACATAAGAAAGTTTACTAGCATGCTAGGTCACACACACACACTCACTATATGTCATCGATAGTATCATCGACTGCACCCAAAGCACACTTGGACGCTATTCTAACACATCTAATCCCCATAACACGTCCATCTATAACAGAAAATAAAATAAGATCACACTGGCACGGTATTTTGCCTGGAATTATCGCGAAGAAATAAGTACCGGTCTGGCTTCAACCTCCGTAGTCACGTCTCACGAAATCCTTTAAATAATAATAATAATAATTAACATTAATAACCACACTTCATTATTACTACCATATACTATATATACATTTATTTATAATCAATAAGGTTAACTAATCTATATACTAGTCATAATGTGCCTTCTAGGGCTAACAAAATCTCATAAAATATATGTGTAAAATATTCAGTATTAATTCTAAAATAAATCTATAAGATTCTGGATATATAAATTATATAATTATTATTGCATAAAAACCATAAAAAAAATCATCTCATGATCAAACTAGTATCCACATTGATAAATCAACGTTATTAGAACTTGTTTAACCATAATAAAATTAACTTTAATATTCTAAAATAAATGGTAAAAAATTATTTAAAAATCAATTATTCATTATCATGTGTCAAGGATCAATAATATGGACCATTGGATGTGCACAAAAATATTTGGGACTCACAAGATGGTAATGTTGATAGTTCATTTTACGGCAGAATTTTGTTCTTCAAAGATGGTATAATCCAAGCATTAAAACAGCAAAATTATTAAAAAGTAATTGAAGGGGATTGTATATAGTTGAATTATGGTCATTTTCATGTATAATATCATTGGTAAAAGTTTTTCTCACTAGATCAAAACCTTCATATACCAAATAGTGTCAGTTTTGGACACCCTTCGGTAAAACGTGTGCCCCGACCAATCTAGAAAGAGTTTTGATATGAAATTTTCTTTGAAGTTAGTAGACACATAGGAAAACCCAAAAAGTTTAGTCCCACGAAGTTTTGATATCTAGAAGTGGAGAAAATGCAGTTACAAGATTGCATACCTGCTGTGTTGTTCAAATTTCTTTGTTTGGGTTGTGCTCGATTTTGGGGCTTTCACTGCCCATGAAAGTTGTCGTGGCTGACTTGGGGCTTGCTGGGGTGAAGGGAAGAGGTCTTGAGATGGCTAAATAAAGGTGTAAGGAATAAAAGAGTTCGAAAGAAGGGGTTATTCTCGGTTTTCCGAGAGGTGATGTGCGCACGACATCATAGGGAAACCTCTCGGTTTCTTTGAATTTTCTTTTTTTTGGGGGGGGGGGGGGGGGGGGAGCGGCCAGAAAATATTGATTTAAAATATATAAAATCTAATTTTAAAGGAATAGGATTGATTTAGAGGAGGCTTGACAAGATTAGGAGGAGATTTGATAATTAAATCAAAAGATGCACCAAGATATGTCCAAAAAGATTTAAATAAAGATACATTTTAGGAAAATTATTATGGAGTTTGATTTAAAATAGATTTGATTAATGTGGCTGCACATTAATCCTTAAAAAATAGTACAAAATATGCTAATAGGTTAGGGTACCCTAGGATAGGCTTTACGAACCTTACTTGGACTAGTTTTGGGTCAGAAGAATTTTTAGGATCAAAATGAGTCCAATAAGTCTAATATTTGGTCTTGTGTTCCATTTAAAAATAAACAACATATAGGAACTCAATTGATCAAGACACCATAGGCACGTGTGTAGTAGGCTTTAAAATAGTCGAAATTATATATTAGGTCGTTTAGGTTGGATCGATATTGAGTCCGAAATTTAAGTTGGAAGTTACGACAAGTCTCACAATAGATAACTTCTTGGCCTAAATTGACCCTGAAGTTGTGCGAAGCAAATAGAATACAAGAAGACATATTTGAGTGGAACATAATATACCAAATCAAAGATAAACTTGTCTAGGTCAAAACTCATAAAGGAAGTTTCTAGAGCTTGGCAATTCTTGTGCTCCAAAAATTAAACCTACGAAAAAGTACATTTTATGATAAAAAATAATAGTATAAAAATATATATTAATAACTATATTAAACAAAATAATAAAAATAAATTTTAAAAAATAACTTTAAAAATTTAGGGGGCTTACAACCTACCCACCTTAAAAAAATTCGTTCTCGAAATTACACTAACTCATGGTATAAGGAAACTAACCATATAAAATTTCTAAAGGATGCTAATACTAATAGGTTGTAAATTATCAAAATATAGCATATCTTCTATCATTAAAATAATATAAGACCACTATATCAAACATGAAAAACGTATGCTATATTGCATCAAGATAGTAATATATCCTATGGCTAGATTTAGACTAAAGGATTCTATGTCGCAACCTTGGTTCGTAGGCTAACATAGCACAATAGCTCAACCCTTTAAACAAGGATAATGGGTGAATCATGCACCATAACAGTCCATGACCCTAGACTGCTAAGAGAGGCAACAGCCACCATAAATCGGGCTTATGATCGGATAATCATTCATAATATATGGTAATCTCTCTAATACTCTCATCTATGGAAGTCTACCCACCTTAGTTCTTTACCTAGTTCTATTAAGTATAGATTCCTAACTTCTTCCTATAAGAATCTTCCAAATTCTTAGGTAAGGCAAAGTGGCTACTCTAGGCTTGGCTACAAAACTACCATAGATAAAAGAAAATGATCTAGTCTTAGAATCAACAATGGGTGCAGCTAAAATACCTACTACAACTATACCCCTAGGCTCCCTCCCTACTGGTGCCATAACATAAGCCTGGCCAATTCTATATCCTCCATCATGTTGTCTATCCCTCCCGTACTGGACCTTCTGTGATAGTAAAGGTGGTCCTCTCTGTGGTCCTGCTGGTGTTGCAGTCGCCTCAGCAGGCGATCTCGGTCCTGGTGGTGTTGGTAGTGCTGGTCTCGGAGGTGGATACTGTGGTCGATCGCTCTGTTACGGATACTCCATGGCACATTGATGGTCTGATCCACACCGCAAGCATTGTCCTAGTCTTCTTCGACAATCTCGCTGAATGTGTCCCTTCTTGCCACAATGATGCAAGTTAGGAGCTCCTTCATTGGATACGGGATGACTCGTTGCTGAAGATGTACTCATGGATGTTTGATCGATCCTCCATGCTTTCCTCAAAATTACATTTAAAGCATGTATAAATGAAACTGTTTAAATATAATTCTAGAGGACCTTTATACCAATTCGATTCTAAGTTTACATGTACTACATAATTCCAGATACTTCCTAACTAATATGATGGCAATGCAAAAAATCATGGTCAGGAATGGTACAACTTTCTATAAAGAATACAAAGATTAGCTATTGCGGAATGAAATCAAGGCTTTCTAAGGAGTCCTAATTACTGTTATGGTGCTATTGGTTAGCAACATTATAAGAAAAAGTTATTACTAACTAAACACTATTTCTATATAGGCCAGGTCTTCAACAAAATAGCAGAAAAACAATACTCTACTCCTTTTGACTGTCAACATGCTATACAATTCTTATAAGTATACCTAAAATTTTGTACATATTTGCTAGACAAGGGTCGAGGCTGAGCTGAACAGATACACACACCTATTGGTCAATCTTCTAGTCATGGTATTTTATAGATTGTTTCAAGGCTAGTATTACCATATGTAGAGATAGTCATCTAACCTAACTTAAACCGTCATACTCTATTTAATACTTCTACGTCACCTATCATTATGATATTAGCACTCGATAAAGTCCATCCACTACTTATTCAAGGTTATATCTTAGCCAAAGGGTAGCATAGATTAGTCTAGTAATCTTAGGGTCTCTTGTTAGGGTCAAATCCTATAATCTACCTACCTTAGCTATTTACCTAGTCCTATCAAGCATAGGTTCCTATGTCCTCTAAGTATAATTTCTACAACAGAAGAATACCATTTCTACCTACTTGTTCATCTGGTATAGGTGTCTATCTCTACCCTTCTTGTCTTTAGATGATCACCCCCTAAAATATTCTATCCCTTTTACTTCTATCACACAATATAATTAAAATAACTCATCAAGCATAAATGTTCGATTTTCTGAAATGAGAAAAGATGAAAATTCGATACAAGGAGTTCAAGAGAGGTATGTTCGATTATAAACATGAGGTTCAAGGGCGATAGTAGATATCAAAGTAAATTCAATAGCAGTTGTGGATTGAGATTCTAATACACTATCCTATTATAGTCTCGTTCGGTACAGTAATGTAACCGAAATGATTTAATCAGGACCTACATGGGCTACCACAAAAATATGTCATGTCTCAGTTCTAGAATATATAGGAACCCAAGGAATTAGCATACCGGCTATATGACTAGAATAAGTATTCCTAATTTAATGGACTTATCCTAATCGTAGTATGCTGTAAAGTAAACTAACATATGCTAACTAATCTATGTCTCAATCCACAATAATAAACAAAATCAAGAACAAATAATATATATCATGGTCTGCAGCCTATCAACATATATATTTGGAATGGACCCGAAGAATAATAGAGGTCCAGTAAAACTAGGCTAAATGAGCAAAATATAACAGGAAAGGAAATAGAAAGCACGAGAAAATGATAAACTAACACTACAAGCAATACCTGAACCCGGTAACCAAAATTATACCATCCCCCTATCTATACTATAAGCTCAACAACAACCTGGAGAGATCACCAGGTCCTCAGAGGAACGTAAAAGGATACAATAACTAGCCACAATATGAACAACAAAAGTAATATACATGAACATGAATATAACTGACAAGGTAAACTATCCATCTAAGTGTAATGCACTTGAAGACCACTTTGGTATGTACGAGTATGTGAAGGAATAAAGCATAGCATCTGCTAGAGGCTTATGTATATACTAGCATACCTCCTGATCGTGTTCTGATGCACGGTCAGCGGCTGCTACCGCATATATACTCTAGCAATACACTCATAGACGAAAAACTATGAACCTATAACTGGGCAACTATGAGGCTAAAAAGGTGGCTATCTCATACGCCTACTAATAGTCTTTTTCGCCCAGGAGTAGTACAAGATGATGTCCATGACTCGCACGACTCATATCTTACATACAAGTCCTCTAACTAACACAACTAGTCATATATGATCTGTCACACGAACCTCTTGTACCGGCCAAGTAAAGGGTGCATGCCAATACTAATGTAACTCTCACTCCAAGTGTCATGTCATGAGTCGTGTCTAGTCATAGAAATTATTAAAAAACAACTTCAACACAAGGAAGTCTACTAGCACGCTAGGTCACACACCCACCCACTATATGTCATCGATGGTATCATCGAATGCACAGGAGTCACACTTGGACGCTCTCCTAATACATCTAATCCTAACACACCACAACACGTCCATGTATAGCAAAAAAATAAAATAAGGTCACAGTGGCACGGTATCTTGCCTGGAATCAACGCGAAGGAATAAAGTACAGGTCCGACTTCAACCTCCGTAGTCACGGTCTCATGAACTCCTATAAGTAATAATAATGACTAAAATTAATAACCATACTTCATTATTACTACCATATACCATATATACATATATTTATAATCAATATGGTTAACTAATCTATATACTAGTCATAATTAACTAACTAGTCCTAATGTGCCTTATAGGGCTAACAAAATCTCATAAAATATATGCGTAAAATATTCAGTATTTCTAAAATCAATCTGTAATATTCTGGAAATATAAATCATATAACTATTATTGCTTAAAATCCATTAAAAGCTATCTCATAATCAAACTAGTATCCACATTGATAAATTAACGTTATTAGAACTTGTTTAACACTACAAATTAACTTTAATATTCTAAAATAAATAGTAAAAAATTATTTAAATTATCAAATATTCATGATCATGAGTCAAGGATCAATAATATGGAGCATAGGATTCACACAAAAATATTTGGGACTCATAAGATGGTAATATCGATAGTTCATTTTATGGCAGAATTTTGTCCTTCAAAGATAGAATAATTCAAGCATTAAAACAAAAAATTGCCAAAAATTAATTGAAGGGGATTGTATATAATCAAATTATGGTCATTTTTATATATGATATCAATGGTAAAAGTTATTCTAACTAGATCAAAATCTCCATATACCAAACAATGTTAGTTCTGGACACCGTTCGATAAAATGTGTACCCCGACCAATCTAGAAAGAATTTCGATATGAAATTTTATATGAATGTATAGACATATAGGGGAACCCAAAATTCATATATGGAGAATTAGACACATAGGAGAACCCATGAAGTTTTGATGTCTAGAAGTGGAGAAAATGCAGTTGCAAAATGGCATACCTGCTATGATGTTCAGACTTCGTTAGGTTGAGTTGTGCTCAATTTTGGGGCTTTTACCGCCCATGAAAGTTGTCGTGGCCGACTTGGGGCTTGCTGGGGTGAAGGGAAGAGGTCTTGAGGTAGCTAATATGAAGGTGGAAGGGATGAAAGAGTTCAGGAGAAGGGGTTATTCTCGGTTTCCAGAGAGGTGATGTGTGCACGGCATTATAGGGAAAGATCTATCCTCATAAATGCCTAATATGAAGGTGTCGATACACTTTTGATTCTTTCGATTTGCTCGATGTATAGAATATCTCCACTATATATTTGTGGTGTTCTCCGGGTTTTCTCCGTCTATTTGTGTGTGTTCTTGGAGGCATGTACCTCCTTGTATAGCCATCGTCAAATAGACTACGCATGAGGCATTTATGAGGATAGATCTTCTGCAGGATAGACGTAATTTGGGTTCTCATAGTTGTATGATACAGCTGATTAACCGCTCGGCTCGATCATGGTGACACGTGGTACTGATTGAACGTCGATTGGCTACAGAGATCACAGAAGTGGATTTGAAGATTTTGAATTATAACAATCATGAGTTATGGCTGATTGCTATATGCCTCGATCAGGAACGATACATAGCACATATAGACATGCCATAAACAAGAGATTTAAAACAGATGGCCCGATTACATTGACACGTGGCATAGTCCATGATTTGGAGGAAATCTCTCGTTTAAATGGGGAGGTTATGACTCACACGCCATAAACGTAAGATTTGATCCTTTTAGCCGTTGATTATAGAATCAGGGTGGCTCGACCAGGGGCATGAACCCTCTTCCTTCAATAGTGCTTGTCATAGAGAGATTTTTTGTCTCGTGAGAGACCTTCTGAGATATTTGGGCCCTGTGACACCTTGGCCGCATGAGAGCTTCTGGAAAAGGAGCCGCATGAAGTCTTCTACCATATAGAGAATTATTCGCATGAGATGACCTGTTGTCTTCGGAGTTGCAAAGGATGTGCCCCCTGAGGCACTATGTCGTCCTCGTCCGCCATAAAGATGACAAGGGGATGTTGGCACTACACTTATAGAGTATAAATTTGGGACACCAAGTATTGTTGGACTTGGTGTTTAACGGAACATCTGGGTGGGCGCAGGAAGTCTTATGGGCTTTGTACATAGAGCCTGATGTACTTTAGCCTGAGCAAGCTTGAAATTTTTCTATGTATATACAAGACCCCCTTCAAAATTTTCAAACTTGAAATGAGTTTCAAATACTTTGAACAAAAGCATGAACTTGTGTAGTTATTTGGGCCAGATGGGCTTCGTTTGTTAGAACAATATGAAGTCATTTGGGCTTTTTGACACTGTTAATTGGGAAGAGCACCTTGAAATATCGCTAGCATGGCAAGCATTAATTAGTATATGTTCGGGATTTGAGAGGATCTTGCTTTGGTATTTGATTTGTCGTCATCTGATGGATTTGAATCATGACTAGAGATCGAGGTGTCAATCTTCATCAAGAAGGCCTCTCCACTTCCCCATGCCATAAATGGATGAATGTGAAGAGTCAGTGGCTTTGTTTATAAAAGGAGACCACTTTTCTTGAATTCATTATTTATCTCCTTCATGGCTCCAAAAAGAACTTTTCATCCAAGGTGCCCTATGAGGTCGAGAAAGACGGAGTCCTTGAGTATTGTTGCTTCCGCCATAGGGCCTGTAGTGGAACTTCCTCCTCCGCTTTCCTCTGAGTCGAGAAAGAGAAGGCTGGCGGAGAAGAAGTAGGTAATAGTCGACCGCCTCTGAAGGTGTTACTGGATTTGGACTCACTTGCACTAGACCCAGAGGAAGGAGTCGATGAGGGATGGTGGATGCTTTTTGCCGAATGTTTTGGTCTTCCGGCATCTAGTCCCTTTGGGACATAGTGGACGCTATCAATGACTCTGATTGCTCCTCCTCTTAGGGCTTTTTCTTCTTCTTTTGTCAGGCCTCCGTGGCCTCATTTTGTAGCCCCCTTTTCTTTTTATCAATAAATTTTTTTAGCATAATTTGTCTGTTAAATTGCTTAGGGCTAACTGATGAGTCATGCATGAACTGTTGCTATTTGCCTTATGCTTTTTGTGCTTAAGAAACTTCTTGTCAAAAAGAAATATTTATAGTGTAGAGAATGTTCTGTAGGAGAACAAACTAGGGTTTGGTGGACTTGATATCTGTGGCATACCTGAGATTGGGTACGGATAACAAAGGGAATTAAGACATGCTACCAGAGACCACGTGGATGTGATTGTGTAAATGGGAGAATATCTTGCTCAGAGGTAATATGGATATGACAAGTATATCTGGTGTGTCGTTGTTTGAAATAAACAGTATGGTATGATTGGTATTCGTTCAGAGGTGATATGGACGTGGCAAATAGATTATCTTTAGTTTTGAAAATAACCCATTGTGATATGGACATGGTCACTTCCTAGAAGGTAGGATTGGTATTCGCTCAGAGATGATATGGACGTGGCGAATAGTTTACCCTTAGTTTGAAAAATAACCCAGAGGTGATATGGTTATTTTCTGGGAGGTAAGTCAGTGGTAATACGGACACGAGCTACCGATCTAGGTGTTTGTTCTCTCATGTGAGAGAGCAATCTTCAAATAGGGGATACCTTTGACCCAATTAGGAGCCAAAAACAAGATACCCTTGAGGCAACTGGGCCATAGAAGTGTGCTTGTAGACGAATTTCTTTTGAGGTGCATGCGGCTTTTGCTGCATGTAGTAGGAAGATTTTTGTAGCATGGTTGTAACAGAATGAGTCTTTTGCCAGTCAACTGATATGAACATCCTTAAGGAAGTAATATGGACCTAATAAAAGACTATTCAGAGTAGGATTTTATAGAGTATAAACGTCGTGCTTTAAATGTTGACATCTTGTCCCATAAAGGGATGACGACAGACGACCAACATTGCATGTTTGAGCACAACACGGACATAATACTTCTTTAAGAATTTGACATTGATAAGCATCATCATCAGGTCTCTGTTGGGCATCATGAGTCTGTAAGCGCTGTTGGAGTATACGGTTCTACCACGAAGGGACATTCCCACTTGGGTTGGAACTTTTTTGATGTTTTATGGGTTATGGTCATCGGTATTCAAACTGCCAAGACGAGGTCGTCGACCTAGAATGCCCTTTCCTTCACCTTTATGTTAAAGGCTACAGAGCTGCACGTTTGGTACAGCTCAATGTGCTGTTGAGCTAGGAGACGTTTCTCATCCAGTGCTTCTAACTCCTGCAACCTCAAGCAATGTTTGTTTTCAGTTGTCAACTGGCTTAAAAGGGCCACTCAAGGAGAAGTAATTTAGATTTCCAGGGAAAGAACCGCCTCACTCCTGTATACCAACGAAAATGGTGTGCTACCGGTAGGAGTTCGAACTATGGTATAGTAAGCCCATTCTGAATTAGACTTTTATCACAAAATTGATAGAAGACGTGAATTGCGAACTGCTAGCCGTTATCGTGAATGATTAGCAGAGGCATGCCGAACAGGTAGACACATAATGCCTGATAAAAGCATTCACGTTAGAGGACTTCATTTGTACGAGTGGTACTGCTTCTGCCATTTAGATAAGTAATCTATTATGGCATCGATGTCCTTTTGTTGAAGGTAGGCTGATTGGACCAATTATTAGGACTGTGCACATTTAAGTCAAACCGACCAAGTTGAACCAAACCAAACCAAACCAAACCAAACCAAACCGATCTGTTTTTAACCGAACCGATGGTTTGGTCGGATTGGTTCAACTACATATCATTAAAAACCGACCGGTTCGGTTCACGGTTTGGTTAGTCCAAAAACCGTTTAAAACCGAACCGAACCAAAACATGGGTGAGTGTTAAATATTATTAGGATTTGGTCTGAAGTCTCTGGACCGGTTTGGTTCAGCAGCAGTGATTCATTATGAATTAAAAGAAAAGTTTCACTTTTCTTCTTCTCAGTTTCATTTGGGCGGCTGCTCTTTTGAGTTTTGACCTAGTCCTCCAAAGTCCAAACCACTCTCTCTCTCTCTCTCCATTTTTTTTCCTCCGTCGTTCGGCTCCAATCTTCTCTCCCTCTCTGTCGGCCAGCTCCAATCTCCTCTCCGGCGGCTTTTTAAGTTTAACAGGTAAGTGTTCTATTGTTTCTACTTTCTACAGCCTCTTCGGCGGCTCTTTAGGGTTAGGGATGTATAGATAATTAGATATATTGCAAGAAACATATTCAGATCTATAGAACTATAGATCTATAAATGTAGACTAAGATGATGTTAGGGTTAGGACCTTTTTCTTGATTATTTCATGAATTCATGCCATATATTTGGAGTGTGAATGAATCTGTAAATTTATTTGATGTCATTCATGTCATAGATTTGGAGTGTAATGAGTATGATGTCATTTTCCTCTCTATATTTCTGGCTTTTTTTCTCCTTGAGTTTGGAGTAAATGAATCTATGAATTTATTTGGGCCACTTGTGGCCAAGGAAGTGTCTCTGAATAGATTTGGGGTGTCTCTGAATTTATTTGGGTCACTTGGAGTGTGAAGATTTGAGACTCTCACGTTTGTAATGAGTGTGAATTATTTATTTGTCTATGAATAAATTTAATACTCTTATGTTTGCAATGAGTGTGAATGATTTGTCTCTGAATAGATTATTCTGTCTTATATTGTCCAATTGACTTGGAGTATGAATAAATCTGTGAATCTGGACATTGTATATCAATTGCAGAATAGATTTGGCATACTGCTTTTAATTTTGGAAAATTTTTAATAGATCAGCCGAACCAAACCAAACCGAACCAAGTCGGTCGGTTTTAAAACCGAACCGACCAGTTGATTCGTTTGGTTCGACTGCAAATATTTTCAAACCGATTAACTTCGGTTCGACTTCGGTTGTGACTAAATAGGTCGAGCACCGACCGATGCACACCCCTACCAATTATGCCCATGTCCTAGGCTTCGAAGGGCCATGAGACGAGTCTCGAATGTAGGAACTCTAAAGATCTATGGATGAGTCAGCATGTATATGACATATCTTGCACTTTTTGGTGTAATCTACAACATCCACGATCATCATGGACCAGTAGTATCCCATGCGACGGAGATGATCTTATAGCTTAGGATACTGTTGGTGTACCCCGCAGGTATAGTCATGCACTTCTCGGAGCGCTTGCTTGGCCTCTGTGTCTGATAGATACCATAGCAGGAGCCTGTCATACGAGCGGCGATATAAGGTTTTTGTGGCCTTGTCGTAGTAGAACCGGAGGGAGCGCCTTCGGATGGAAGCAACTTCTCTTGGGTTGTTTTGAAGTATCCTGTAGACTGCATAGTCAATAAGGGCGAAACTCCAGTTTTTGAAGTCAACATTTCTCTCTGTAGAGTAGGTTTGGCACATCTGCAAACTGTCTTTGGCGCATACCAACTCTCTACTGGTCACCGTGACTGAGTGCTAAACTTTGGCCGCGACGACCAAGGAGGCTGCTAGGCCAGCGAGGGCGTCGGCTTTGCTATTTTATAGCTTAGGCACATGTTCTATATAGAATGCAATGAAAGTAGAGATCATGTTGATCGCTGCTTGGTGGTAGGGGATCAGGTCCTCATGGCAGACCTTGTATTCTCCTCGAACATGGCTCACTATCAGCTTGGAGTCTCCATAGGCTTCTAGGTAATCCACCCTCAGTTATTTGGCCAATTGGCGTCCGATGACGAGGACATTATATTCTACCATGTTATTGGAACATGGTTCCGTGAGGAAGTACGCACAGTAGATGACCAAATCGTCAAGGGAGATATGCACTATCCCGACTCCTGCAACGATATTGCCTTTGGATCATGTTCTCGAAGCTCCGTCAAAGAACATATGCCAGCCGAATTTTCTTGCAGTTGTTTTGGAGTCCAGTCCTTCGTCAGGAATGTCTTTATATAACTTTGATGTCTCTGGTACTGGATGTGCTACCAAGAAGTCAACTAGTGCCTAACCCTTTACCGTATTCTATGGGATAAGCACCATATTGTACGGGGGAAGGTGTATTGCCCAGGTGGCCAGGCGAGAGCCCAATGCTCTAGGCTTCGTCATGAGCACCCGGAGAGGGTTGACACAGGAGATGATGTGAATCATTTGCCCGATCACATAGTGGCGTGTCTTCTGAATGGAAAATACTAGGGCGAGGCATTTCTTTTCGACTGGATTATATTGGTGTTCAGTGTCGATCATCATCCTGCTAAGGTAATATATGGTTCATTCATGGCCTATGTCTCCCTTCTGGGCTAACAGGGCACCAAGTGAGTAGTCTATGGTGCGAACATAAAGCAGAAAAGGCCTTTCCATCATTGGTATGGCCAGGACCGAAGGACATATAAGATACTCCTTGATATTATCAAAGGCCATTTGGCATTCTTCCGTCCAGGCGAATGACATGACTTTTTTTATAAGAAGAGTGAAGGATTAGCAGTGTCCAAAAAGTTTAATATGAATCTTCTGATCTATGCTGACCTTCCTTGGAGCCTACAGAGCTCTCGGAGATTCCTCAGGAGACCCATATCAAGGATAGCTCGTATTTTTTGGGGTCTATGTGGATGCCCTTCGAAGGGATAGTAAATTCTAGGAACATGCCAATGGACACCCCTAAGAAAGACTTGGTCAGATTCATCTTTAGCTGGTGCGTGTGCATTAGCTCAAACACTATCTTCAGATCATAGAGATGGTCAACTTTGTATCAGCTTTTCACAGCAATGTCATCTACATAGCACTCAACTGTTTTTCTAAGATATTCCCGGAAGATGGTGCTCATGGCATACTGATAAGTGGCACATACATTTTTTAAACCTAATGACATCATCGTGTAGTAATAGACTTCCTGCGAAGTGCGGAAGGCTGTGTGCTTTTTATATGGTGCTCATGGCGTACTAAAAAGTGGCGCCTACATTCTTTAAACTGAATAACATCACTGTCTAGTAATAGACTCCCTGCGAAGTGAGAAAGGCTGTTCTTGATCTGGTTGTAGCCAAAGAACCTGTCCCTCAAGGACATTCGTTCAAAGCTGTAGGTACCATCTATCACAATATTAGTAATAGGGAGAGAGAATTCATCCTTAGGATATGCATCATTCAGATCGCGGTAGTCGATGCAGATCCAGATCTTGTCATTCTTCTTCACCATGGGAACAATGTTTACCACCCAGTCTGGGTGCTGCTCCTCACGAATGAAGCCATTCGTGTAACTCCACTTCTCCATTTTTTTAAAGAATTTAAAAGTTTCTAATAATTATCACAAGTTTTGATTTGAGTATTTATAATTTTAGTAAATATTTTGAATAATGATGATTGGACTTTTTGGGGGGAAATTAGTTAAGGACAGGAATTTTAAATTTGAAAGTTTGTTATAACAAACTTGGGACCCACTCATTCTCCCTTCTAACTGATTTTTAGAATTTTATGAAATAATGAAAAGGGGAGGGGTTTTTCTGATTATAAGCCAATTGGTGGAGGGACTTAACTGCAAAAGTGCAGTGGGCTACTTAACATACTTTGGAGAGAGAGAGAGAGAGAGTGTTCAGCCCTTTTATTTTTTTAACCAATTCTTTCTCTCCCGAGCACTCCGTCCTCAAATCCCCGAGCACTCCATCCTCAAATCCCCGAGCCCTAACCCTAATTTTTTCGACGCCGGCGAGAGGACGACGACCGCAGCTTTCCTAGCTCCTCCGATCTTCCTCATCATCGTCAGCTACAGATCGTGCTCGTAGTGGTGAGTCCCGATCGGTCGGTTCTTCCGTTCAATTTGTTTTCGATCGATCTATGTGTTTTTGACTTGAAATTGCCAGATCAGATCTGGAGTTGATCATTCGAGTAGGGTTCTTCACAGCGACATTTCCGAACAGTCGATCGGCCGTTTCGAAGGGGTGAGCTATAACCGAATGCTTTTGATTGTCTTCTCTTTTCAATTATTTCCTGATGTTGTTTTATCCCTCATTCTTGATCAATGTGTAGATCGAACGTTGAATTGATCATTTGATCGAAACCGAACTCATTTCGACAGTCGACCTACTTGACGGTGAGCTTCTTTATTACTTTAACTTTTGAATCTTGCCGATGGATGAGGGTTCTTATTATTGCTGTGTAATCCTGTCAGGATTATTTTTGGGATTTAAATCACTGTCGAGCTATCTAAGGGAGCCGTGTCCAGAACAGTGATTCGTATCCTTGAATTTTTATGAGGAATTCTCTAGGTAATTCTTATCAAATTCCTTAATTACTCAGTTTTATGCTTGGGTGTTTTGGTTTTAATTCGCAGTATGTTGTGTCGTTTCATGTGTGGCGGACGTGTGTCCGAGTCGCTCCTGACTGATGGACGATCCGTGTCCGAGTTGTGTTCGTGTTGCATCACGTTGGATTGGTGCTTAGGAATAGCAAAGATTATGTTCGTGCATTTATAGATCAGTGATCGTGTCCAAGTTTCATATTGGTGTTCGGGTTGCTGTCGTGTCCACGTATATGACCAGTGCCATCACATCCTTGCAGTATGTTTTGCCGAAAAATCGATGCAGGCAGTTGACCGTGTCAGTGCTCGACTAGGTGCAGACCTGTAGCAGGGTTAATTGACTGGAAATGAGTTCATTTTTGGGGTTGCATTAATGGCTATGAATTTGAAATTGTATATTCTTATATTAGTTTAATTTGATTTGTTTATGCTTTTCTACTCAATTGTTCTGATTCAGAATTATTTTGAAATTGAGTTGATTGTAATTTCGTATCTGCTTGAATCTTTCTCTTCTCTGAAATTCGATTATTTTATTTGAGTTATTTTTGGAGATGAGATCTGGGTATGGTTCAACTATCTGGGATGAGTAGCCGTTAAGGAATTTAGATTCAAAATTAAGTGGGTTCTATGTTTATTTTAAAGTTCTGTTGAAAGTTGGTTGTTTAAACACAATCTCTGTTTGAGCTCGGGATGGTTGTTGAATTATTGTGTTGAGAACCAGACCTGAAAAACAACAGGGTTTCATTCTTGGTTTCATTTTGTTTGCTAATTAGAAGACTGATTCTATATTCAGTATTATTGGCTCAAATATTATGTTTGGCTGAGAAGCTGTTTTTGGCTATTAGGTTGGACTGGGTTGTTGCATCTTTACTAAGGAGTGGTTTGGTGTGGTCACGTTCATGGACTGGATATTAAAAGCCAGCCTTGAATGATTAAGTTTTAATTGTTAAATGTTTAATAGGTTATTTAATGTAGCATAACATAGTATTAGAAATTAATCAACTTGTAAATCATTTTAAAACAGGAGGATATCCAGCTCCATCTAGTACACTTGATTTTCCAGAGCAAGGCAAGTACTTTTCTACGGTTATTGTACATTTACATATCTTGTACTCTCCTTGTGACACGTCATGACACGATATCTTGTACCCTGTATTTTCTGTTCTTGTACTTACTTGTGTCGGGTAGAAAAATACACTAGCTATGTGACCAAACCCGGTTACTATATTCATGTAGATAGCTTAGGCCTCGCATCGTGCACGCGGGCCCTAAGCCGTACCATATTCATGTACTCCTGTACATCCTCCTGTACTCACCCCAGCCGGTCACATAAGCTAGTTGTATTTCAAAACATGGTACACTTGTCATGTCTTGTACTTCAGGTTCATAGTTACATTCCTGTACTTTACATTCCTGTGCTTTATTTCCTGTACTTACATTCCTGTACTTTCCTGTTCATTTCCAGTTTTTCATATTCATGTTCTCCTGTACTTATTTTCCATATCATGATGTTCTTGTTCATTACCTAGAACTGTACTTTGCTCCGCTCCTGACTAGGATATGTTACAGGTGAGATGGAGGCTCTGTGTGATACCTATTATGGCCGAGAGCCGGTAGATGCAGTAGAGCCAGCCGGAGTTGCTCTGGACTTAGAGGCTGAGGAAGCCTAGTGCATTACCCTTAGTAGTTTCTATTCTGCTTGTATTGAGACTATCAGACTTATTTTAGCCGGATGAATGTAATAACTTTTAGACATGTACTTTACTTTGATTCTGGGATTCGTTTATAGATGCTGTGTTTCACATTTATTCCTGTTTATCTGGTTAGATTTCCCTAGATTGGTACAGCTTACTTCATCGTGTCCAACGATGAAGGCTGGGCGTGTCCGACTCGCGTCCGATTATTCGGGAGCGGGTCGTGACAATTCGATATCAACTTGTTGACTTTCATTTCGATTACATCCATGATATTTTGTTGAATCGTCACTGTTGTTGCTTCACTCGTTTGGCCTTAGATCAGATATTCAGCCTGTGTACTACAACTTAGGGATCTAATCCCGGTATGTCTTCATAGTTCCAGGCAAAGATATCAATGTAGTCACTTACCAATTTTATAAGGGAATTTTAATCATCCTCAATCAGGCTTTTACTAATAAAGATGGGCATAGGAGTCGTTTCATCACCCAAGTTGACTTGTACAACTTCGTCTTCCGTGGACGGCTCCTTTTGCTTGAAACATTGTTCCTATTTGGACTCCAAGCGCTGAGCCCAAGGATCAACTTCGAAGGGTTTGGGAGACTGTTCATCATCTTCATCTTGATCCGCTGATACCATGTTGGTCGAGAATATTTTTCGAAGCACTTCACCGATGCTTATGTCAAAGTCTCGGCAGAAAAACTCCGACGAGTGGGAACGAGTTTCAACCTCAGCCTCTAGGCATTCAGGAGTTACCATAAGTGTCCCATAGACCAACCTACAGCGAGTATGGTGATAAAATTCTCTGACCTTCCTTTTGGGACAGGAAGGTGGATTAGCAGGCGCTGACCCTTGCCATAGTTCAAACCCATGTAGCTTTTCAGGTCGTAGCCCATCTTCTGTATGATATCTTTGGCCTGGGAGGTATAGCGGTGAATTTGCACCTTCCGTTATCTGATTCTTGTTCGGTCTGTAGATAATCATGGTGACCTTTGCCCCCCGAAGATGATAGATATTTGCCCCTCCTTTCTTGCTGGAAAGATGATGTATGCACCTTTAGGAGAGAGATAATTTTCCATATGGATGGACGTTACAGGTGCATTAAAGCATTGACCTAAGTCACACCCTAGGAGATGCGTTGTCTCTACGTGTTGCACATGCGAATAATTTAAAGACATTCCTTTATTTAGGAATTAGGGTATGTCCCTTTCTGGGATTACATCAGCTAAGGAATGTACATTATTTTGGGCTACCATACTTTTCTTAAGTCTACTATTATCTGGGCCTTTCTTGCTGGGTCATCGAAGTTTTGTCACCAGCGGCTCTGACGTTCTCACTCGTAGGAGGCTTAGGTCTCCCTCCGATGATGTTTTCTGAAGATTGGCCACCGAAGCCTGGGTGACCTTCTTGCAAATCTTGACAACCAGAGGAGTGGGAACGTCTGGGCACGTCCCTTGGCACGAATTTTTAGAGGTTCCTTAGGAATGGAATCCATATTAACCTCATGCTCGGATCCTCAGATGTCCTCCGGTATTAGAAACTTCTTCATTCTCATCATCGGCGTCGATGTTTTGGGATTCCTCGTAGAGTATTGGTTGGTACAAGATGGACTCAACATAGTACACTTCAAAACCCTTGAAGGGATTGATGCGACGAACTTCGTATTGACAACACTGTCATTGTCAACATACTTTATACAATGGTGAAGATTCAATGGTACGATCATGTACTCGCGTATCCATGATCATCCAAAAAGAACGTTTTAGGACACATCTATGTTAATAACGTAGCAGGTGGCTTCTGTCTTCAAATCGTCTATCTAACACTTCAGCCAAATTTTGCCAAGAGGGTAACTCCTCCGGGCATTGAAACCACTAATGGTAGTACTAGTGGCTGACAACCGATGCATGGGAATCCCTAAGTTTTGGAGTAGGCTTCGTGGGATGATGCTAATGGAAGACCCCAGGTCAATGTGCATCTGGTTTACTTTAATGGCACCAATGTTCCCCGTATAATACATGGGTCGAGTGTGCTTGTTGTTCTTCAGCAACATGTCCTATTGAGGAACGTGATGTTCGACATACTGTCCAACACGTTGTGGCAGTGGAGACATGCAAGTAAGTCTTCTGTAGGCTCTTTCATCCGTGTTAAATAAGAGTCATCATGCTGGAGGGCTTCCTCAAAGCGTCTTGAGTCTCTTTAGAGAGACGAAGGAGCTCGAAGATGGACAGCCTAGCCGGTGTGTTGGCTAACTGGGCCAAGATGTTGAAGTTGTAGGGCATATTGAGCCCTGATGTAGAACTATACATCAGGGGCTTGTCAAAACGAGTCTCCTTTTTCTTGCTTTTGTCCACCGCAAGAGGTTTAGATGTGTTGGAAAAGAAACGCGGAAACCTTTCCCCAAACCGGAGAGTACCTGTGAGAGGACCGAGCAATACAACGCACGAACCCAAAAACAATCACACAAAAACAATCCACGCAGACATAGAGAATTTTTGACGTGGAAACCCTTGCGGGGAAAAAACCACGGGACGATCGGAGTCCAACCCTGAGAAGCCTCCACTAATGGAATAGAAGAATTACACCCTCTACAAACTCCTCCCGATCCAAATCGGATCCCCACAACACTCAGAGATAAGAACGATGATTACAAGGCTACGAAGAGCGAGAACGACGAGTAGAGATTACCCGAAACACGATCTCCTTCGAAAACGACCTTCAATCCTCCGCCTTCTTCTCCGAAGTTGCAATGGCACTCTTGCCTCCTTCTCTCTCCAAAAGTTGTGTTACTTGCGATCATACGATAATGAATTAGGGTTGAGAAAACTCAATATATCTCCCTAATCCCGCAACCAACCTGGACCGTTGGATTAGATCCAATGATGAAAACTCATCCAGAAATCCGCTTCAGCCCCCGACGACACAGAGTTCGGCCAGAACTCTGTGTGGGGCAACCAACACCTACTGGCCAAACCCTGGAACGGCCAGACCGAGTTCGGCCCGAACTCGCCATGGGACCGAGTTCGGCCCGAACTCGGATCCCCTGCTTTCAGCAGCTCCAGCAGCAGCAGCAGCAACTCCGTCGCCTACTTCCCGAGCTTCTCCGACATCGGACGGCGCTCGTCGCACTCCGGGGTCTTCTCCACATAGGTTGGAAACCCCTCCCACTCCAACAAATCTCCCCCTTCACAACTATGGGGAGGACGTCGTCATCCCGACGACCTGCCTGCAGTACTCAAACTTTCCCCTTGGTAGAATCTTCGTGAACATATCAGCTCCGTTGTCATCTGTATGCACCTTCTCAAGCTCCGCGTCCTTCTTCTCAACCACATCCCGTATCCAATGATACCGGGTCTCGATGTGCTTGGACCGGCTATGAAATGTCTGATTCTTCACAAGGTGGATCGCACTCTGACTGTCTCAAAGCAAAATATACTGCTCTTGCTTCTGTCCCATTTCCTGCAGCAGCTTCTTCATCCACAACAGCTCCTTGCAAGCCTCCGTCGCCGCAATGTACTCTGCCTCTGTCATCGACAAGGCAACACACTTCTACAACCGCGACTGCCACGATACTGCTCCTCCCGCAAACATCATCACGTAGTCCGAAGTCGATCGCCTCGTGTCTACATCTCCAGCTATATCAGCGTCGGTATACCCAACCAGCTTCGGCTCGTCACCACCAAAGGAAAGTCTCCAACCAGCAGTGCCCTGAAGATAACGTAGAATCCACTTGACCGCACTCCAATGTACCCTTCCAGGATTTGAAAGATACCTACTAACCGTACCAACTGCATGAGCAATATCTGGCCTCGTACACACCATAGCATACATCAGGCTTCCCACAGCTGAGGCATATGGAACCCGCTCCATATCTTCCATTTCGTCCTCGATAGATGGACACTGTTCCTCAGTGAGCTTAAAGTGAGCCGCGAGGGGGGAACTCACTTTCTTCGACCCGTCCATCCCGAAACGCTGAAGTACCCGGTGAATGTACTTCGTTTGGGACAAGTGTAGCAGCTTGGACTCTCTCTCTCGGCTGATCTCCATCCCAAGAATAGTCTTCGCTGCGCCCAAATCCTTCATAGAGAAGGCCGCGCCCAGCTGGCGCTTCAACTCCGCTATCCTAGTGGCATTCCGACCCACTAATAGCATATCATCAACATAAAGCAACAAAATGATGAAATCATCATCGGCAAAATACCTCACAAATGCACAATGATCCGACGTCGTCCGTGCATAACCATGCTCCCCCATAAACGACTCGAACTTCCTGTACTACTGCCTCGGAGCCTGCTTCAGACCATACAAGCTCTTCCTCAACCGCAGACCAAATGTGACTTGCCCTTCTCACAGAATCCCTCTGGCTGCTCCATGTACAACTCCACCTCAAGATCACCGAGGAGGAATGCCGTCTTCACGTCCATCTGCTCGACCTCCAAGTCGAAACTGGCTGCTAATGCTAGTACCACCCGGATAGACGAATGCTTGACGACAGACGAAAAGATTTCATCATAATCCACGCCTTTCTGCTGACCGTAGCCTTTGACTACCAGCCTCGCTTTGTATCGAGGGCGAGTAGCATCTTCCGTCTGCTTCACTCTGAACACCCATCGATTCTTCAAAGCCTTCTTGCCCTTTGGCAACCGCACCAGATCATAAGTGGAATTGGTGTGCAAGGAACTCATAGCCACCATCCACTCCTGCCTGTGTTCGTCTTCCATAGCCTCTGCGAAACTTTCGGGCTCCCCCCCGTCAGTCAATAGCACATACTCATCCGGTGAGTATCTCGTAGATGGTCGACGATCCCTGTCACTCCTTCTCAGTGGAGCCACTGGTGCTGGCTGTATACCGACAGCCTCCGCCCCTTCAGGAACTACCTCTCCGGCATGCTCATCCTCCTGAGGGACACCCTGACCACCATCAGCAGGCTGATGATCAAGGTTGGGAGCAACTCCATGTACCGGCTCCCCCATAACTGGATCCTCTGCGATGTCCTCTGGAAACTGCTCGAAGCGAAATGACTCTAACTCAGGCAATTCCTCAGCCTCAGAAGGCGTCTCGGAATCCTGAGTGTTGGTCATGGTCTGATCCTCGACGAACACCACGTCCCTGCTTCTGTAGAGCTTTCCTTCCACTGGGTCGTAGAGTCTATAGCCAAACTTATCCCGACCATAGCCGACAAAGACGCATCGCCTCGTCTTCGGCTCAAGTTTGGTCCTCTCGTCCTTCGGTACATGCACAAAGGCTTTACAACCAAACGCCCGCAGGTGACTGTATGACGGCTCTTTGTCGTACCATACTTTATCAGGCACATCACCCTGCAAAGGAGCACTAGGAGACAAATTAATAATATAAGCCGCTGTGAGAAGAGCCTCACCCTAATAACTGCCCGGCAAGTTTGCTTCTGACAGCAAACACCGCACCCTCTCCATCAGTGTCCTGTTCATGCGCTCCGCTACACCATTGAGCTAAGGTGTCTTTGGCGGAGTCTTCTGGTGTCGTATCCCTTGCTCTCTGCAATACGCATCAAAGGGACCGATGTATTCGCCGCCATTGTCGGACCGAACACACAACAACTTCTTGCCCGTCTCCCTTTCAACAGAGGCCTGAAACTCCTTGAAAGTAGGCAGCACCTGATCCTTGGTCTTTAAGGCATAGACCCAAACCTTCCTGGAACAGTCATCAATAAAAGTCACAAAGTAAGAAGCACCACCAAGAGATTTTACCTTCATAGGACCGCAGATATCCGAGTGAATCAACTCGAGCAACGCCGGCTTCCTCGAACTTGGGTGACTTTGGAAAGACACCCTATTTTGCTTCCCAGCTAAACAGTGCATGCATTTCTCCAACTTTGTAGACTTGAGCCCCTGAATCACTTTCCTGTTCACCAAGTAGCTCATCCCCTTCTCGCTGATATGGCCGAGCCGCCTGTGCCACAACTCGGTAGACGCATCACTGACTGCGTTCACCTCCTGTGCCCCCTCAGCGCTCCCCTCCATATAGTAGAGACCGGACTTCTTGCTTCCTCTGGCAATCACCATCGAACCTCTGGAAAGCTTCCACTGACTGTTCCCGAAGAGACTGAAGAATCCCTCGTCATCCAACCTTCCAACCGACACCAGGTTGAAACGGATATCAGGGACATGACGAACATCCTTGAGAACAAGAACCGCACCCGTCTTCGTTCTCAAATGCACATCTCCAACGGCAACCGCCTTCGACACATCTCTGTTGCCCATCTTCAACACGCCACAGTCGCCTGTCGTGTAAGTGGCAAACAGTGCCCTATTGTGAGATACATGTGCTGAAGCCCCTGAGTCCACCAGCCAAGAATTGTTATCGCAGGCGAGGTTAGTAATAACCTCATCACCTACGACGATCACATCGCCTCCATGCACCGAGGCCGCCGCTGTAGTGTTCTCTTCTTGCTTTCCCTTGTCGCCCTTCTTCTCTCTCTTCCAAGCGAAACAATTCCGCTTGATATGGCCCTTCTTACCGCAATGGTAACACTCCGAGTCCTCGTAACGACCCTTGGACTTCCCCCTGCTCTTGTCTCTGCCACCACCTGGACCCCTGCTTTTGCCCCTTCCGCGGCTCTCTGAAACAAGTGCCTCTGAGTGGTGGGATGTGGATGAAGTGCCCTGAGAACGTCTCCGCATCTCTTCATTCAACACCCCGTTCTTGGCAAACTCCAGACTAACCACGCCCTCTGGAGCAGAAGCGATCATAGATACTCGTACGGTCTCCCACGAGTCTGGCAATGTACACAGTAGCCACAGTCCCTGAACTTCGTCGTCGAACTTGACTCCCATAGAAGATAGCTGGTCAACCACGCCCTGAAAATCACTCAAGTGATCCGTAATAGACGCCCCATCCTTGTATCGCAGATCCATCATCGTTCGGATCAGGAACAACTTGTTTACCCCGGTCTTCTTCGCATACAAGGATTCCAGCTTATCCCACAACGTCTTCACGTGCTCAATATTGGCAACGTGGTTGTACACGTTCTCGTCAACGAACTGCCTGATGTATCCGCACACCTGTATATGCTCGAATTTTCAGTCCTCCTCGAATTTATCACTGGGCTTCTCAGATGCAAATACGGATAGATGCAGCTTCTTGACAAATAGCAAATCTTTCATCTTGCTCCGCCAATAATGATAGTTTGTGCCATTGAGGTTCACCATGCGCACCGGCTTCGCATCCATCTCTCCTCTCTGGTTCCTCTGTCAACTCCTGACACCCTTTGAACCCAAAGCTCTGATACCACTCTGTTGGGAAAGAAACGCGGAAACCTTTCCCCAAACCGGAGAGTACCTGCGAGAGGACCGAGCAATACAACGCACGAACCCAAAAACAATCACACAAAAACAATCCACGCAGACACAGAAATTTTTTGACGTGGAAACCCTTGCGGGAAAAAAACCACGGGACGATCGGAGTCCAACCCTGAGAAGCCTCCACTAATGGAATAGAAGAATTACACCCTCTACAAACTCCTCCCGATCCAAATCGGATCCCCACAACACTCAGAGATAAGAACAATGATTACAAGGCTACGAAGAGCGAGAACGACGAGTAGAGATTACCCGAAACACGATCTCCTTCGAAAACGACCTTCAATCCTCCGCCTTCTTCTCCGAAGTTGCAATGGCACTCTTGCCTCCTTCTCTCTCCAAAAGTTGTGTTACTTGCGATCATACGATAATGAATTAGGGTTGAGAAAACTCAATATATCTCCCTAATCCCGCAACCAACCTGGACCGTTGGATTAGATCCAATGATGAAAACTCATCCAGAAATCCGCTTCAGTCCCCGACGACACAGAGTTCGGCCAGAACTCTGTGTGGGGCAACCAGCACCTACTGGCCAAACCCTGGAACGGCCAGACCGAGTTCGGCCCGAACTCGCCATGGGACCGAGTTCGGCCCGAACTCGGATCCCCTGCTTCCAGCAGCTCCAGCAGCAGCAGCAGCAACTCCGTCGCCTACTTCCCGAGCTTCTCCGACATCGGACGGCGCTCGTCGCACTCCGGGGTCTTCTCCACATAGGTTGGGAACCCCTCCCACTCCAACAAGATGGAGCAACCTCTGGAGCCATAGTAGCGGTCGGCGCTTCCGGAGGGGGAGCATCTTCTTGGCTTTGGTCGTCACTGCACAAATAAGGCGTGCCCAACCTGGTTTGTCCAACTATTACTTTATTGTTAGTAGTTGTATAAACTGTCCTGCAGCGTGGAAAGATCAACGAGCTTATGGGCTCGCCTCTTTCTGATCCCAATTTTTGGACTTCGTTGTTGTCAGGGTATGGGTGCATGGTGGCGTCGTCTTTTGACTTCAGTGGATGGCTACCCCCAGCTTGGCGGTCAGCATCAGGGGAATTGCTACCCCCATCATGTTGGATCATCGAGGGAACGGTACCCATAGACTGTGGTGTGGCCTCTCGTAAAGAAGCCTTCGATTTTGACCGAGTGTTCTAACACTCCTTCTGTAGGCACGGTCAGTCGAGATGTCTTGAGTAGTGGTCTCGACGCACTGGTCAAAACCAAAAGGTTGGATGAACCAACCTTTAGGCCCTTCGGGAGAGAAGGGTTCTTTCGAACAGAGTAGCAAAAGGCATGTGGAAGTTCCACCTCCATCGTCCGCTACAGTCATTAGAAGACAGATCGCTTCATTGTGTGAACCGCTATGCGGGAGCTGCAGCAGTTGATGTGATATTGGCACAAGGTCCCAGAGAGGGGACCCCGTGCACAGCTTCAGCTTCTCAACTTCTGCGTTTGTGGTTTATTGCTTCACGTGGGTCTATTGTGGGAGACTCCATCTTTACATCCCTAGTGCATGACTGTGAATGGCGGGTGCACGAGCGAGCGGATGGATTCTCTGACCCCTGGCTGAGGTCATCTGAAAAGGATCCATGGGACCGTCACACCTCATGTGCAAGAATAGGTTGGTCGCATGTAACGGTCCGATACAATTTCTCGTTGGGTGCACGTATGCACATCAACGGCACTTTCGGACGGTTGGCTAGTTGGACGAAAGTCTTGGCGTGCAAGGCTCGCACCTTTCTGGACTTCTTCGTACTAGCACTCGTGGGTGCAAAGTACATCGAGCCTATGTCTTCTCTATGTCCATGGTATTAATGCATGGGTCTGCAGTTTTGAGAGGCTCCATGGAGGACATATCCTCTCTCTCTCTCTCTCTCTCTCATATCCTCTCTCTCTCTCTCTCTCTCTCTCTCTCTCTCTCTCTTTCTCGGGTACACTGTTGTTGGGTAACATTGGATGTGGATTGGTGGGCGTCAACACGCACGTGTCTTGATTTGGGCACAGTACGTCTTTTTGAACATAACTAATTTTGCTCAACCAATTGATTCCTAAAATAAGGAACATTTTCTTCCAAAACAAATTTATTCCTAAACCATGTACAGTAACTGTAGGGATCGATCCTACCTGCTAGGAAATTTTGAGATGGTTTCGATTCAGTGTTTTTATGTGTTGGATATGGTGCTCAAAAACTAATATCCATCTTTGCCTTTTAGTCCCACATCAGCTGCACACCTCCATGTAAAGGTGTATATATTAATTCATCACTCTTGCTTTTTTGTGGATTTGTGTGGGGTGCCCGATAAGCCACACACATGCGCCATCGCCACCGTCCGGTCTGGTTCAACTTGGTTCGGTTCGGCATGCATAATGGGTGCGGGTATGTGCTCATATTTGTGGGTGCCGAATGCACGGCGCCGTCGCCACCGTCCGGTTTAGTTCGATTTGGTTCAGTTCGGCACGCGTATCGGGTGCGGGTAAGTGCCCCCATTTGTGGGTGCCGAATGCCGATTCGATTACTTCTTCTGGTTTGGGTTAAGACCCTAAAAAAAACTTTTTACTCATCTTTATTTTCTGAACCGTTATTGACTCATAAAACTTCTTAACGTTGACATTTAATGGCTCTTTATTCCCCACTTTTGAACAATACAACAGCTATCTTATACATCTCAGATCTAGTCTTTTCTCGTGGCTCTTTTATAGCAAGTTTTTTATGTGGCCATTTTTCAGCCAACAATTACATTATGACTGCTTATATATTCAGGCACTTTTCTTTCTTTTTGGATTACAAAATTCTCTATCCCACGAGAAACCTAACATCCATCTCCTTCCATTCCTAACCTGCAACAACATAATTATGTCCTTTCGATTTCGATTTCGTGCTCTGGACAGGGGTTAAGTTCGGGTCAATATCTCCGAGTTGTGTGCAACGACGAAAAACCGGTAGCACGGATATTTTACCACTATGAGCATTCGAGATAAGTCTACACATAAACCTCGGATCAACTCTTAGGACAGTGCATAATGCACAACTTCTCCAGAGGCCGATAATACTAAATCTTCTTCAGTTTTCTTTACAGGTTTTCAAAAAATATAAGAAAAGAAGAACTATTTATAACACTATGTTCCACTCAGACCAGCATCGGGCAGGGTCCTGTAGGTTTTTTGAAGTAATAATATTATTAGTTCTATCATTCATGTACTTGGTCTATTTTGTGCTTATTGGCTTCATGCAACTCTCTTGTATAGTTTGGCTTTAGAACTACAAATAAAGTTGAGCATTCCTGTTGGAAAAGAAGCGCGGAAATTTTTTCCCAAACCGGAGAGTACTTGCGAGAGGACCGAGCAATACAACGCACGAACCCAAAAACAATCACACAAAACAATCCACGCAGACACAGAAAATTTTTGACGTGGAAAACCCTTGCGGAAAAAAACCACGGGACGATCGGAGTCCAACCCTGAGAAGCCTCCACTAATGGAATAGAAGAATTACACCCTCTACAAACTCCTCCCGATCCAAATCGGATCCCCACAACACTTAGAAGCAAGAACAATGATTACAAGGCTACGATGAACGAGAACGACGAGTAGAGATTACCCGAATCCGATTCTCCTTCGAAAAACACCTTCGATCCTCCATCTTCTCTCCCAAAGTTGTAATGGCACTCTTGCCTCCTTCCTCTCTCTTTTGTTCAATGTTCTGCGATGAATAGGGTTAGGAATACCTAATATTAACACCCCTAATCCGCAGCAAAATCTGGACCATCAGATATGATCCAACGGTGAAAAATTACCCCAAATTTTTGCTCAGCCCCGACGACACAGAGTTCGGCCAGAATTCTGTGTCGGGCTAACAGAACCTACCAGCAACATTCTGGAATGGTCAGACCGAGTTCGGCCAGAACTCGGCCTGGGACCGAGTTCGGCCCGAACTCGGTGGCCCAGTTCCAGAACCTCCCTCTGGTAAGCAGCAGCAGCAGTAGCAACTCGTTGCCTACTTCCCGAGCTTCTTCGACATCGAACGGCGCTCGTCGCACTCCGGGATCTTCTCCACATAGGTTGGGAACCCCACCCACTCCAACAAATCTCCCCCTTCACAACTATGGGGAGGATATCGTCATCCCGACGATCTGCCTGCAGTACTCAAACTTCCCCCTTGGTAGAATCTTCGTGAACATATCAGCTCCGTTGTCATCTGTATGAACCTTCTCAAGCTCCTCGTCCTTCTTCTCAACCACATCCCGTATCCAATGATACCGAGTCTCGATGTGTTTGGACCGGCTATGAAACGTCTGATTCTTCACAAGGTGAATAGCACTCTGACTGTCGCAAAGCAAAGTATACTGCTCTTGTTTCAGTCCCATTTCCTGCAACAGCTTCTTCATCCACAGCAACTCCTTGCAAGCCTCCGTCGCCGCAATGTACTCTGCCTCTGTCGTCGACAAGGCAACACACTTCTGCAACCGCGACTGCCACGACACCGCTCCTCCCGCAAACATCATCACGTAGCCCGAAGTCGATCGCCTCGTGTCTACATCTCCAGCCATATCAGCGTCGGTATACCCAACCAGCTTCGGCTCGTCACCACCAAAAGAAAGTCTCCAATCGGCAGTGCCCTGAAGGTAACGTAGAATACACTTGACCGCACTCTAATGTACCCTTCCAGGATTTGAAAGATATCTGCTAACCGTACCAACTGCATGAGCAATATCTGGCCTCGTACACACCATGGCATACATAAGGCTTCCCACAGCTGAGGCATATGGAACCCGCTCCATATCTTTCTTTTCGTCCTTGGTAGATGGACACTGCTCCTCAGTGAGCTTAAAGTGAGCCGCAAGGGGACAACTCACTTTCTTCGACCCGTCCATACCGAAACGCTGAAGTACCCGATGAATGTACTTCTTTTGGAACAAGTGTAGCAACTTGGACTCTCTCTTTTGGCTGATCTCTGTAATGTCCTGAATCCGTTGCGGAGCACGGTGCGGGCTAGCGGCCGAATGGCCGAGTCGGATGAGAATTGGGGAAACTTTACCAGGATCGCGGGATAATAAATTGAGATCCTTTCCTCGTTATGGATTGGACTCTTTTGAAATGATGCCCAAGATGCAGTGGCGCGCGTCTTGGGGGAAGAGTTCTATATAAGAGTCGCTTGCCCCGAGACCGTTGCCCTGCTGGTTTTCGATGTCGCTTTTGCTGTTGGCTTTTGTGTGCGTTTTCGTGATTGTTTTCGATGAATGTTTTCATGGATTTACCTTCACCGTCTACGCATTTCATATCGAATAACTGAGAGAAAGAGAAGAAGTATGCTGACCAGACGTTGGTGCCAATGCAGGTGCTAACGCGGTGAACCTCGGGTGACGTTGCGTGGAAGACCTCTTTCTCTCGGCAATTCACCAACAAGTGAGTGGCTTTGATCCTTCGACGATCCTTGATCTTCGCGCATAACAATGGTAGACTTGTTATTGCGTTCGGTGCTTAATAAAAGATGCCTAGTAATAATATGGGAAAGATAATGAAAGATAAATTATCACATGGCTAGGCTTATGTTGTAAATCGAATGATGCTCGTATGCTATATGAATTGTTTAACAGGTGATGCAAAGACCCAAGTATTGGGCGGTAAGTATATCGGACTTCGGTTCGAAAGAATGGGTTAAACATGAATAGTCCCTTGGTTGGATGAACGAATATGCGAGCCTATGGCTCAAAGTAAGATGGTAAGATGGCAAGTTGGAAAGATGGGAAAATGGCAAGATAAAATGAGAACTACGACTATGTGTGGAAGATGCTATTATCATGCATGTCATGTCCCTTATTAGTTAAGTTGCATTGCTTGCATGGTCATGGACAACTTGTATACAAGGTAGTTCCTCGAACGGTACTCCGAGGCCACGGAACCGATTCGGCCTAGGAGGAACGCCGTGCTGAAGTAGTAGCACAGTGCTGAAGTAGTAGCACGGTCTTTCGGAAACCTTCCGGATGGGCTAGCTACCCACCGATGAAGGGGAGCCGTCCGACCAAGATGTCCCAGATGGCGTGTAGTCAGTGACCTTCATATAGACAGGTGGCGTAGCTAACATTGTCTTATGCAGGCAGAGTAAGTGGTATTCATAAATATGTACAGGGATGGCTATCGACCGTGGGTAAGATTCACCAAATTGGTGATCAATATGAACTGCTTATGTTAGAACAACATGAATTGCTTATGTTTCTAACATCACTGTATGCTTCTTATATTTCTCATCAAATATATGAATTGTTAATGGACCCTAAGGTAAGATAGAAAGAATACAAAGCAATAGTGAACATTCATGTAATTTTACTACTGTTGATTTATGGTGAGATTGGTTACGGCCGCTCACCAGTACATATGTGGCAATGTACTGACCCTCGTCTCCACAGGTGCCGGGAACCTAGTGGATAATCATAGACGCTGAAGGCTTGCTGTCCGACTCTTTAGAAGCTTCGTACATCTTGAAGTTTCCACTTGAAGAAGAAGGCATTTTGCTGAAGGTGGTTATTGTCGCATTATTAATAAAGGGATATGATGTATGGAACAAGTTGTATCTCATTTCAATATTTCTGCAAGTTGTAGCCAAGTTTGGCCTTTCATCTCGGCTGTTTGAGAGCCTTATGTTTATGCAATGTAATTTCAAAGATATCAATAAAGAACTTATTTCAGATCATATCTGTGTTGCCAAAACTTCTCTATCATCCGCTGCGAATCTCTATTCAAAATGTTTCTTTTATAAAAGGAACACGAGCACGCCTTGTACAAGTGCAATTCCAGACTTGTACGGCATCACGCCTTAGCGAGGACGAACGATTCGGCGTGAATCTAAGCGGAGGCGAACGATTCCCGAATCGGGGCGTGACATTTTGGTATCAGAGCACGGCTTTACATCCTTGGGAATTTCTTGGTTTTAAAGATTTCGAAAATGACACAAGCTTTATTGCTTCTCGAACAACTTTGGTTTTAAATGTCCCAAAATGAGATGTTCCATACAATAAGTCCATAAATATATTATGAGACTAACAAGCTCCTCTATTTTGCAGAGATGACAAAGGCGGGTGCGACAAACAACGCGAGTAGCTCAAGGGTGGTAGCCTCAACCGACCCTATGGAGAGGATGCTGGCTATGATGGAGAGCCAGCAGAGGCAGAACGCGAAGCAATTCGAGGCCCAACAAAAGCAGCTAGATACCCTGCAACAGTTGGTCCGATCAGTGGTGAACAATGGGGCTCAAGGCACTCCAGTCTCACGAGAGAGCGAACTGGTGGAGGCAGAGGAACCCCCGACAGCTAAGAAAACCACTGCTGTGGCCGACATTACAAAGTTTAAGAAGATCTGTAACAAAGAATTCAAAGGGACAGAAGAAGCCACCATTGCTATGGATTGGCTAGTTGAAGTGGAAGATCACCTGGAAGCTTTGGGTATTGTTGGATCCAAAAGGGTCTCGTGTGTGAAACTACTGCTGGTTTCCAACGCACACTACTGGTGGCAAAGTCAGAAAAGAATTCTAGCGGGAGTGAATGGAACAACGAAAATTACTTGGCTGATGTTCCGCGAGGCATTTCTGGCTCAGTACTTCTCTTCGACTGAGCAGCGAGCTAAGGAATTGGAATTCCAGAAGCTCGAACAGGGGAACATGACGGTGAAGGAGTATGAGGCAGAGTTTTCTAGACTGTCTCAGTATGCGATCACGAAGTTTACTGACGAAGCATCTAAGGCTCGTCGGTTTGAGCAGGGCTTGAGGCCTGCTCTGAAGGCTCAAGTTGTGGTTCAGAAATATAAGACTTTTCAGGAGTCTTATGAGCACGCGAAGGAATTGGACCCACACTATCCTGCGACGGCGCCAGTGCAAGCGTCGGTGCAGAATCTGCATAACAAGAGACCGAACAACGGGGGCAGATATGAGGCGCCTAAGCGTCAGAACCACGGTGGCTTTCAACGACCCAACCAGGGTGGACCATTCTGCAACAAGTGCCGCAACAAAGGGCACTTTGCTAACGAATGTCAGGTGCTAGAGGGTGGATGCTTCAAATGTGGTCGCATGGGCCACGGATTCAGAGATTGTCCAGGGAGGGGCCACCAGAACCCTCCAAGGCAGCAGCATCACCAACAGTACCAACAGAATCGTGGACAGGCACCACGACCTCCTCAGCCACAACAGAATCAGAGGCCCGGTGCCCAGGGCCGAGTCTTTGCATTGACTCAGGAGGAAGCATCATTTGCATCAGATACTGTCGTGACAGGTATATTGTTATTTAATGGCATTCCTGTACGTACTTTATTTGATTCTGGTGCTTCACATAGTTTTATATCTAAAGACTATGTTAAGGAACATGAAATAAAAATGACAATGTTGGATATGTACCTTAGTGTTAGTACTCCATCAGGAGTGGAGATGCCTACTAACATGATGTGTAGGGATGGTTACATATGTATCGGGAAGAGAAAGCTACCATTAGATGTAGTCGAGCTTGATATGAAAGATTTTGATATCATTCTGGGAATGGACTGGTTAAGTGCATGTTGTGCGATGATTGACTGTGCGAAGAAGCGAGTTATGTTTCGCCTACCTGGAGGAACAGAATTCTCTTACTCGGCCAGTTCATCGGCGAAGGCTTCGATGGTGATTTCAGCTACTACGGCCCGACGATTGCTTCATTCTGGCTGTGAAGGGTACCTTGCTTCTGTTCGAGACACACGCAAGAATGGTGCAGACTTAGCTAACACTGAAGTCGTGGCAGAATTTCCTGATGTGTTTCCTGACGAGATACCCGGAATGCCTCCGGACCGAGAGATTGAATTCACTATCGATACATTTCCAGACGCTCGTCCGATCTCAAGGGCACCATACAGGATGGCGCCTGCTGAATTGAAGGAACTCAAAGTACAGCTACAGGAATTATTAGACAAGGGATACATCAGACCCAGTGTTTCACCATGGGGTGCTCCGGTGCTATTTGTGAAGAAGAAAGATGGATCGATGCGGCTGTGCATCGACTATCGTGAGCTAAACAAAGTTACAATTCGGAACCAGTACCCGTTGCCTCGAATAGACGACCTCTTCGATCAGTTGCAAGGGGCGTCTGTATTTTCAAAGATTGATCTTCGCTCAGGCTACCATCAGTTAAAGATCAAATCAGATGACATTTCTAAGTCCGCATTCCGAACCAGATACGGACACTATGAGTTCTTGGTCATGCCCTTCGGACTGACCAACGCCCCTGCCGCTTTCATGGATATGATGAACAGAGTCTTCCGGCCCTTTTTAGATAAATTTGCGGTCGTGTTCATCGACGACATCCTGATCTACTCGAAGAACAGAGAAGACCATGCAGAACATTTGAGGACAGTGTTACAGACTCTACGGGACAATCAGCTCTATGCCAAGCTGAGCAAATGTGAATTTTGGATGAGTAGCGTGTCGTTCCTAGGGCACGTTATCTCGGCGGAAGGTGTGTCCGTTGACCCAAAGAAAATTGAAGCCGTAGTGGATTGGAAGCAACCCACGTCGGCGAGCGAGATCCGAAGTTTCCTCGGCTTGGCAGGCTACAACAGGAAGTTTGTCAAGGATTTTTCAAAAGTGGCAGCGCCTTTAACTCGGCTAACCCAGAAGGGAGTGGCATTCGATTGGACTGATGAGTGCGAGGCTTGCTTCCAAAATTTGAAGCAACGTCTCGTATCAGCTCCAATCCTTACACTTCCAGACGGCGTCGAGGGATTTCAGATATACAGCGATGCGTCCGGACTGGGTTTGGGATGTGTGTTGACTCAGAGAGGGAAAGTGATATCTTATGCCTCGAGACAGCTTAAGCCGCACGAGAAAAATTATCCAACGCATGATTTGGAATTGGCAGCGATAGTGTTTGCACTGAAATTGTGGAGGCACTACTTGTATGGAGTGGCTTGCGAGATCTTCACCGATCATAAAAGCCTGAAATATATCTTTACTCAAAAAGATTTAAATTTGCGGCAAAGACGTTGGTTGGAGCTTATAAAAGATTACGACTTGACGATCGCGTACACCCCAGGAAAAGGCAATGTGGTGGCGGACGCGTTGAGTCGAAACTTTGTGGGATCACTCAGTGTTGACAAACGAATATTGGAGGAATTGGAAAGCATGGGAATTGAGCTCCAGATTCGTGGCCGAAATGCACAATTGGCTCAACTTCAACTTGAGCCGAGTTTGTTAGAAAAGATAAAGACGGCACAGAGGACAGATGAGTTCTTGATTAAGATTGGGAGAATAGTGGAAAAGGGTGAAGCCAGCGACTTCACCAGGCACGAGGATGGATCATTGCGACTCAAGGGGAGGCTATGTGTCCCGAAGGATGAAGAACTCCGAAAAGAAATCTTGACGGATGCCCATTATGCCAAGTATTCTTTGCATCCGGGAAGTACAAAAATGTATAAAGATTTGCGCACGACCTTCTGGTGGCACGGCATGAAACGAGATGTGGCCCTCTTTGTCTCGCGATGCTTAGCGTGTCAACGAGTCAAGGTGGAACACCAGAGGCCCGGCGGGGAGATGCAGAACCTCGCGATCCCAGAATGGAAATGGGATCATATAACCATGGATTTTATAGTTGGCTTGCCGAAGACGCAGCGGGGGAATGATGCAATTTGGGTCATCGTTGATCGATTAACCAAATCTGCACATTTTCTCGCAATGAAGACGACATGGAGCATCGACCGGTTGGCTCAGCTATACTTGGATGAAATTGTCCGACTGCATGGAGTGCCGGCATCAATAGTGTCGGATCGGGATGGGCGATTTGTATCGCGTTTCTGGGTCAGTTTGCATGCTGCCATGGGAACACAATTGAAATTTAGTTCTGCATACCATCCCCAAACCGATGGCCAGACCGAGAGGGTGAATCAGATACTTGAAGACATGCTTCGTCTTTGTGCTATTGATTTGAAGACTAGTTGGGATACTCACTTGCCGCTAGCAGAATTTGCCTACAACAACAGTTACCAGTCAAGTATAGAAATGGCCCCGTATGAAGCACTGTACGGGCGAAGGTGTCGGTCTCCGATTTGTTGGGATGAAGTCGGTGAACGACAGGTACTTGGTCCGGAGATGGTAGAACAGGCCGTCGAGAAGGTCCGCATAATTCGGGAGAAGTTACGTGTGGCACAAAGTCGGCAGAAGAGTTATGCGGATACTCATCGACGACCATTGGAATTTATGGTGGGCGATCACATATTTCTGAAGGTGTCACCGATGCGCGGAGTTATGCGATTCGGTGCGAAGGGGAAGCTAAGTCCGAGATTTGTTGGCCCGTTTGAAATTCTTAAGCGAGTCGGCCCTGTTGCCTATCAGATCGCGCTGCCACCGGCATTGGATGGAGTGCACGATATCTTCCATGTTTCCCAACTACGGAAGTATGTACACGATCCAAGCCATGTGGTAGACTTCGGTCCGCTAGGGCTAAGAGCTGACTTGTCTTATGTGGAGGAACCCGTGCAGATCTTGGATAGGAAAGATAAAATCTTGCGGAACCGAGTTGTTCCTTTGGTTCGAGTGCTTTGGCGAAATCATTCTGTCGAAGAGTCGACATTGGAACTTGAGGCAGAGGTGAAGGAAAAGTTTCCTTCGTTGTTTGACCTAGGTGGGTTTGTGTTTAAGTTTCGAGGACGAAACTTTTTGTTAGTGTATTAATATGTAATGCCCTGAATCCGTTGCGGAGCACGGTGCGGGCTAGCGGCCGAATGGCCGAGTCGGATGAGAATTGGGGAAACTTTACCAGGATCGCGGGATAATAAATTGAGATCCTTTCCTCGTTATGGATTGGACTCTTTTGAAATGATGCCCAAGATGCAGTGGCGCGCGTCTTGGGGGAAGAGTTCTATATAAGAGTCGCTTGCCCCGAGACCGTTGCCCTGCTGGTTTTCGATGTCGCTTTTGCTGTTGGCTTTTGTGTGCGTTTTCGTGATTGTTTTCGATGAATGTTTTCATGGATTTACCTTCACCGTCTACGCATTTCATATCGAATAACTGAGAGAAAGAGAAGAAGTATGCTGACCAGACGTTGGTGCCAATGCAGGTGCTAACGCGGTGAACCTCGGGTGACGTTGCGTGGAAGACCTCTTTCTCTCGACAATTCACCAACAAGTGAGTGGCTTTGATCCTTCGACGATCCTTGATCTTCGCGCATAACAATGGTAGACTTGTTATTGCGTTCGGTGCTTAATAAAAGATGCCTAGTAATAATATGGGAAAGATAATGAAAGATAAATTATCACATGGCTAGGCTTATGTTGTAAATCGAATGATGCTCGTATGCTATATGAATTGTTTAACAGGTGATGCAAAGACCCAAGTATTGGGCGGTAAGTATATCGGACTTCGGTTCGAAAGAATGGGTTAAACATAAATAGTCCCTTGGTTGGATGAACGAATATGCGAGCCTATGGCTCAAAGTAAGATGGTAAGATGGCAAGTTGGAAAGATGGGAAAATGGCAAGATAAAATGAGAACTACGACTATGTGTGGAAGATGCTATTATCATGCATGTCATGTCCCTTATTAGTTAAGTTGTATTGCATGCATGGTCATGGACAACTTGTATACAAGGTAGTTCCTCGAACGGTACTCCGAGGCCACGGAACCGATTCGGCCTAGGAGGAACGCCGTGCTGAAGTAGTAGCACAGTGCTGAAGTAGTAGCACGGTCTTTCGGGAACCTTCCGGATGGGCTAGCTACCCACCGATGAAGGGGAGCCGTCCGACCAAGATGTCCCAGATGGCGTGTAGTCAGTGACCTTCATATAGACAGGTGGCATAGCTAACATTGTCTTATGCAGGCAGAGTAAGTGGTATTCATAAATATGTACAGGGATGGCTATCGACCGTGGGTAAGATTCACCAAATTGGTGATCAATATGAACTGCTTATGTTAGAACAACATGAATTGCTTATGTTTCTAACATCACTGTATGCTTCTTATATTTCTCATCAAATATATGAATTGTTAATGGACCCTAAGGCAAGATAGAAAGAATACAAAGCAATAGTGAACATTCATGTAATTTTACTACTGTTGATTTATGGTGAGATTGGTTACGGCCGCTCACCAGTACATATGTGGCAATGTACTGACCCTCGTCTCCACAGGTGCCGGGAACCTAGTGGATAATCATAGACGCTGAAGGCTTGCTGTCCGACTCTTTAGAAGCTTCGTACATCTTGAAGTTTCCACTTGAAGAAGAAGGCATTTTGCTGAAGGTGGTTATTGTCGCATTATTAATAAAGGGATATGATGTATGGAACAAGTTGTATCTCATTTCAATATTTCTGCAAGTTGTAGCCAAGTTTGGCCTTTCATCTCGGCTGTTTGAGAGCCTTATGTTTATGCAATGTAATTTCAAAGATATCAATAAAGAACTTATTTCAGATCATATCTGTGTTGCCAAAACTTCTCTATCATCCGCTGCGAATCTCTATTCAAAATGTCTCTTTTATAAAAGGAACACGAGCACGCCTTGTACAAGTGCAATTCCAGACTTGTACGGCATCACGCCTTAGCGAGGACGAACGATTCGGCGTGAATCTAAGCGGAGGCGAACGATTCCCGAATCGGGGCGTGACAATCTCCATCCCAAGAATAGTCTTCGCTGCGCCCAAATCCTTCATAGGGAAGGCCGCGCCCATTTGGCGCTTCAGCTCCGCTATCCTAGTGGCATTCCGACCCACTAATAGCATATCATCAACATAGAGCAACAAAATGATAAAATCATCCTCGGCAAAATACCTCACAAATACACAGTGGTCCGACGTCGTCCGTGCATAACCATGCTCCCTCATAAACGACTCGAACTTCCTGTACCACTGCCTCGGAGCCTGCTTCAGACCATACAAGCTCTTCCTCAACCGGCAGACCAAATGTGACTTGCCCTTCTCACAGAATTCCTCCGGCTGCTCCATGTACAACTCCTCCTTAAGATCACCGTGGAGGAATGCCGTCTTCACGTCCATCTGCTCGACCTCCAAGTCGAGACCGGCTGCTAATGCTAGCACCACCCGAATAGACGAATGCTTGACGACAGACGAAAAGATCTCATCATAATCTACGCCTTTCCGCTGACCGTAGCCTTTAACTACCAGCCTCGCTTTGTATCGAGGGCGAGTAGCATCATCCGTCTGCTTCACTCTGAACACCCATCGATTCTTCAAAGCCTTCTTGTCCTTTGGCAACCGCACCAGATCATAAGTGGAATTAGTGTGCAAGAAACTCATCTCCTCCTGCATAGCCTCCATCCACTCCTGCCTGTGTTCGTCTTCCATAGCCTCTGCAAAACTTTCGGGCTCTCACCCGTCAGTCAATAGCACATACTCATCCGGTGAGTATCTCGTAGATGGTCGACGATCTCTGTCGCTCCTTCTCAGTGGAGCCACTAGTGCTGGCTGTATACCAACAGCCTCCTCCCCTTCAGGAACTGCCTCTTCGGCATGCTCATCCTCCTGAGGGACACCCTGACCACCATCAGCAGGCTGATGATCAAGGTTGGGAGCTACTCCATATACTGGCTCCCCCATAACTGGATCCTCTGCGATGACCTCTGAAAACTGCTCGAAGCGAAATGACTCTAACTCAGGCAATTCCTCAGCCTCAGAAGGCGTCTCGAAATCCTGAGTGTTGGTCATGGTCTGATCCTCGACGAACACCACGTCCCTGCTTCTGTAGAGCTTTCCTTCCACTGGGTCGTAGAGTCTATAGCCAAACTCATCCCGACCGTAGCCGACAAAGACCCATCGCCTCGTCTTCGGCTCAAGTTTGGTCCTCTCGTCCTTCGGTACATGCACGAAGGCCTTACAACCAAACGCCCGCAGGTGATTGTATGACGGCTCTTTGCCGTACCATACTTTGTCAGGCACATCACCCTGCAAATGAGCACTAGGAGACAAATTAATAACATAAGCAGCTGTGAGAAGAGCCTCACCCCAATAACTGTCCGACAAGTTTGCTTCTGACAGCAAACACCGCACCCTCTCCATCAGTGTCCTGTTCATGCGCTCCGCTAGACCATTGAGCTGAGGTGTCTTTGGCGGAGTCTTCTGGTGTCGTATCCCTTGCTCTCTATAATACACATCAAAGGGACCGATGTATTCACCGCCATTGTCGGACCGAACACACAATAACTTCTTGCCCGTCTCCCTTTCAACAGAGGCCTGAAACTCCTTGAAAGTAGGCAGCACCTGATCCTTGGTCTTTAAGGCATAGACCCAAACCTTCATGGAACAGTCATCAATAAAGGTTACAAAGTAAGAAGCACCACCAAGAGATTTTACCTTCATAGGACCGCAGACATCCAAGTGAATCAACTCGAGCAACGCCGGCTTCCTCGAACTTGGGTGACTTTGGAAAGATACCCTATTTTGCTTCCCAGCTAAACAGTGCGTGTACTTCTCCAACTTTGTAGACTTGAGCCCCGGAATCACCTTCCAGTTCACCAAGTAGCTCATCCCCTTCTCGCTGATATGGTCGAGCCGCCTGTGCCACAACTCGGTAGACGCATCACTGACTGCGTTCACCTCCTGTACCCCCTGTGCGCTCCCCTCCATATAGTAGAGACCGAACTTCTTGCTTCCTCTGGCAATCACCATCGAACTTCTGGAAAGTTTCTACTGACTGTTCCCAAAACGACTGAAGAATCCCTCGTCATCCAACCTTCCAACCGACACCAGGTTGAAACGGATATCGACGAACATCTTTGAGAACAAGAACCGCACGCGTCTTCGTTCTCAAATGCACATCTCCAAGGGCAACCGCCTTCGATACATCTCCGTTGCCCATCTTCAATACGCCACAGTCGCCTGTCGTGTAAGTGGCAAACAGTGCCCTGTTGTGAGATACATGTGCTGAAGCCCCTGAGTCCACCAGCCAAGAACTGTTATCGCAGGCGAGGTTTGTAATGACCTCATCACCTACGACGATCACATCGCCTACATGCATCGAGGCCGTCGCTGTAGTATTCTCTTCTTGCTTCCCCTTGTCGCCCTTCTTCTCTCTCTTCCAAGCGAAACAGTTCCGCTTGATGTGGCCCTTCTTACCACAATGTCTGAGTCCTCGTAACGACCCTTGGACTTCTCCCTGCTCTTGTCTCTGCCACCACCTGGACCCCTGCTTTTGCCCCTTCCGCGGCTCTCTGAAACAAGTGCCTCTGAGTGGTAGGATGTGGATGAAGTGTCCTGAGAACGTCTCCGCATCTCTTCATTCAACACCCCGCTCTTGGCAAACTCCAGACTGACCACGCCCTCTGGAGCAGAAGCGATCATAGATACTCGTACGGTCTCCCACGAGTCTGGCAAAGTACACAGCAGCCACAGTCCCTGAACTTCGTCGTCGAACTTGACTCCCATAGAAGATAGCTGGTCAACCACGCCCTGGAACTCACTCAAGTGGTCCGAAATAGACGCCCCATCCTTGTATCGTAGACCCATCATCGTTCGGATCAGGAACAATTTGTTTACCTCGGTCTTCTTCGCATACAAGGATTCCAGCTTATCCCACAACGTCTTCGCGTGCTCAATATTGGCAACGTGGTTGTACACGTTCTCGTCCACAAACTTCCGTATGTACCCATACACTTGTATATGCTCGAATGTCCAGTCCTCCTCGGATTTATCACTGGGCTTCTCGGATGCAAACCCGGGTAGATGCAGCTTCTTGACAAACAGCAAATCCTTCATCTTGCTCCGCCAATAATGATAGTTTGTGCCATTAAGATTCACCATGGGCACCGGCTTCGCGTCCATCTCTCCTCTCTTGTTTCTCTGTCAACTACTGACATCCTTCTGAATTCCAGAACCTGGCTCTGATACCACTCTGTTAGGAAAGAAGCACGGAAACCTTTCCCCAAACCGGAGAGTACCTGCGAGAGGACCGAGCAATACAACGCACGAACCCAAAAACAATCACACAAAACAATCCACGCAGACACAGAGAATTTTTGACGTGGAAAACCCTTGCGGGAAAAAACCACGGGACGATCGGAGTCCAACCCTGAGAAGCCTCCACTAATGGAATAGAAGAATTACACCCTCTACAAACTCCTCCCAATCCAAATCGGATCCCCACAACACTTAGAAGCAAGAACAATGATTACAAGGCTACGATGAACGAGAACGACGAGTAGAGATTACCCGAATCCGATTCTCCTTCGAAAAACACCTTCGATCCTCCGTCTTCTCTCCCAAAGTTGTAATGGCACTCTTGCCTCCTTCCTCTCTCTTTTGTTCAATGTTCTGCGATGAATAGGGTTAGGAATAACCTAATATTAACTCCCCTAATCCGCAGCAAAATCTGGACCATCAGATATGATCCAACGGTGAAAAATTACCCCAAATTTTCGCTCAGCCCCGCCGACACAGAGTTCGGCCAGAACTCTGTGTCGGGCTAACAGAACCTACCAGCAACATTCTAGAATGGCCAGACCGAGTTCGGCCAGAACTCGGCCTGGGACCGAGTTCGGCCCGAACTCGGTGGCCCAGTTCCAGAACCTCCCTTTGGTAAGCAGCAGCAGCAGTAGCAACTCGTTGCCTACTTTCCGAGCTTCTTCGACATCGAACGGCGCTCGTCGCACTCCGGGATCTTCTCCACATAGGTTGGGAACCCCACCCACTCCAACATTCCCAATCGTGACATGTTTAGGTGGGGGTCTGTAAAACTTGGACCGCTTCTCATTCCTAGTAGAATCCTTGAAGAAACCCCAATATATAAGGGAAATGGTAGGATGTGCCAATCAACTCTAGTCCAAGTGGATCTCTACCCCAAGTGGTTGAAGTGGGAGGCATCCGCCCCGAGATGGGAGGATGTAAATTCTATTTAATAAATGGTAGAAATTGGGAGCAGTTGGAGCCAACATTGGCTCTAATGTTCTTTTAGTGGAGATGCATCCTGCATTCATTACCAACCAGTGGCAATTCACTTGAGCTTCGAAGGGATTGCTCCACAAGTAATGGAGATTAACAACCACCTTTCCCAAATACCAATATGGTAGTTGATGCTTGTTAGAAAAACTGCAAGATCATAATTTGATCTAAACAAAGACAGGGGTAATGTGAATGTGAGATTTGTTATTAGGACATATCAAGTAAAACATTGCGTGTTTGTTTCCAATAGTGATGCTCCAACATTTGGCTTGTAAAAGAAAAATGAAGAACACCTATACGATATCCAAATGAAAGAAAGGCGCACAATTTACTTCCTCCCCTCACAAACAAGCAATATGTGGTCGACTCGATATAATTTCTCATCCAAAAAACTAAAAGCCTTAGATCCATCAATGTTCACTCCCATCTTGCTTACAGACAAGAAAAAATAGTATTGAAGCAAACTGAGATTGGAGAATCAGACTGTATTTTCACACTGTGCACTGCCATCTTCGTACTTGTTAGCAGATGGCACAGGAGCATTGTGGTTGATCCGAAGCTTTAGGCAGGAGTTCAAGGACTGCCTCCCTTGTTGGCAGAGCAGGAATCGCTCCCTTTTCGGTGACTGTTATAGCGCCGCATGCATTTGCAAACTGAAGAGCTCCCCTCAACTTTTGCTCATCCTGCCACATTGTCACATTTAAAGCCATTATTTCATCATGAGAACCAGATGCAGAACTTGTAGTTTAAACGTACAGAAGTTTATCCTCTGCTTAAAAAGGACAAACATAATATTTGTATAGTGCTTGCTCAATGCATATGTGAGCTCTCCTTTGTAAACAAAATAAACTTGTCCCTGGATTTGGCAATGGTTAAGAAGGTTAACAGCTTCGAGATATATAGGGTTCCTACGCTATAATTATCCTTCGGCATCCCATATAACTCTTATCCGTTCTGTACAAGCCTGATAGTGTCTTCATATTCCAATCGTTTGTGGTTTATCCCGAGAATTTTGGACCTACACCCTTGAACACATATGGTATATGTATAAATATCTGCAAAGCCTCTACTCCATCTTACATGTCTGAAAACGAATAATATAAATGTGATCTTTTGAATCTTTTGAGAGTGGGTATTGCACTGAAGACAGGGAGCTCAAGACATATCATGGACTCTTATTAACAAACATGATGGATTCTAGTTGCAGTGAGCTTCAAACTACCTGGTAAATTGTTCCAGTTTTGTTTCAGATTTTGTTTCTCTTCTTTTTTCAGGAGTCATCTCCTTGTACGAGGGTCTTGAATGGTTATACCATTTATTGGAACTTGGGGGGAATTTTCCCACCATTTGTCTCAAAAAAGTTTATAATGTATATATGCGTACTTAGGAAAAAGGAAAATCAAAACATGTAGGAACTGTCAGATTAATTACTTTACAAGAATATAAAGGCAGTTCGAAAGCATACCTCAAAGAGTTTAAGGTCAGAAGACAAGATTCTAAGCAACCCACTCACGAAAGCATCACCAGCACCAGTGGTGTCGATAGCTTTGACTCTAACCCCAGAGACCCTGCCATGAAATTTCTGCAAATAATGAACTGTGTGAAAACCCCCATATATTGCCCTTGGTCATCATATAAGAAATTATAGCCGATTAGAAGTAAATGCCTTGAAAAATCATTTTATAAACTATCGTAAATTTTGATGAAGCATGTAGGATTGTTGGCAAGAAACATGAAACCGAAGTTTTATTTACAAACTAATATTAGCGGACATTTAGCTTAGTACCTGGGTGTAGTATCTGCAGCCTTGCTGCCCTTCAGTGACAAGAAGTAGTTTAAGGTTGGAGTGGAAAAGCTTCTTATGCACAACATCGTCATCGTAAGGATCATCTCCTCCAGTTAAAAATGAAATCTCATCTTCACTGACCTGTGCAGAGCAGTAACAGACTTGATCAGAGATCCACAATAATTCATGATTAGTGGCCAAACAAATGTAGCATTGATTGGGACATTCATACTGTAAAATAGCATACCTTGATAACATCTGCCTGATCCCAGATGCTCATGATGCCCTCCCGAGCAGCTTCAGCTGATGGCCATAGCGGCAATCTCAGGTTGGGATCATAAGATAGGAGGCAACCTGCTTGTTTAGCTATTTTCATTGCAGCAAGATGCGTCGATCTGCAAGGCTCCTCGATTAGACTAATGGAACCATAGTGAAAGATAGATGCCTGCAGTTTATTGATGTAGATGAGTGTTACTGACAAAATTCAGCAATGATGATTTTCTTACAGAAGGTCACGAAAGTAAGAGATTTGTATCATTTTTGAAGTGATAAAATGTGGCACAAACGAATTCAAGTTTTGGTTCACTTTTACCTTCTTGATGAGCTCTGCATCAAGTTCGGATTCCTTAAAGAGCATGTCCGCACTTGGATTGCGGTAGAACATGAACTCACGTTCACCATCAGCTCTGAGTGTAACAAATGCAAGTGCAGTTCGTGCATTGGAATCGAAACGGACACCAGAGTTGTCAACATTGTTCTCTTTTAGTATATTAGACAGCATGCGCCCAAATTCGTCGTCGCCCACCTGCATAATTGCTTAAATTTAAGGATTGTAATATGTAAAAACAAACATGTACTTTTTTCAGCACCAAAAATACCGATATCAGGGAGTTGGAATCAATTAAAGAATTAATCAAAAGTTAACTTGGCCATATTTCATTAGAATTATTATCAGAAAGAACATTGAGATGTTTTGAATTAGCTAATCAATGCACCTTGCCAATGAAGGCAGATGACCCTCCCAGTCTCGAGATCCCCACGGCAACATTGGCTGGAGCGCCCCCTGGAGCCTTCTTAAATGATGGTGCTTCAGCAAGTGAGACACCAGACTCACTTGGAACGAAGTCGATCAACATTTCACCAAAACAGACCACAAGTGACCCTTTCTCTTCAGTCATTCGTCTTGCTGCATCACCACCACGAACTTTGATGGAGCTTGATTTGAAGGAGCCTGTTGAAGACCAGTTAATTAAAGATGCAAGTTGTAATAGGTTGCTAATGTTACTTTATTGGTTGTGCGACGTTGGATAAGAAAATTTTGGGTGCCAAGGTAAGGTTAGCTTCCAGATGGGCCTGTGTCTTATAACCAACATGAAAAAGCAAGCCATTGTTTCAACTACAGTCCCCTTCAAGTACTAAACAGAGGTGCACTAATGTTGTCAGTCAGTCGCTGAAATATAGTAAGGTTTACTGATAGAAAATGCACCCTTATATTAAAATACAACCAAGAGGGTGGTCTATTGGTAACACTAGTAAGGAAGGGAAAGATTACACGTGGGTTCAAATCCCAGGTTGGGCAAAATAAAAAATGGGGATGGAAAGGGGTCTTGGTGTTAGTAACCTAGGACAGGGACAGTCATTAATAAGCGGACTTCTCTCGAAAATAATTCTCTTATATTAACTACTGATAACAATTACAGAATCTTGTTAGTTGTTAACCGGAGTAGGCAAGGCAGAAGGTTTTATAAGAACAGCTGCCTACAAGGTAGCATAATCTTATATATATATATATATATATATATATATATATATATATATATATATATATATATATATATATATATGGAAGCGGATCAAAAGCCCCCCTTAGAAAGTCCCCCAAAAACTCCCCTCACTCTAATCCGTAATTTAATGTTAATATTAATGTTAATATTAATGTTAATGTTAATATTAATAGTAACATTAAATACTAAAATTAACATTAATATTAACATTAAAATTAATATTAACATTAAAATTAACATTAACATTAATATTAACATTAACATTAACATTAATATAAAAAAAATTAAAAAAAATTAATATTAACATTAACATTAATATTAACATTAATATTAACATTAACATTAATATTAACATTAATATTACGAATTAGAGTGATGGGGGTTTTTGGGAGGGCTTTCTAAGGGGGGCTTTTGATCCGCTCCCATATATTAATATATATATATTAATATATGGGAGCGGATCAAAAGCCCCCCTTAGAAAGCTCTCCCAAAAACCCCCCTCACTCTAATTCGTAATATTAATGTTAATATTAATGTTAATATTAATGTTAATGTTAATATTAATTTTTTTTAATTTTTTTTATATTAATGTTAATGTTAATGTTAATATTAATGTTAATGTTAATTTTAATGTTAATATTAATTTTAATGTTAATATTAATGTTAATTTTAGTATTTAATGTTACTATTAACATTAATATTAACATTAACATTAATATTAACATTAACATTAATATTAACATTAATATTAACATTAAATTACGGATTAGCGTGAGGAAAGTTTTTGGGGGGCTTTCTAAGGGGGGCTTTTGATCCGCTTCCTATATATATATATATATATATATATATATATATATATATATATATATGGAACAAAGAAGTATGGAATATAGCATGATTTTTTTTAATTTTTAGATCATATAGGTGACACAATTATAGTAAGGTATCAATCTAGGAAGACTTCATTAATTTTGGGCTTTTTCTGAGGGCACCACAACTTTTGCTAGGGGCTAGCCCTTACTTGGGGGCAGCCCAAGAAGATGGAACTTTTGCTAGGGGCTAGCCCACAAGTTGCTTGGGACTAGCCCAACCCTCCAAACCCACATTTTCATCTCATTTCTTCATTTCCTCTCTCTCTTCCAAAAGCTCTCTTCCAAAAGCTCTCCAAGCCCTAAAACTATTCTCCACCACTCCAATCCAAATTCTTCCACCACTCTCTCCTCCACCACTCCATTGCAAGAGATGACACGCAAGTCGAAACAATCATCGGAGTCTAGGTATATTCTTCCCTAATTTCCTCTACATTTTTCTAATGTTTTTTTCAAATCAAAGAATCATTGTTAAATCTCCAAAAAGATGTGATAAATTAGGTTTAGAATTACTTTAGGGTTCATGAATGAATTTTTCGAACACGATAATTCGCACACATTAATTGAAACCCAAACCCTAGAACACGACACGACGTTCGGCTGCTACAGTCGAGCAACATTAGGACTGCCAGGGATGTGGCAGTCCTACAGCAAAGTAGGACTGCCAGACTCCATGCAGTCCTACTATGAAAGAGGACTGCTGGGATTCTGGCAGTCCTACTTTACAGTAGGACTGCCACATGCTTGGCAGTCCTAATATAGCACTGGGGGTGACATTAGAAATTCTTAACATGATGTTTAAATGTTGTCTATTTTTTTCTATTATTTAATAAATGTATGTTGTCCTGCAGTCATCCGGCCGCTCCGAAGAGAATACGGCCCATCATGTCCAAGCGCAAGGAATGCACTGAGGGACGTACTCTTGAGAGACCGATTAGAATTTCGAAACCGGCTCCAGAAAGGAAAATCACTAGAGCGACTGGCCGGTCTCAGACGCAGCGACCGACTCCCCCTGCTCGGTCGAAGCAACGAGCTTCCCCTAGTCCTCAGGCTTCTTCCGATGACGACGACGTGCCTATTGTTCCCTTCATGCATAATATGGAGTCTCGTACAAAGGTCCGACATGATATGTAGTTGGATGTTCAAAATTATTTTGTATTTGGATGTAATTTGGATGTGGTTGTTGTTTGGAAACTTGACTTGTGGATTTTAGGGTATTTGTCGTATACTTTATTTTGGATAATTTGTCGGATATTTTTTGAAGGATATGTTGTTGTTTGGAAACTTGACTTGTTGGATATTTTGTCAGATATGTTGTTATTTTTTATGTAAGTTGGATCTGATTGTCGTAATTTGGATATGTAATAGTAGATATGTTGTTATATGGACATGTGTGTGTATAAACTCTCTTTGGATACCTAATTGAAACTCTCTGTGAGGAGAGTTTGTTTCAAACTCTCCTCACAGAGAGTTAGTATCAGGACTGCCACCCACCAGGTAGGACTGCCAGGGTGGTGGCAGTCCTATTTGAAACTCTCTGTGATGAGAGTTTCAAATACAAACTCTCCTCACAGAGAGTTAGCATCAGGACTGCCACAACCTGGCAGTCCTACATTAGTGTAGGACTTTCAGGGGTATGGCAGTCCTATTTGAAACTCTCTGTGAGGAGAGTTTCAAATACAAACTCTTCTCACAGAGTGTTAGTATCAGGACTTCCACAACCTTGGCAGTCCTACATTAGTGTAGGACTGCCAGGGGTGTGACAGTCCTACATTAGTATAGGACTGCCAAGGGTGTGGCAGTCATATTTGAAACTCTATGTGAGGAGAGTTTTCAAATACAAACTCTTCCCACAGAGTGTTAGTATCAGGACTGCCATACCCCTGGTAGTCCTACATTAGTGTAGAACTGCCAGGGGGATGGCAGTCCTATTTGAAACTCTCTGTGAGGAGAGTTTGACAGAGTGTTTCAAATAGGATTGCCACAACCCTGGCAGTCCTACATTAGTGTAGGACTGCCAGGGGTGTGGCAGTCCTAATTGAAACTCTCTGTTAAGAGTGCAAGATGGCCATATATGCTTGGAGCAATGATACATTATTTGTTTCAAGAAGGAATGATGTTAATTGTTTGTTGGGTTTCTTTTAGTAGTGCAAACTTGCTCTCTTGGAACTTTTTGGATGAGTGGCTATATATAAACATCGACATTGTAAATTTTTGTTTAACCAATGAAATTGAAGTCCCTAAAATTGGGTTGAGTTGTCTACATACTTGTATGTGAACCTACAAAAAGGTGGGAAGCCTTATTTTATTTTCTTATTCTTTTCCTTTTTTTCACCCATGGAACCCTACCTAACCCTTCTGTTCCAGCTTACCAAGTCTCTGTCACTGCATCCTTCAGAACCAACAGCCCAAGAACCTTCTTTACTGTCCTGCAGGCTACTAGACCAGTTTTTTGTCCAGTCACTTTATACCATAGTTTCTTATCCGACAGCCACCCTACCATCTCTCTGACCCTTCTTCCATACATCTCATACCCGAGAACATCTCAATAGAACCCTGTAATCCTGTTACAACAAACTGTTGCACTAATCAGCACTGCACAGCCCACTATGCCTTCTGGATTTGGAATTCTTTGGACTGTCAGGTAGGACTGTCAGCACCCTGGCTGTCCTACAATAGTTTTGGACTGCCAGGGTCCTGGCAGTCCTGTATGAAACTCTCTGTGAAGAGAGTTTCATGTCCAAACTCTCTTCACAGAGAGTTTGGGACATGACTGTCATCCCCCTGGCAGTCCTAACTTAATGTAGGATCGCAGGAAGTCTGGCAGTCCTACTTTACATTAGGACTGCCACAACCCTGGTTGTCCTAATGTTGTAAGCCATGACTGTAGCAGCCGAACGGCCACAACAATTTGTCGTGTTCTAGGGTTAGGGTTTCAAGAAATATGTGAGAATTATCATGTTCGAAAAATTCATTCATGAACCCTAAAGTGATTCTAAACCTAATATTTATGTTCATGTTTTCTGATTTTGAGTATGAGTGGAAACTTTTTTTGGTAGCTGATCTTAGACAAATTTGGGAAAAAAATTGTGCCAAACATGATTGAGATAGGATAATTTTTTTTGGGGATAATTTTCGGAAAGAAAGGAAGAAAATTTTGGGGAAATTTTTTGACTAGGATTTAATTCTATGACCTAAAAATGTTGGGAGAGAAGAAAAAGTAGAGGGAGAGAAGAAAAGAGTTAGGGAGAGAGGAAAAGAGTAGAGGGAGGGAGAGAAAAAAATTGTCATTTATACCTAGTGTTGGGCTGCCCCCAAGTAAAAAGAATTGATGGCAAACTTGTAATATTTTGAAACATTTTTGGGCTACCCCTAAGTAATAGGGGTGCAACTCGGGCAGGTTGGGTCGGGCTTAAGGTCAACCCGAGCCCAACCCGATGAATCACAAGCCTAGTCCGAGCCCAAGCCCGGTCCGACCTCAAATTCAACCTATGAAGCCCAAGACCAATCCCGGAGGATCGGGTTTAGTTCGGGCTGAACTCGGGTTGGGTCGGGTTCATCGGGTTTATCGGATTCTAATATAATATTTGAAATAATTTTAAACAAAAGTAATGTTAGACACATAATCAAATAACATTCAAGTCTTGATCATTATAAAATACAAACTGAAATAACATTTAGGATAAGGATTTGAAGAGTTTGAATGGAGAAGTTTAGGATTTAAACTTTTTTATTTAACAAGAATGGAACAATATATATATATATATATATATATATATATATATATATATATATATATATATATATATATATATATATAAGTCGGGTTTCGGGTTCTTCGGGTAATCCGACACATGAACCCAAGCTCAACCCGATTTTTGATCGGGTTCAAATATTTTAATCCAAACCCGAGCCCGAACCCGAGTATCTTCAACCCTAACCCAACCAATTAACGGGTTTATCTGATCAAGCTCGGGTTTAGTCCGCCCGAGTTGCACTCCTACGAAGTAAACTTGGTAGTGCCCTTAGAAAAAGCCTAATTTTGTTTGAATGAAGTGGGACCAAGAGAGAGTTAGATCTATGTGACATAATATTTAAACTAGGCTTCGACTTAAAAGGCATCCATTTTATTAGGTTTAGGACTAATTGCATATATACGCCTCCTCCCATTAACATTTTGTGAAAGTCGATTTTGTGAACTTCCTTTTTCCAAATCATCAAACATGTGAACCTTAAGCACTCAATTGGATGGATACGAGGCACAAATCCAACAAAATCCCATCTTAGCTTGTAAGTCGAGGTGCGATGAGTCAGAAGCAAGTAACAAACTTTTGAGAAAGAAGCAAGTAAAATTAACTAACAAAATATTCGTCACACTTAAAGGGATGATAAGAACTAGCAATCTGGAAACTGAGTGAACGAACTTGGAAAATTAGAATCATCTCTTATAATTTTGAGCAATGAAGTTGAGTCGATGTTGTTGTTGTAAACAGTCAATGATATAATTTTTTCTTTCTCATACCTGCAATTTATCATGTATACAGAAAAGAAGAAGAGCATACAACTGAAATAGAAAAGAAAAGCATGTCACCTGACTTGGACTTAGCCATTTTGGGCTCCGGTGGTGATGCAGAACAAACTAACTACGCCAAGAGGAGGAATTAAAGAGGTGCTGGGGATTTTCCAATCCTCCTCTTTGGCTCAGCATTTGTATATATACCATCACCTCTTCCATTACTCTCGTCACAAACACCGGGCATCCATAGGCTATTCTTGTCTCTCCTCCTTACTTTCTGTTTTGTGTTGGCATTTGACTGGTTCTTGATCCCTTTGTCCAGTTCACCTGTACTGCACCTTCCATTTTTCTCGAGCAATCTTTGGCTTTGTTCCGTGGGGAGAACACAGGAGTTCCGTGTCATCATATGCCTCTCCTCTCTACCAAGGGCCTGTCTGGTTCTACAAGTGGTCTTTTTTCTGGTTTTGCACCAAAGAGGCCTACTTCATGTTGCAAACGAACATAAAATTACCGTTTTCAAAATCCAAAGAAATCCATCGAGGATCGAAGAGGAAGGCGCAATCCAGACACGATTCCAAAATCCAAACACGCAACGAGCACAATAATATTTATGTGAAAAATCGTGATAGAAAAAATCACGGGACGATCAGAGTCTAACCCGAAAAAATCACCATTAATGAAATAAAGAAAGTACGACGACTCATTTACAAACTTCTTCACCGACCAACACGGACCACCGCAATACTTCAAATAGACGAAAATATATTACAATGAGCAAATGGGTTACCGAAGATGAGAAGATGATGCTGAACCAATAAAGAACTATTTGAAGGGATCTCCCTTTAAAACAACTCCGGAAACTCCAAACCACCTCTTCCTCTCCTTACAAAATTGCACCTTAGAGAATTCACTCTCCTATATGAATCTTGTATGGAGATTAGGGTTAGGAAACCCCTTTTTAAGTCACACTAATCCCCAAAAGATATGGACAATTGATTTGTTGGGAAAGAAACGCGGAAACCTTTCCCCAAACCGGAGAGTACCTGCGAGAGGACCGAGCAATACAACGCACGAACCCAAAAACAATCACACAAAACAATCCACGCAGACACAGAGAATTTTTGACGTGGAAAATCCTTGCGGGAAAAAACCACGGGACGATCGGAGTCCAACCCTGAGAAGCCTCCACTAATGGAATAGAAGAATTACACCCTCTCCAAACTCCTCCCGATCCAAATCGGATCCCCACAACACTCAGAAGTAAGAACAATGATTACAAGGCTACGAAGAGCGAGAACGACGAGTAGAGATTACCCGAATCCGATTCTCCTTCGAAAAACACCTTCAATCCTCCGTCTTGTCTTCCGAAGTTGCAATGGCACTATTGCCTTCTTCCTCTCTCTTTTCTTGTGTGTTCTCCGATTGTGTTACAATAGATTAGGGCTTGGAAATCCCAACTTAACTCCCTAATCCTGCAACAAATCTGGACCGTTTGATTTGATCCAGTGGTGAAAAATCACCCCAAATTTCCGCTCAGCCCCGACGACACAGAGTTCGGCCAGAACTCTGTGTCGAGCAACCAGAACCTACTGGCAACATTCTGGAATGGCCAGACCGAGTTCGGCCCGAACTCGGTGGCCCAGTTCCAGAACCTCCCTCCGGGTAGCAGCAGCAGCAGCAACTCTTCGTTACCTACTTCCCGAGCTTCTTCGACATCGAACGGCGCTCGTCGCACTCCGGGATCTTCTCCACATAGGTTGGGAACCCCACCCACTCCAACAAATCTCCCCCTTCACAACTATGGGGAGGATATCGTCATCCCGACGATCTGCCTGCAGTACTCAAACTTCTCCCTTGGTAGAATCTTCGTGAACATATCAGCTCCGTTGTCACCTGTATGAACCTTCTCAAGCTCCGCGTCCTTCTTCTCAACCACATCCCGTATCCAATGATACCGAGTCTCGATGTGTTTGGACCGGCTATGAAACGTCTGATTATTCACAAGGTGAATAGCACTCTGACTGTCGCAAAGCAAAGTATACTGCTCTTGCTTCAGTCCCATTTCCTGCAACAGCTTCTTCATCCACAGCAACTTCTTGCAAGCCTCCGTCGTCGCAATGTACTCTGCCTCTGTCGTCGACAAGGCAACACACTTCTGCAACCGCGATTGCCACGACACCGCTCCTCCCGCAAACATCATCACGTAGCCCGAAGTCGATCGCCTTGTGTCTACATCTCCAGCCATATCAGCGTCGGTATACCCAACCAGCTTCAGCTCGTCACCACCAAAGGAAAGTCTCCAACCAGCAGTGCCCTGAAGATATCGTAGAATCCACTTGACCACACTCCAATGTACCCTTCCCGGATTTGAAAGATACCTGCTAACCGTACAAACTGCATGAGCAATATCTGGCCTCGTACACACCATGGCATACATAAGGCTTCCCACAGCTGAGGCATATGGAACCCGCTCCATATCTTCTTTTTCTTCCTCGGTAGATGGACACAGCTTCTCAGTGAGCTTAAAGTGAGCCGCAAGAGGGGAACTCACTTTCTTCGACCCGTCCATCCCAAAATGCTGAAGTACCCGGTGAATGTACTTCATTTGGGACAAGTGTAGCAGCTTAGACTCTCTCTCTCGGCTGATCTCCATCCCAAGAATAGTCTTCGATGTGCCCAAATCCTTCATAAAGAAGGTCGCGCCCAGTTGGCGCTTCAGCTCCGCTATCCTAGTGGCATTCCGACCCACTAATAGTATCATCAACATAGAGCAATAAAATAATGAAATCATCATCGACAAAAGACCTCACAAATACACAGTGGTCCGACGTCGTCCGTGCATAACCATGCTCCCCCATAAACGACTCGAACTTTCTGTACCACTGCCTCGGAGCCTACTTCAGACCATACAAGCTCTTCCTCAACCGGCAGACCAAATATGACTTGCCCTTCTCACAGAATCCCTCTGGCTGCTCCATGTATAACTCCTCCTCAAGATCACCGTGGAGGAATACCGTCTTCACGTCCATCTGCTCGACCTTCAAGTCGAGACTGGCTGCTAATGCTAGCACCACCCGAATAGACGAATGCTTGACGACAGGCGAAAAGATCTCATCATAATCTACGCCTTTCCGCTGACCGTAGCCTTTGACTACCAGCCTCGCTTTGTATCGAGGGCGAGTAGCATCATCCGTCTGCTTTACTCTGAACACCCATCGATTCTTCAAAGCCTTCTTGCCCTTTGGCAACCGCACCAGATCATAAGTGGAATTGGCGTGCAAGGAACTCATCTCCTCCTGCATAGCCTCCATCCACTCCTGCCTGTGTTCGTCTTCCATAGCCTCTGCAAAACTTTCGGGCTCTCCCCCGTCAGTCAATAGCACATACTCATCTGGTGAGTATCTCGTAGATGGTCGACGATCCCTGTCACTCCTTCTCAGTGGAGCCACTGGTGCTGGCTGTATACCAACAGCCTCCTCCCCTTCAGGAACTGCCTCTCCGGCATGCTCATCCTCCTGAGGGACACCCTGACCACCATCAGTAGGCTGATGATCAAGATTGGGAGCAACTCCATGTACTGGCTCCCCCATAACTGGATCCTCTGCGATGTCCTCTGGAAGCTGCTCGAAGCGAAATGACTCTAACTCAGGCAATTCCTCAGCCTCAGAAGGCGTCTCGGAATCCTGAGTGTTGGTCATGGTCTGATCCTCGACGAACACCATGTCTCTGCTTCTGTAGAGATTTCCTTCCACTGGGTCGTAGAGTCTATAGCCAAACTCATCCCGATCGTAGCCGACAAAGACGCATCGCCTCATCTTCGGCTCAAGTTTGGTCCTCTCGTCCTTCGGTACATGCACGAAGGCCTTACAACCAAACGCCCGCAGGTGATTGTATGACGGCTCTTTGCCGTACCATACTTTGTCAGGCACATCACCCTGCAAAGGAGCACTAGGAGACAAATTAATAACATAAGCAGCTGTGAGAAGAGCCTCACCCCAGTAACTGCCCGGCAAGTTTGCTTCTGACAGCAAACACCGCACCCTCTCCATCAGTGTCCTGTTCATGCGCTCCGTTACACCATTGAGCTGAGGTGTCTTTGGCGGAATCTTCTGGTGTCGTATCCCCTGCTCTCTGCAATATGCATCAAAGGGACCGATGTATTCGTCCCCATTGTCGGACCGAACACACAACTTCTTGCCCGTCTCCCTTTCAACAGAGGCCTGAAACTCCTTGAAAGTAGGCAGCACCTGATCCTTGGTCTTTAAGGCATAGACCCAAACCTTCCTTGAACAGTCATCAATAAAGGTTACAAAGTAAGAAGCACCACCAAGAGATTTTACCTTCATAGGACCGCAAACATCCGAGTGAATCAACTCGAGCAACGCCGGCTTCCTCGAACTTGGGTGACTTTGGAAAGATACCATATTTTGCTTCCCAGCTAAACAGTACGTGCACTTCTCCAACTTTGTAGACTTGCACCCTGGAATCACCTTCCTGTTCACCAAGTAGCTCATCCTCTTTTCACTGATATGGCCGAGCCGCCTGTGCCACAACTCGGTAGATGCATCACTGACTGCGTTCACCTCATGTGCCCCCTGTGTGCTCCCCTCCATATAGTAGAGACCGGACTTCTTGCTTCCTCTGGCAATCACCATCGAACCCCTGGAAAGCTTCCACTGACTGTTCCCGAAAAGACTGAAGAATCCCTCGTCATCCAACCTTCCAACCGACACTAGGTTGAAACGGATATCAGGGACATGACGATCATCCTTGAGAACAAGAACCGCACCCGTCTTCGTTCTCAAATGCACATCTCCAACGGCAACCGCCTTCGACACATCTCCATTGCCCATCTTCAACACTCCACAGTCGCCTATTGTGTAAGTGGTAAATAGTGCCCTGTTGTGAGATACATGTGCTGAAGCCCCTGAGTCCACCAGCCAAGAATTGTCATCACAGGCGAGGTTAGTAATGACCTCATCACCTACGGCGATCACATCGCCTTCATGCATCGAGGCCGCCACTGTAGTGTTCTCTTCTTGCTTCCCCTTGTCGCCCTTCTTCTCTCTCTTCCAAGCGAAACAATTCCGCTTGATGTGGCCCTTCTTACCACAATGGTAACACTCTGAGTCCTCGTACCGACCTTTGGACTTCCCCCTTCTCTTGTCTCTGCCACCACCTGGACCCCTGCTTTTGCCCCTTCCGCGGTTCTCTGAAATAAGTGCCTCTGAGTGGTGGAATGTGGATGAAGTGCCTTGAGAACGTCTCCGCATCTCTTCATTCAACACCCTGCTCTTGGCAAACTCTAGACTGACCATGCCCTCTGGAGCAGAAGCGATCATAGATACTCGTACGGTCTCCCACGAGTCTGGCAAAGTACACAGCAGCCACAGTCCCTGAACTTCGTCGTCGAACTTGACTCCCATAGAAGATAGCTGGTCAATCACGCCCTGGAACTCACTCAAGTGGTCCGAAATAGACGCCCCATCCTTGTATCGCAGACCCATCATCGTTCGGATCAGGAACAACTTGTTTACCCCGGTCTTCTTCGCATACAAGGATTCCAGCTTATCCCACAACGTCTTCGCGTGCTCAATATTGGCAACGTGGTTGTACACGTTCTCATCAACAAACTGCCGTATGTACCCACACACCTGTTTATGCTCGAATGTCCAGTCCTCTTCGAATTTATCACTGGGCTTCTCGGATGCAAACACGGGTAGATGCAGCTTCTTGTCAAATAGCAAATCCTTCATCTTGCTCCGCCAATAATGATAGTTTGTGCCATTAAGATTCACCATGCGCACCGGCTTCGCGTCCATCTCTCCTCTCTGGTTTCTGTCAACTCCTGACACCCTTCTGAATTCCAGAACTTGGCTCTGATACCACTCTGTTGGGAAAGAAACGCGGAAACCTTTCCCCAAACCGGAGAGTACCTGCGAGAGGACCGAGCAATACAACGCACGAACCCAAAAACAATCACACAAAACAATCCACGCAGACACAGAGAATTTTTGACGTGGAAAACCCTTGCGGGAAAAAACCACGGGACGATCGGAGTCCAACCCTGAGAAGCCTCCACTAATAGAATAGAAGAATTACACCCTCTACAAACTCCTTCCGATCCAAATCGGATCTCCACAACACTCAGAAGTAAGAACAATGATTACAAGGCTACGAAGAGCGAGAACGACGAGTAGAGATTACCCGAATCTGATTCTCCTTCGAAAAACACCTTCAATCCTCCGTCTTCTCTTCCGAAGTTGCAATGGCACTCTTGCCTCCTTCCTCTCTCTTTTCTTGTGTGTTCTCCGATTGTGTTACAATAGATTAGGGCTTGGAAATCCCAACTTAACTCCCTAATCCCGCAACAAATCTGGACCGTTTGATTTGATCCAGTGGTGAAAAATCACCCCAAATTTCTGCTTAGCCCCGACGACACAGAGTTCGGCCAGAACTCTGTGTCGAGCAACCATAACCTACTGGCAACATTCTGGAATGGACAGACCGAGTTCGGCCAGAACTCGGCCTGGGACCGAGTTCGGCCCGAACTCGGTGGCCCAGTTCCAGAACCTCCCTCCGGGTAGCAGCAGCAGCAGCAACTCTTCGTTACCTACTTCCCGAGCTTCTTCGACATCGAACGGCGCTCGTCGCACTCCGGGATCTTCTCCACATAGGTTGGGAACCCTACCCACTCCAACATGATTTAGATCCAATGGTGCTTAAAAATCACAAGATTTAGGCTTTCAACTCCCGAAGTGGTATATCTAGCTGTATGTGGTAAGTCTATTGACAAGCGGTTCTCGAGCAGCACCAGTAGCACCGGTATACTGCCACAAAGCAATGCCCAAAGTATGTCATATGCGGCATACCGTTGTGTACCGCCTCTTTTAATACATTCTGAGCATATAATTTTGACATGTGCTCAAATCGAGCCACCTTTATCGCTATCGACTCCACGAACTTCTCCGACACACAGATGGAACTAGTCGTACTCCGAGGATATTCTATACATAGGTTGAAAATCCCACGCAACACCAACAAATTTTTCCTTTTCCATCTAGGTAGAGGAGCGCGTTATTCCGATGACCCTCGTGCAAAACATAAATTTTTCCCTTTGTATAGTCTTTGTGAGCATATCCACTCTATTGTCCTCTGCATGGACCTTCTTAAGCACCACATAGTTTGCCCTAGCTCATCCCTTTTTCAGGAATACCGTGTCATAACTGTTTTCTAAATCTCATTATAATATTGATAAGTTTAAGAGAGAAAATTTATGAGAAAATATTTTACGGAAACAAATTATATTTTTATACTAATATAATTTTTGCATACTTTCAAGATTTTACTATAGTAGAATATTAATATTCACAGAAAGTTAATATTATATTATTGTTTTCCGTCGCAAATACAAAAGGTAAATCTTTAGAAAGAGGACTAACTTTCATATTTTGAAAACATCTCAAAAGTGAGAGAGATGTACAAAAGATTCCTAACATTGGAATTCTAAGTACAGCAAATTAATCTGGGTAGTGGGGCGGTGGAGATCAAGCCTACTATCGTCTTCTTTACTTCGTTGACGATCCGACGCCAAGATGGGGGAGTCTACCCTAACTCTCGCTCTCAAGCAATGTGGAGAAGAGTTTGGCCACGAGAAGGCTCAAGCTCTCGATATTGTACTAGCTTTCTATAGCTTTTCGGTCTCCCTTGGATGCTTTCTTCAATCCCTCGTTTATGTTCTCAAATAGCACAAGTCCCGAGGTATTTGAAAGAAATAATTTTGTCTCTCTTTCTCATTCATTTTGTAACACATATATACAAGAGTACAATGCTACAATTAAGGATATGATTGAGACTAAGCCTATGATTAATGGCTACAATTAAGGCTATAATTAAGGTTACAACTAAGGTAACTTTCCTAAGGATATTTATTAAGAATATCTACATTCTAACAATAGAAGATATTATTCATATAGTCTAACACACCCCCGCAGTCGAAGCGGGAGGTTCCCGTACGCTGAGACTATCTCGAAAATCATCAAAGAGTATGCGCGAAAGCCCTTTAGTAAAGATGTCTGCAATTTGATAGCGGCATGGGACATGAAGGACACAAACCTGTCCATGGGCAAATTTCTCACGTACGAAGATATCCATTTCAATATGTTTAGTGCGCTGATGTTGAACGGGATTACCAGAGAGATATATCGCACTAACATTATCATAGTGGACCCATGTAGCCTTGTGGATCGGACAATGAAGCTCCAAAAGCAGACTCCAGATCCAACATGATTCGAAAACAACATTTGCTACCCCTCTATATTCGGCTTCAGCACTAGACCGACACATAGTAGGTTGCCTCTTAGAAGACCAAGAAATCAAGTTGTCCCCAAGAAAAACACAATATCCAGAGGTGGATCGTCTAGTATCAGGGCATCCACTCCAACCAGCATCAATGTAAGAGATGAGACCAGAAATTGAAGACTTGTAAAGATGCAAGCCAAAAAGCAAGAGTGCCTTGAACATATCACAGAATTCTTTTGAGAGCATTCATATGGTTATCCTTCGGATCATGCATATGTAAACATACCTGTTGCACTGCATATGATATATCCGGTCTCGTGAAAGTAAGATATTGTAATGCTCCAGCTAAGTTGCGATAATGTGTGGGGTCTACATAAGGAGAACCTGAAGAGACACTAAGTTTAGACTTAGTGTCCACTCACTACAAAAATATTGGTATTTAGCGATGGACAATTTCGTTGCTAAAAATGTATTTTTCGTCGCTAAACCTATTTACCGACGGATTACCGACGGAAACATGACGTCGATAAACATAACATCGCTATAACAAATACGTCGGTAATCCGTCGCTATAGCGACGGATTTTCGATGGAATTACCGACGAAATATAGCGACGGATTAGTAACGAATTTTAAACGTCGGTAACCACAGCGACATATTAGCGACGGACTACCGACATTTTTTAGTGAGCTAAAATACTAAATTTTTTAGAAGCTCAGCGACGGAAATTTTTGTCGTTCACTCGTCTGATACGGTTTTGGTATTAGACAGAAGCGCAGCGACAAAAATTTCCGTTGCTGAGTAGTCGCTAACGTAAAAAAATTCCAGTTTTCCGTCGCTAATCCGTCGGAAATCAGTCGCTAGCCTGAAAAATTTCCAGTTTTTCGTTGCTAATTCGTCGCTGGTTAGTTGCTAAACTTTTTATTTTTACCAGATTAAATTGTTCTAGCTTTGCTCAAACCTGTGAATATAGATGTACATTACATTCAAATGATATACATTAAATATTACCCCAATATATAAAAAATTAACCCAAGCATATCGATCAAATACGTCAAACAGTTAAATATGTTCAGTAATACATAAAGTCATCCAACAGTCGCAATATAGTACATATACAAACACGTATACAAACACGTCCAACAATCACAATATAGTACAAATACATAAATATGTTCAGTAATACATAAACTCATCGATCAAAACCCCCTAAAGTTCGTACAAACTCATCGTCAAATACAACCAAAAAATAAACAAAACTCAAACTGATGGTGGAGGAGGTGGCGGAGGCAAAGCCGGCCGTCCGCATGAATATAACTGCCCCAGGACCAAAGTGATGATCCGCTGTATGTCCTGGGCAGGAACGTTTGGAAGAGTCGGCGGTACGACAAGAGGCACTGTGGTCGGAGGAGGAGCCGGTATAGTATGCGCCGTGGTCGGAGGGGCAATCATTGACGGAGGCGCTATGGTCGAAGCAGGAGCCGATGCAGTAGGGGCAGGCATCAGACCTGTTGTGCTCAGAACTCCACTCATCTGCCACACCTGACCTTGGAGGGACACGAGAATCTGTATAATCTGTCGCAAGGTGTAGGTGTCGGCAGTATCGTCGGTCTGTAGAGGTGGAGGTGGTGGAGATAGAGGAACTCTGGAATAAATAGACGGCTGGGATGCCAACGATCCGGTACCGTACACACTGCCCCATTTCCCTCTACTAACGGCTTGTATCCATAAGTCATTCCTCACAGCCGACGACGTGGGTTGACTAGTCCCAGCTCCCTCGGCAGTCCCTTCCTCACCGACTCGACTCTCTAAAGTCTCATACGTCTCCTATATTTATATAGGCGAATAGATTAGATTTAATATTGGTATTTTAGTTACTATTAAGTATTATTATGGTTACGTTCTCATATGTCTCTTAAACTATTCTTTGATTTATAATGATACATAGTGTTATGATTTAGAGTTAATATTCATATTAGAGTTCGGACTAACTATTTTGGTAAACTAAATATAGTTAAGTACGTAAAGATGAAGAAGAAATGTAATTAGATGTAGGACTCGAAAAACTTACATAGGCTTTGGTCGCCCGATTATCTACGAGCTTCCCATCCTTCTTTCCTTATGGGTAAGCTCAAAACCTTTAGGAAAGTCAATGGCGTTTGGATCTCCGCCTGCCTTGGCGACCTCCTCGCACTATAACAATTAAACATTAATTTATAACTAAACAATAAATTTAAACAATTGAAAAAATAACAAATAAGAATACTCACCAGCTGTCGATAATGCTTTGTAATTGGGATGGATCCACCCGTGTGGTGACCACCCTTAGCACGGACAGACTTTGCCTTCTCACACTTGGCCTTATAGGCCGGAGTGCCCATCTTCTTCTTTATCTCCTCCCAGAATTTCTCTTTCAACCACTCCTTGTGAAGAGCACTATTTTAGTAGAGCCAACGCCTTCTGGTCGTTGACCATATCCCTCGACCTCTTGCTGGCAACGGACTTGTAGCACTTTCGGATCGTCTGATCTCTATGCGTCGGCTGTCACGACCCGTACCCACTGTGAGGGTACGAGTACGTAACAGCGCCCAGCCTACGCCGTAGTATCGGCGGTAGAACGCTGTTCTAAGTCTCTAACTAACCATCAACTCATGCAGTATATAGTGTACTCATCATGATCAACTTCGAACGGAGGACAAGTATAAGATATGGTGTAACTCAATCACAGTCTAAGCACGATAAGATAACACCAAATATAACTAAGAAATTGAAGACAACAAAACTACTAATAAAAATAACAACAAACTCAAACAATCTCAAATACATCTCAAGTCTCAAATCTCTATATACAACTCCAGATCTAAACAGGAAAACTAAAACAAGACAGACTAACTAAACTCCCGATCACTCCTGAGTGTCGGGGCCATAGGTAGCTAAGCCATCTCCTGGTCTGTAACATGTAGGGCATGTGTCCTCAGGGCAGTCATCTGTAAAATTTTCAACAGGTCCAGTCAGGACAGGAACAAGCACATCTCATCTAGAAAACCCAAGTAAATGACAGAGAACTATACAGCAGTTATAGACAGTTATATTGATGAAAATGGCAGTTTATATTCAGGTGATGGTAAGAAAGAGAGATAAAGTGCAAGGAAAGTAAATACTAAACAAGAGAAGAATCATAGCAATGAAGACTGTAAAAATAGAAATAGCTGAACAAGGGTAATATGATATAAAGTCCAGACAGAAAATGTAAACTAGTGTAAAACTTATGTAAATCCAGTACGGGATGAATCTAATACAAGATGAATCCAGTAAGGAATGATTCCAGTTATAGTGATCAACGATTCCAGGGTGAGTCCAGCCTATACTCTAGCAGTGTGTTTTAAAATACCGAGTTCGACATGTAAACGGCTGTAGGTAACACGGCACATCACACACCTGGCCGGGTGTGAGATGGCTATCATTCCAGTAGATTCCAGTTAGGAGATTCTAGATTGGGGTATGTCTACATGTCTTACTCTAGTATTTCCTCTTCCAGCAAGTGAATCCAGAATTCCGACACAATGATTCAAGATGAGTCCAACCAAAATATAATGATACCAGTAAATGATTCCAGTTAAATGATTCCAGTAGGTGATTCCAGTAATAGAAGCCAGGGATGATGATACCAGTAATAGAGGCCAGAAAATAAAAGTGTGTCGTATACATGAATCCAGAAATATCTACACGTGTTGTAACAGAGAATCGCATACAACTAACTAGAACTGAAGTACAGTAATTGACAAGTAAATGAGAGAACTATCAGAGAATGTACTCGCCTGCTACTCTGAAAAGAGTAGTATAATATCAGATGTCTGCACCAGAGTCACAATGTCCTAAACAGAGAAATATAGGTTATAATATGCTTAAAATAAGACAATGATGTTTATGATGCAATCTACATGATTTCTAGGTAAATCTAGGTCAAAGTCAACTCTTGGTCAACTCTGGGTCAAACCAAGTCAATATCTAGCTAAATTGTCAAACCTTGGTCAACTAGTCAACCTAACAGTCAAAGTAGGTCAACTCTAGTCTAGTTAGGTCAAACAAGGTCAAACTAGTCTAGGTTGGTCTAACCTAGGCTGAACAAGTCAATCTAGGTCTCTAACCAAAATACCATACAACCCACACTAGTCTACTACCATAGCCTAAACTATACCTCACATATAACAAAACCATATATGCATATATTATACAAATCAATATATGTCACATTCAAATTTATATATACACATGTAAATATACACATAGGGTAGCTATATAGGTATAGGTACTAGATAACATACACATATATACATGGATATAGAAAAGGTATCACAATACTAAGTAATCCTAATCAAGCATTCATGTAAATATACACTATAGATATATAGAGAGTGAAAGAGGGAGAGTGGAGTACATGTATACATGCATATCATAGTGTGTGTACACATAAGGATGTAAGGGGGTGCATATGCATGTAGGTGTAGTGTGTCCAGGTTGTGACAGGAATGTGTGAGTGTGTGGTGTGGATAGGTTACAGTTTTAGGTAGATGTGAGTGAACAATGTCAAAGTGCAATGTGAGTTAACAAAGTGTACAACAATGGTGTCAAGCAAGGCTATTAGTGTTCAGTTTTTGTGTGTGTGTGTGTGTTTATAGAAGAACACCATATTCTCAGTTAACTTCCTAACTAAACTAACATACAAAAATATAGGAATTTAATATGGTAATGCACATCAATTCAGTGAGGACAGGGAATAATCTCAGGAAACTGGAATTTGTGTCATGTGTAAACTCAGGAATTTAGAAGAGTGTCAATGGTTAAGGCAATGGGAACTCAGATTGTGTATAATCAATGTGTATTTGTGTGTACACAGGAATTTATGGCAGCAGTGTAAAGCCAGGGTGTTCAGTGAGATAGCAGCAAGAGTGTTCAGGTTTGATTTCAGTTGAAAGGAAGTGGGGGGGGGGGGCTCATGCTAACATCCAGCAAACATAAGCAAGTGAACAGTGAGAAAAAAGAATGTGTGTGAATACTCAGCAAATAGCAAATGAATGTGATAGTGTGGAGATGTGTCCATACTCAGTGATTCTCAGCTGTGATAGTAACCAGTGGCAGGAAATCAGAGGGTGAACATGTGGTTCAATGTTAGAAAACAGTGTATCAATTGAGGGTGGGCAAGTGCTCAAAAATCAGTTTGTGAATTTCAGAAATCAGTTGAAAAGAAAAACTGGAAATCAATTTCAGTTAAACAGGGAGTTATCTCAGGTTATTAATAAACAAACTCAGATTATTAACAATTTCATCACAGGGAAAAAAACTGGGAATTAAGTTATGTTGCTCGAACACCATATGCAAACCCAACCAATCCAATTCGAATTCCTATGTTGTGTTTACATCAAACCAAAAGAATCAACTTAATCACAGTCTAATTGAATCAACATGGCTTTGAACATTCAAAATTAGTTTAAACATGGGGAATTAAATCGAGATTTAACAGGAAGCATCAGTCTACAGCTTCAAATAACCCAGCTGAACATAAGTCACTGATACATAAACTCCACATTTGAAAACCTAAATTAAACCATAGAAATTAACAACAGGCATGTAGGTGTGTGTACCATGTGTCATGTGTCTAGGGGGTATGATTCGTGTCCATTAGAGTGGACACAAAGTGTCCAAACAGTGTCTAAACCTAAATGTCACTGTGTGACTGAACTGCACATAGGCAGCATCATGCACAGGTGCAAGGCGATCTAGGGACTCGTGTGTCGACCCTAGAGCCTCGTGCTCGTGTCCAACCCTAGGGTAGGTATAGGGCTAGGGATACAATTGCCTGTATCGTGTCTAAGATGTGTCGTGTCGTGTCAGTCAGCGCGTATCAGAGACAAAATGTGCGTGTGTGTGTGGACAGCACAAATCAGTGCGAGGTGGATAACTTTGTGAATATGAAACCAACTCGACCTAAACTTTGTGTGTGTCGTGTCAGACATTAGAACCATGTGTCCACCAAGTTTTGTACGTTCTAGTGTCGTGTCGTGTCCTATAGGGGGCCCGAGTAGCAGGAGAGGACACAGGCACGTTGCAGTGTCTCGTGCAGGCGTGTCACAGTCTCGTATGCATGACACACAACATGTGACACATCGTGATCGTGTCTAGGGGTAGAGGGGGACTAGGGCTAGGTGTCTACACGACCCTCAAGTCGTGTCGTATCCTAGTTATATAGCCGTGTCAGAGACCTAAAATCAGTGCACAGGTGCAGTATGCAGCGTGTCCGTGTCCAACCACCAATACAAGTTCTGCAAAGAAGGACAAATAAAAATAAATGAGCAAATATTTAAGAAATGTTGTAAACAAAGATGATATTATTTAGACATACCTCAAGCATCTCGAGCCAAATGAATCGTCTATCAACTGGGATGTCTCCGAAGTTTAGATAGGGACCATGGAATTGACGACGCATCAAATCCCCCAAATCTCTACCAGCCTGGACCGAAAAGAACCTAGAATAAACAAAACAGTGTACGATTAGATAATAAATAGAGTATGAATAAGTGTGTCTACTAACACTAATATACTTATGTCGTTCCATCGGCCCACAGCTCGGTACGAGTGATGTTGGCTGGCCGCTCTGGCAGAGTAGGAGGGTCTGCAAATCCTGGTCGACGTATGTACACTCCATGGTCGACCAAAAGGCTAGAATATGGGTTCGTCGCAGTAGGAGCGACTGGTGTAGTCTCTGACGTAGAAGACGGGGGGGGCACCAGCACCGGTAGGAGTAGATGCTGAAGGAATATCAGGGCTAGCTCTGCCGACCGAAGAACGAGTGAACGGCAGAGATAAGCCATCCTCCTCATCAACCAAATCGTCCTCGCTAACTCCTCTACGATCTGCAGTCGGAGTACTATGAGAAGCAGGAGTAGGAGGACGGGTCGACGCAGATCCTCGAAGTCGACGTGTACGACCTTGTCCCGCCATATGTAATTCTGAAAGAGATAAAAAAAATAATGTAATGATACAAATAATCAATGCAAATCTAATAGAAATTAACTAAATGTGTGTTGTTAAAAATAATCAATGCAAATCTAATAGGTAATACATACTAATCTTCTTCATCTTCTTCGTAATCCGAATCTTCTTCACCTTCATCTTCATCATTTTACTATCACTTCCACTTTTACCTTCATCTTCAAATTCTTCCTCCTCATCCGATATGTCCTTTTCAGACTCCTCCTCTACATGAGGTAAGTCCTCTATGTCAAGCTCTTCGTCAACTATATTATCCTCTACAGTAACGTCAACCTCCATGTCATCAACGACGGCTAAACTCATATATGTTGGTTGAGGAATGACTACCTCATCCTCCTGGTATGCTTGATCTCTAATATTATATGTATTTCTTGTTTTAGTTTTGTATACAGCCCACCAATCACGAGTAGTGTATCATCGACTAGGATAATTCGTGTAGTACACTTGGACCGTTTAACTAGCTAATACAAACGGTTCGAAACCTACATATCTTTTTATGTGTTTTATATCAATAAATCCAAATTGTTTGTCAATTCTTCATCCTTGATTGGGTGTTGTGTCGAACCAATCATATTTGAAGAGCATAATTTGGGTATCAAAAGAGTAATCCAGCTCTATAGTATCTCTTAGAACACCGTAATAGTCAAATTCTGGATCGACGTCGCAGACTGGACCCCTTACACAAATTTCAAAATTCTTTGTGTAATTAGCCTCCTCATCGACAAATGAGTGATTGATAGGCTTATCAGTGGTTCTAAATTTGAAGCCATTGATGGTATATCCATCCCAACATTTTGCCCTCTTGTTTGGTCTGATAGCTAGTGCTCGAAGTCTTTCGTCGGTCATTTGTGTGCCAGGACGAAAAATCTAAAACATCACGTATCATAACGTCATTAGGACAAAAGACCTTTTGTCGGTCAATTGAATTTAGAATAGTTAAATGATACTAATCCTTACATAGCTATGAAACTACGACAAAAATTTTCTGTCAACCTCTCTAGCAAGATCATCTTCATCAATGCTAGGTCTCTCCATTTCTATCTCAGCTCTAAAAATACTATGATAAAAAAAGAGAAGTTAGAGAAATTTTTACATGTATATCGCAAAATTGGAGTATAACATAGCAAAATTATGTCTCTTACTTCTCTATATCTTCCATCTCCTCTATTCCACTATTTAGGTAGATATACCGATGAGCGGCTTCAAACTCACCGTCCTCCAACCACCGTAACTTAGAAGCACTTGTAGGCTTGCCACCAACATTGAAGATAATACAAATTCTATGATTCGGTTCATCGACCTCACCTTCATCATTTCTTGGTGCTCTATTCCAGTTTGTTCTGACATGAGTATCGAAGGAGATTGAGCAGAAGTTTGAGAGCTCCTTAATAATATATGCTTCGCATATCGAAGCTTCTACATGGGCCTTATTGTCCACCTTCTTCTTCAGGTGATGTAGATATCTATAAATAATATATTCAATATTAGATCTATTTGAATAAAATAATTATTAGTACCCGATAATTAAATATTTTATACCTCTCAAATGGATACATCCATCGATAATGGACGGGAGCACCGATACGTGCTTCGTATGCAAGATGAATCGGCAAATATTCCATACTATCAAAAAAACTGGGAGGAAACACATTTTCTAACTTGCAAAATGTTAATATAATCTTTTCCTTAAGTTCAAACATATGTTGCACCGTCAACTTACTTGAACACAAATCTCTAAAGAATATAGATAACTCGGCCAGCGGACCCCATACTTGAGAAGACAGCATCTCTCACAGAGCGATAGGAAGTAAATGCTCCATGAACACGTGGCAATCATGACTCTTCATCCCTATCAGTTTACGTTCGTTAAGATCGACACATCTTGCCAGATTCGACTCGTAACCGTCAGGGAATCTCAACTTTATAATCCAATTCCATATTATCAATTTATCATCCCCACTCAGTATAAATGGTGCTGAGGGCTTGACCCAGTTACCATTGGATCTTCGTATTAGATGCAACTCTGGACGCCTGTAAATAATTTTCAAGTCCTTTCTTGCTTTAGGATTGTCTTTCGTTTTTTCTTTGATATCCATCACCGTATTGAAGATGTTGTCAAATACATTTTTCTCAATAAGCATGACATCAAGATTGTGTCTTATGATATTGTCCTTCCAATAAGGTAAGTCCCAAAAGATACTCTGCTTCGTCCAATTATGGCTATGTCCGAATCCTTCTAAGTGATGGTCCGAACTCGGATCTTCCTTTACAGTCAGCAAATCCTCTACCTCTGCCCAAATGATATCTCCAATCAATCTCAACAGGGAAGGAGTTAGTTCCTATTTACTAGCTCAAAAAGCATCAATGTTCCTTCTCCATAGATGCGACATTGGAAGGAATTGACGATGGCAATAAAAAAAAGCTTTTTTTTTTCCATTTTGAAGGCAAAATGTCTTACTCTTTTCCATACATATCGGACAAGACATAATACCATGAGTACTCCATCCAGATAACATTCTGTATGCTGGAAAATCATTGATGGTCCACATCAAAGTTTGCCATAAAAATCAACAACAGGTATTACAGAACACTGGAATTGATTGCAAACTCGCTTGTACTAAGAAATGGCCTTGAAAGAAAGCCTAGAAAACAATCTAAGTACAATTGTTTAGTTTTGATTCTGGGGGGTGACGGTGGAGGCTCAGGAAAGTGCTATCAACTCTGTCTTACTCCGTGGACTATCTGATGCAGTCTCTAGCCCGTGAAGATATTGCTTTTTTCTTGAAGGTTGCCAGCCTTTTGCAGGGGTGTGGCACCCTGCTATTTATAATAGGATGAATTTTGAGCCGCATAGATGGCTTGCGGCCATGTGGCTGATTAGCACGCGAAGACCCGCTCTTGGGCTGCCATCTGTCGGTTTGTTGGGATTTTGTTGTAGCAAATCTGGGTAGTTGAAGAATTGGTCAGATTGCCACGTGTCCCGTTGTGTATAGTATTCTCAGTCTTCGATCATATAGGGTCGTATGAGACTCATGCATGCAGCCTGGATCACAGTTACTCTCGGCTGTCTGTAGTTCTGGAAATTTTGGGGCCGCATAAGCTGGGCCGCATGAGGTTCATGCGGCTTTGATGACGTTTTTTTGGCCGCATGGAGGCGTACGAACTCCGCTTTTGGGCGACGTCTCACGTCTTATCTTTCTTGTCGAAGTGTCAGAATTGTCACGTTTTGCCAGGACTTGTCAGCTTTATCAGTCGAACTCCTCCTCCTTGGTCGTAAATTTTTCTTCTACAGCTGTTCATCGATGGGCCGCATATGTCTTTGAACAGTTATGCGGCTTTCATTCATGCGGGCCTGTTTGGCCCGAAGTACCTATGCGGCAATTTGTAATCCACATGAACTCCATATTTTTTATGTTTCTACAAGATCCCCTTCAAAGTTGGAGTCTAATGACAGGAGAGTTATATTCGGCTACGTTGTTCGAATAGGGTTCTGTAGGAGAATATGCCCGATTAACTACTAGTCCAGAGGGAGAAATTAATACCACCCCGACTCCGACGACGATATCACCTTGTGGCCCCGTTCTTGAAGCACCGTCGAAGAACATCCGCCAAATGGCTTCGTACGAAGTCATGTTCGAGACGATGACTTCATCAGGAATTTCTTTGTAAATTTTGGCTGTTTCTGAGCCTAGATAGGCTGCTAGGAAGTCAGCCAGGGCTTGACCCTTGATAGCTTTCTACGGAATGAAAACCATGTCATAAGGGGATAGTAGCATCGCCCATATGGCTAGACAAGAACTGAGTGCACCTGGCTTGGTCATGAGAACTCTGAGGGAATTGACTTGTGAAATCACATGGATGGTCTGCCCTGTCACATAGTGTCGTCTTTTCTGAATGGCGAACACTAGGACAAGGCACTCATTCTCTACGGCAGTGTACCTATGTTCAGGTCCTACCATCATCCGGCTGAGATCGTAAATGGCTTTTTCATATCCTGCATCATTATTCTGGGCTAGCGGAGCGCCGAGGGAATGTTCTATCGCCCGTACATAGAGCAGAAAGGGCTTTTCGGCGACCGGGGCTACCAGAACTGGCGGATTCATCAGGTACTCCTTAATATCCTCAAAGGCATGCTGACATTCCTCGTTCCATACAAAAGAGACACCTTTTCTCATGAGTTGAGTGAAGGGTTGGCATCACCCCGAGAGGTTAGATATAAACCTCCTGATATAGGCTAGTCTTTTCTGAAGGCCGCGGAGTTTGTGGAGGTTCTTTGGTGGGTTCATCTCCAGGATTGCTTTTATTTTGTCGGGATCTATGTGAATACCCCGAGAAGTAATGACAAAGCCCAAGAATTTTCCACTGGACACCCCCAGAAAGGACTTGGTGGGATTCATCTTCAGGTTGTGTGCCCACATGAGGTCGAACAGTGTTCTCAAGTCATGTAAATGATCATTTTTGGAGCAGCTCTTGACGGCAATGTCATCTACATAACACTCCACCGTCTTGCGCAAATGATCTCTGAAGATGACACTCATAGCCCGAAGGGCATGACCGTATAACAATATACGCCGATCGGCGTTCAGAATGATGTATGCTTCTCATTATCAGGAGCCATCTTGATCTGATTATATCTTGAAAAGCCATCCATAAAGGACATACGCTCAAAGCCGCACGTATTATCGATCATTATATCGGTGATCGGAAGAGAGAATTCATCCTTAGGGCATGCCGTATTCAGATTGCGAAAATCGATGCAGATTCAGATTTTTCCTGTTCTTTTTGATGAATGGCACTACGTTGGCTACCCAGTCTGGGTGCTGCTCTTCACGGATGAAACCGCTAGCTATAGGCTTGTTCACTTCCGCCTCGATGGAATTCATGATATTTGGACGAAATCGTCGCTGCTGTTGCTTCACTGGTTTTGCGTCCGGATAGATGTTGAGCTTATGGAGTGTAATCTCGGGGTTCAACCCTGGTATGTCTTCATAGCTCCAAGCAAAGACGTCGATGTATTCTCTGATGAGTTGTAACAACGACTCCCGTTCGTCGTCTGTCAGACTTTTACTGACGAAGATTGGCTTTGGAGAGGATTCATTGTCGAGGTTAACTTACATAACCTCATCTTCAGTGGAAGGATCACAAAGTTCGAAGTGTTTCTCCCATTGTGCATCTAGTTGCTGGACCCACGGCTCCAACTCAAGAGGTTCAAGTAGGTCTTCGTCTTCTTCTTCGACATCAGCGGATATCATATTGGCCGATAATTCTGTCTGAATATATCCCCAATACTGCTATCGGAGTCGTAAATGGGTGACTCGGACGAATAGGAGTGCCACTCACATTCTTCGTCAGAACTTTCGGGCATTGTAGGTGGAGTAACATACCCGAGGCCACGTCTGGATTTGTGATAATGATCCTGAGGCTTCCCTACCGGTGCCGGCGGCTGTAGAGGCAATCGTCGACCACTGCAATAATTTAGACCCGGAGTAGCCTCCATGTCGTACCCCTACTTTTGTATGAAGTACTTGGCTTGAGGAATATATTAGTAGAGCGGTAGTCTTCCAGCTTCGGGTCCGAGGTCGGACCCTTGCGGCGTGAAAGATTGAGGCCCTTCTTTTCGGCCAAAGATGATTGTGTGATCCCATCCTCTTCTGTCTGAGATCGGGAAGTAAGCGCCTTTTATGGGAGCAAGTCGATTCGGGGTATGGACGGTTGTCACCTGTGTGTGCAGGCTAACGTCTAGACAGTCCCGTGCGGCATACGTTAGATTAGGCTTATCATACTCAGAATAGTCTAACGGCAACCTCTTATTAATAAAATAAAAAAATTTATCCATCGGGATTACATCATCAGGAGAGGGGCTATCCGCCTGTGTAGCTACATATTTGGCGAGTTCTCCGTCTTCCTTGGCTACCCCCTTCGAGCTTAGAGTTTGGGCCGCTATCTTGGGTAACTTGACCACCAAGGGTTCAGCTTGAGGTATTGACCTGCCTGGGAGTGTTGGATCAACACCTGACTGCTGGCTCGTCTTGGAAAGACGGATGACCATCGGCTCGACAAGGGATTTTGTGTCTTCTAGTCGCCTCGGAGCAGATTTTGGCAATCGAATTACCATCGGTATTATCGAGGGCTTCGCATCTTTCTATTGCCTTTGATTGGACTTTGGCAGATCACCATTGGTCCTATATCAGGTTTTGGCTTCTGACTGGATCTCGGAAGACGGATGACCATTAGTTCCGACTACGCAGGTGTGACAGGAGAATCGAGCACCTCTTTATGTAAGGTTGCGACAAGGGGTACGGCCGTGCCCGATTTGTGGGGTTGGAGACGGATTTTCAAGGTTTCCTCTGGCCCTGTGATGGCCTCCGGCTCGTCCGTTATGTGTTTTCTGGATTCGTCATATACACAAGCCTCCGATGAGTAATAAGATTCAACCCATTTGAAGGGATCAATATCGGCGAATTCGGTCTTCACGGAACCGTGTTTACTGACATACTTGAAACACTAGTGGAGGGTGGATGGCATGATCATATAGTCATGTATCCACGGACGTCCCAGGAGGATGTTGTAGGAGGTGTCTGCATCTATGATATAGCAGGTAACTTCCGTCCTCAGGTCACCAATCTGGCACTTCAATCGGATCTTTCCTAGGGGATAGATTCTCCCTGAGTTAAACTCGCTAACGGCAGTGTTGGTTGCTGCTAGCCGGTGCATAGGGATGCCGAGAAGTTGGAGCAGGCTTTTTGGGATGATGCTTATTGACGATCCCGGGTCGATATGCATCCTATCCACCTTGATGTCGCCTATGTAACCAGTGTAGTATAAGGGGCGATCATGTAAGTTGGTCTTAATCAACATGTCCTGCAGAGTTAATACGATGTTGGGCATTGCATCTGTGCTACCGTTGTCCTGTAGATCTGCTGGCGGGTCTTCCCCTGGAGGCTTGACCTGAGCTAAGTAAGCATCAGCATTCTGGAGTGTTTCGCTTAATGCGACACGAAGATCTTTGGAGAGCCTTAGGAGCTCATATAGCGATAAGTTTGCTGGTGTATTAGCCAATTCTGCTAATATGTCGAAGTTGTAAGGTCTCTCCAGTCCCTTAGGTATATCATTGTGAAGTGGCCTATCGAAGCGGGTCTCCCTTGTCTTAGACTTATCCGTCAGTGGAGGTTGAGATGGCCTTGGAACGTCAGAGGGAGGCAACGTTGCTGGCTGAGGATCTTTGGCTGGACTATCCCGTACGGGCTGGACTTGTGCTCCAGACTGGGTAACAACATCTGCAGCTTCTTCAACTTCAGCTGAAATTATATGGCAGGCTCTAGACTTCCTGCCCTTCCTCTTGTTGGTAGTAGATGACACCCCCTGGGTAACTTAGGGCACCAAGTCTGGATGCACCCATATGATCTCTCCTCGCGATGTGGTGAGGGGTACCAATCCAGATGTCTGGCTCTGGGCGGGTGGAAGATTAGTAACCTCTATCGTTGCTCGGGGGACAGGTATTACCCCGTCTGGAGTACTTATCGGAGGAAAGTTGCCGAACTGAATAGATACCATGTTCGCCGCCACGATAACCTCTTCAAAGTCTATTGACAGATCTTTTGAGTCAATAAGACTCTGAATGTACCGCTTCAATTGAAAATAATCTTGGGTGGCATGATGGACATAGCGGTGGAAGTGACAGTATTTTAGATCCTTCATTTATGCTGTTCGGGGCTCGCGCCTTGGTGGAGGGAGCTGGATTCTACACCCTGCAAGAGCATATCGAAGATAGGTTTGATATGACTATCTTCGAATGAGTAGTTGATCTTGGGCCACTGACCTTTCGCCTATTTTTGTTCGGGCTTCCGAGTCGCATCAATGACCATGGCCTATTTGCCTTTATTGTCCCGGTTGGTGGTGGCGCCACTGTTGTTGTTAGTAGAAGTGGGACCAGGACGTCTGCCCTTATCTTCTCCGTCTGGGATGTGTAACCCCAGCTGGCGAGCCTTCTTCAATTTTGCCTCCGCGTTAGTAGCACTTATGATGAAGGTCGTCCAATCTCTGAACTGATCGTCACCTATCCAGAGGCTAATTGCAGGGAGCAGCTTCTTCTGGCAGATTTCAATCAGGGAGCTCTCGGGATTGCCCTGAGGCAATCTCATCGCGGTTTGGCGGAACCGCTTGATATAGTTCCTCATCAGCTCCCTCTCTCCCTGAACGACATCCATGAGAGATGACATCGTCACATCATGTCCCACCTCGTAGAATCTCTCCAGGAACATGTGCTTGAAGCCATCAAAAGAATGGATACAATTTTCGGGGAGGTTGCGGTACCAGTCGAACGCGATCCCCTATAATGCTCCAATGAATAATCGTGTGAGGATGGCATTACTATGCGGCAAGTGGTCGGTGGTAACTTCAAAGTAAGTCATGTACCGACTAGCAGAGGTCTTTCTATCATAAGAATCGATATGGAATAGCTTGTACCGTGGTGGAAAAGGTACGTCCCTCTATACGACGGGATATGGTTGCTGTATTCTAAGATCCCGAGAGGAGTCTCGGGTATTAAACATCGCTCGAAGCTCCTGGACTTCCCTCCTAGCCTCCTTGGCTTCATCTGCAGCTGAAGGAATAGATGGTGCTACGGGATTATCACCAAAAGGAGGGGCGGTCGTTTGGAGTCCACGTTAACTACGGGTCCCAAGCTTGTTTGTCCGGACGTCCTCGCTGGTTGAGCTGGCAAGGCGGCTTTGATCTCGTGCACCGACTTGACTAAGGATAGGAGCATGGCTTCGAACACTTCTAGCCGTTGTCGGTCGGAAGGTGCTTCATAATCGTCGTCAGTCATGAAGACTGTTCTTACGTGGGTAGAGGTGGAAGAGATTGTGGCAGAGGTACTCTCGGTGTCATACCCTTGTATAGAGATATCGTCAGAAAATGTAGGAATATCATCTTCATCAGACTCAGAAGGGGTGCTACCCCCTGTACAGGAAGCCGTATCGTCTTGGCGAGGGTGGTGGCCCTCAGGGAAATCCGATTCTGTTGCAGAGTTCTGGAGGATCTCTACCTCCTGCATGTGCTCTTGGTACACCGGGTTGTCGTATACATTGAGGGGGTTGCTACCCCCAGCTTCATCTACTCTCAAGGAGGCTGAAGACGCACCCCCAGGTGCCGGAAGCTTCTTCTTGGATCGAGTGCCTAAATAGACACCCCCAGTGGTTGATGGGAACCCCCAGATGAGGGTCTCCTTACAATACTGGACGAGATGGCCGGACTGGAAGAGCCTGTCTTCTTTTCTCCCTTGCCAGGAGGAACTTTTTGAGTTAAATTACAGGAGGCGAAAGGAAACTCTTTGTCCCTTAGAATTTGCACCTGTCGGACCGGTGCTGGCTGCTGCAGTCGCTGGAAAACTGACTACCGATCTTCAGGTGCTGCTGATTTGTTACAACAGCAGTTGATGATGACTTGAGTGCAACGACGTCCCGAGAGGGACTTATTGTATGTTGACGCTGCCGTCTTGCGCTTGTTAGTAATCACGTTACGTAAGTCGACAGGAAGCTGCTCTGCCTTTGCACCAAACTTGTGAACTCGAGGATCCCGAGCGCACGAGTGCTTAGGCATCATATTTGCTCCCTGATCCGTGGCTAGTAAAAACACTTGCTATGGATCTTTAGAGGGAGAATTTAAAGACCCACCCTGTTCGTTATCCCTGGGGGACTGGACGCGGGTGGTTCTGTACAACTTTCCATCAGGAGCCCGTGTAACAATTAACGGGGCCCAGTGACAGTCAGCAGCTTGGACAGTTGGCTTGGCTGGTTGAGCCCGTACTGTCCTAGACCTTTTTGACTTAGCGCCCAGAGGCGCATATTAAAAAGGGTCCAGACTGATACATCCCACATCTTTAGTGGGACGCATGGCGTCGGGCCCGCATGAGAGGCGGTCGAACAAAGAGCTTCTGGCAGGGCCGCATGAGACATCCTATCTGTGGGCAGGATTGGTCGTCGCATGGACCATCTTTTTGTAGCTAGAGCTGGCTGCTGCATGGATCATCTTCCTACAGCGAGAGCTGGCTGCCGCATGGATCATCTTCCTGCCGCGAGAGTTGGCTGCCGCATAAGTTGTTTGCCTGCGGCCAGAGTTGGCTGTTGCATGGGGAGACTGCCCATCTCCTCTCTGCGGCCTCCTCTTTGTTCGCATGGAGTTCCCTTGTGCCCCCAAAAACTCAATATCGTAGTATTTTTCTCTGCTGGATTTGGGAACAGCGGGATCCTCTGCAATCGAAAACATAGCCACAGGAGAGTTCTGGTCACCATCTTGGGCTGCAGAAGGAGCTTTTTCGAGAACTTGGTCGGGGGCAATAGTTTTGCGCACTGACGCCTTGCGAGTCCTCTTCGGGTTGGCTCGCTTCTGAGACGGGCTGGCGCTCCCTTCAGAGAGCAATTCTTCAAAGGCTTGTTGGTCGAAGCGGACCACAAGCATCTGCTGTGTAGAGCCGATCTTGGATGCGTCAGATTGCGTTACCAACTTCTTATCGGAAGAGAAGGATATCCCCAGCAAATTTGCCAACGTGTTTGCCATAAAAATCAACAACATGTATTACAGAACACTGGAATTGATTACAAACTCGCTTGTACAAAGAAAGGGCCTAGAAAGAAAGCCTAGGAAACAATCTAAGTACAATTATTTAGTTTTGATTCTGGGGGGTGACAGTGGAGGCTCGGAAAAGTGCTATCAACTCTGCCTTACTCCGTGGACTAACTGATGCAGTCTCTAGCTCGTGAAGATATTGCATTTTTCTTGAAGGTTGCTAGCCTTTTGCAGGGGTATGGCAGAGTTGATAGCACTTTTTCGAGCCTCAAATAGGCTTGTACCGGTCCTCGTAACAGAAAATATATTTGTCTTTATCATTGTTCTCTTTGTAGTACAACATGCAGCCAATTCGGCAACAATCTATCTTTTCGTAGCCTAATTCGAGTTTCCATATCATCATCTTCGACTTATAAAAGTTTTCTGGCAAGTCCTTTGCTCCTTTTGGCAACAACTCTCTAACAAACTGAATTATTCGATCGTACATTCTTGCGGTAAGTTAAAATCAGACTTGAGGTTTAACAACCGCATCACCACCGACAGGACAGAATGAGAATCACAATCCGGATATAATAGAGTATTGGCATGGTTGAACATATCATAGAACTCCTTTGCAACAGGATTCGGATCCTTCGGATCAAAACTTGGATCGGCACAAGCCGCATCAAATACCAACTCACGTGCCAAGTTTCGATACCGATATTGGATGTAGTCTCCAAGAGTGGGGTCTCCCACCTCCGTATTGAAGGAGGACTGATATTGTGGAACTAAAGGTTCTCCTTGAGCCGTCCACTCGTTGTAGTTCGGTACAAAACCATTCTTATAGAGGTGCTCTCTCACGAGATCTACCTCTACGAATGGTATATTACGACAATTGACACAAAGGCACTTTATGAGCCTTCCGTCCATGAAATAAGGTTGGCTACTGGCGTATCTTAGAAATTTCTCGACGCCCGCCTTGAAATCATCCGTCAAACCAATCTTGCTCTCATGTCGTCGATTGTACATCCACAAACGGTTAACTAAGTATCGATTCATTATTCAAACCAATTCTGCACCAAGTACCATATATGTTGTAAATACAAGTAAAACATTAATATAGTACCTAATTGTAACAACCAAAGTTAACAGTATCAGTATCAAAATCGGTATCACACCATTCCTATGAGTATCGATATCGAAGTCGGTAATATCGACCATTCCTATGAGTATCGATATCGAAATCGGTATCAGACCATTCCTATGAGTATCGATATCGAAATCGATAATATCAAAATCGGGTTAGTTTCGGCCTATCAGATTAGTATCGGCCGTATCGGGTTAGTATCTGGTTAGTATCGGGTTAGTATCGGCCTATCGGATTAGTATCGGCCTATAGGATTAGTATTAGCCTATAGAAATTAGAATCAGATATCCTTATCGTGTTAGTATCGGCCGTATCGGGTTCGTATCGGCCTATCGGATTAGTATCGGGTTAGTATCGGCCGTATTGGGTTAGTATCGGCCTATCGGATTAGTATCGGCCTATCAAAATTGGAATCAGATATCCTTATCGGGATAGTATCGGCCGTATCGGGTTAGTATCAGCCTATCGGATTAGTACTAGTATCGGCCTATCAAAATTGGTATCAGAAATCATTATATCATAATCCAATATTAACGGATTCAATATCTTAATATCTTTATTGGGTTCGTATCGGCCGCATCGGGTTATTATCGGCCTATCGAAATTGGAATTGCATATCCTTATATCATAATCCAATATTAACGAATTCAATATCTTAACGTCCGAAAATATTCGGATATCCAATTCCAATTTTATGAATCTCGAATAATTTTTGAAAACCCAAAACCCTAGCTACTACATTATATATGTGTCCGTGTCTAAAACCCTAGCTACTATATTGTGTTCGTGTCCGTGTCCAAAACCCTACCTATAATATTTACACAATTAAATTACAATGTCATAATTTTCGTGTCAAAGTATATGTTAATTAAACACCTAAAAAAATTATACCTGAAGGAGGAGGAGGCTGTGTCAGAGATCAACAAGGAGAAGAGGGGTTCTTTTGCCGCCGCCGCCGTTTGAGCCGGTGAGGAGGGGGTTGGGGGTCACCGCGTAAGGAGGGGGTCGAGGGTCGCCGCGTAAGGAGGAGGGGGTCGAGGTCACCGTGTGAGAAGGAGGGGGTCGGGGTCGGGAAACGGTCACCGAAGGACAGCAGAGGAGGAGGGGGTCGCTGAGGACAGTGGAGGAGTAGAGGGTCGGAGGTCTAGGGTCGGGGGTCGCCGTGCGAAGGAGGAGGAGGTCTCCGAGGGAGGAGGAGGGGTCGGGAGTCGGTCGTCGAAAGGGGTCGAAGCTTTGGGGGGGAACGAAAATTTGGGTAAAAATTTGAGAATGAGAAAGAAAGAGTTACTGATTTACTTTTACTCGTGTCCAACGACGGAACTGTTCGTCACTAAACCGTCGCTATTTACTTAGCGACGAACTAGTGACGGATCTAGCGACGTATTTTAATTCTATATTTTACGTAATATATCAGTTGCTAGTCAGTCGGTATTCCGTCGCTGATTAGCGACATTTTAACTTCCGTCGATAAATTCAGTCGCTAATTAACAGTATTTTTATAGTGACTGGTACGGGTGCAGGCTTCCAAGAGGTCATGCCAGCTCGTTCATTGATCTCCTCTGTATACTTACGTTGACAAAGAAATAACACACCTGCATGTCTCATAACTGCAATGTCCAAAAAATAGCTCAGAGGACCCAAATCCTTCATAGCAAATTCAGAAGCAAGGAGTGACATAATAGATTGACGAAGGACATCAGATGAGGCAGTGAGAATGATGTCGTCAACATAAAAAGAATATATGCCATGTCATTTTCCTTGTGATAAATAAATAGTGAATGATTGGATTTACTATGTGAGAAACCAATGGTGGAAACAAAATCAGAAACCGTTGATACCAGGTATGAGGGGCCTGTTTCAGACCATAAAGAGATTTCTTCAACAAGCACACATAATTCGGATGAACTAGATCCTTGAATCCCATGGGTTGATGCATATAAACGGTTTTATGAAGCTGACCGTGTAAGAATGCATTTTTGACATCCAACCGATGCATGGACCAAGATTTAGACAGAGCTATACTGAAAACTGTCCAAATGGTAGCTGGCTTCACCACTGGGCTAAAAGTTTTATCACAATCCACACCAACTTGAGACCTGCCATCACCAACAAGACAGGCTTTCTGTTGCTCAAAAGTACCATCAGATTTCTTTTATGATGAAAAATCCACATAGAACGAATGATATTAACATCAGATGGACGAGGTACTAACTCTCATGTCTTATTTTTAATAAGAGCATTAAATTCATCTAACATGGCCGATTTACAATTCGGGTCGGACAAGGCAGCTTTTAGGTCACAGGGAAGAGGGGACAGTGTGACTGAAGACGTCAAATTGAACTGATGCTTGCGTTTAAAAATCCCATCCATGTTGCGAGTTGCTATTGATCGAGTTGGTGCCGGGGTGAGTTGGGCCTGATTCAGGCTATATGGTAGTTGGGCAGGGGATGCGGCTGGTGTGTGGACTGCAGATTACAGAGATGGTGGCGGAGGAGATGTGGTCTGAGGAGATATGGGTTGTAGTATGGTGGCATGCTGATTTTGGAAAGAAGGATTTAAAAGAGGATCTAAACCATCATCAAAACAGTCATAGGTGTATGTAGAAGGGATATGTAGCTTGGCAAACGGAAATTGGGACTCATCAAATAGGACATGCCTAGAGAGAATAATTTTTTGGCTAGACAAATCATAACATTTATACCCCCTATGGTTAGGCGGGTATCCCAAAAAGACACACAGAGTGGATCGAGCTTAGAGTTTATTTATTGTGGTGGAAAAGAAAAGAGGATAACATAAACAACCAAAGACCCATAAGTGTGTGTAGGAAGGATCCCAATGATAAAAGAGTTGAGTAGGGGAATAATTTTTGAGGATCTTGCTAGGGAGAATGTTTAAGAGGTATGTTGCCATTTGAAGAGCATGATGCCAAAATAATGGAGGCATAGAGGAATGAGTGAGAAGAGTTCGGATCAAGTTATTTGTAGCTCGTATTTTTCGTTCAGCTTTTCCATTTTTTGGAGAAGTGTGAAGACATGAAAAGCGAAAGATCATACCATTTGTGTGACAAAAGAGTTTGAATGACTCATTATCATATTCCCTGCCATTATCACACTGAAAGCACTTAATATTCTTCTCAAATTGGGTTCAAATGAATGCACTAAAAGATAAGAAGATGGAATAGACTTGTGATTTTCTTCCAATAGGAAATGTCCATAGAAAATTAGTGTAATCATCCAAGAAAAAATATATAATATTTATGTCCTGCCAAACTTAAAATAGGAGATGTCCATAAGTCATTATGCATAATATCAAAAGGCGTTGTAGTACAAGATGATGATGGATAAAATGGCAACTTAACATGTTTCCCAAAAACACAAGATTCACAAACAGAAGAGCATGAAGAGTGTTTGAAATGAATAAACTTATTATTTCTATGAGAGCTTAAAACATGTGCTCCCGGGTGTCCCAAACGATTATGCCATAAAATAGGAGAAAGAGCAGCAAAGGTTGATGGAGAGGTAGTTTGATAACTACTGGTGGTGGTAATAGGATAGAGACTCCTGGTGCTATCACATCTCATTATTGGCATCCCCGTCCGAATGTCCTTCACAGAAAAACCAAAAGGATCAAACTCAACAGAAACTTATTGTCAATTGTGAAACGACGCACATATATCAAGTTTTTAATGAGTTTATGAGCATGTAGGACATTGGTTAATGTTAAGGGTGGATGTGGTGAGGGAAGGGAAGATTGTCCATAACCACGAATTGGAATTTCTTCTACCGCCGATAATAATATTCTTGTGATTGCTCATATTAAAATAAGACGAGAGAGTACCTTAAGATGCCATCATGTGAGAGGTTGCACCAGTGTCCATATACCAGTTTTCATAAGGAGTATTGATAGACATGGTGTGTAGTGCAGCTTCAATGTCGGTAGGTGCATAGTTCGAAGTAGGAGGCACATGATCACTATAAGCTTGCTGTGGGAAATTTCTAAGAAGACCGGGCTAACTAGCAGAAGGAAGGTCTAGCCTATGACGAAGTTGGATACGGGCAAGGAGGGGCTACCCCACCCTGACGGCGCCCATGAACCCCACGTCGGGTACTGTGCCCATGGTGGCTGCTGCTGCCAGGGGCGTGGTTGCTGCTGGTTACCACGACCACCGTGGTTGCTGCCATCACGGCCTTTACCTCGACCACCATTATTTTGGACGCGGTTGTTGCTGCGGTTTTGACCCCGTTTTGGGCTATTATACTTGCGGTTTGATGCATTACTGGAACGGAAGCCCCTTCCGTAACCGTGAGTATTAGTGGTTGAAGTGGGGTTGATGGTGAGCAGGGTTGTGCCAGCGGTGGCCGCGACCTTCTTCAATTTGCGGGTTTCTTCGAGGATTAGCCTCGAACGCGCCTCATAGAAGGGAGGCAAAGGATCACTTTGTTGAATGAACGTAGAAACACCATCGTAACTTTCATTCAAACCCGCAATTAATTGAAGAACTAACCTTTGATTTGAAACTAGTGCACCAATATTTGATAGTTGATCAGACAGCATCTTGAGTTCTTGGCAATAAGCCGAGATGTTGGGGAAGTCGTCCAGATAAACGTGAGTGAATTGATTTTCCAAGTAAACAGTACGTAAATTTTTGTTGTCATGGAAGATATTTTGTAGTCGCTCCCATGCTTGTTGTGCAGTAGAATCCGACTCCAAGATGGTGTGTAAAAGATCATTCGAAATTGTGCCATAAATCTATTGGAGAACTATAGCATCCAAGCGCGACCAAAGATCTTCATCTTTTTCGAGTTCGTTCCCGGCTGTCGTCGATTTAGGAGGAATGATATGGTCAATAACTTGGTATGCTCGGCAATTGATTTTGAATATCTACACCCATGAAGAATATTAGCCCTTTTCTATCACAAGGGTGATCGGGATGACGTTTCTGACATTGGTAACGGTAAGACCAAGATGGAACTTTGGTTGTTCGGTCATTGATGGAGATAGAGAAGAGAAGAGTGTACCAAAATGTGGAGGAAGAAGGTGGAGGAGGTGACGGAGGGCGTTGGATGCTATGGCAACGCTAGGGCACAACTAGGGTTAGAGTAGCTTTGATACCATGAAAGAAATGATTTTGCTTGTCTTTCTCATTCATTTTGTAACATATATATATACAATAGTACAATGCTACAATTAAGGATATGATTGAGACTACCATTAAGCCTATGATTAATGGCTACATTTAAGACTATGATTAAGGTTACAACTAAGGTAACTTGCCTAAGGATATTTATTAAGAATATTTACATTCTAACAGTAGAAGATATTATTCATATAGTCTAATAGTATTTATAGGATTTTCACTAAAAACGGCCAACCATTGGGCTCATATGCAGGAGATATTTCTACCTTCTTGCACCACCTTTTGGCATCCGTGCACAGAATTACTGTCTGTACCTCATAAATGCTGGGTATTGAACGACGTACGTCCACTATAGAGCACGTTACACGTGTCATCCGTTACGAGGAATAAAAGTCGATTCCTTAAAGCTGTTAGAATTTAGTAGAAATTGCTAATGTCACGTGTCAATAAACGTAGACCATAAATAATTGTCAGTATTGTTGCATCCTCATCCTAAATCGCACCAAAGAGAGGACAAGTGGCGCCCTACGTTGCAGCCATAAATCAATACTATTGTGTGTCAGCGAGTGCTGACCACGGACAATTGTCAGTCAATTAATGCTCTGCCATACAATTGTGTGCTTGACAGTCGGCACCCTGCGCAAGGGCTTAGCCCACAATAAGGACAGATGGCGCCCTACGTTGCAGTCACGTCGATACTACCTCCTATAGATCTAAATAGAAATCATCTTACGCTGATGTTAGTGCTGTCAATTTCTCGTTCCACAGAACCACGGCTTGTCAGGGACGTGGACCACGAACAACTGTCAGTCAATTAATGCTCTGACAGCTTTTCACTTTTAACTCCACGTCCACATCGGATAGTGGCACATGGGTGATTGGAGTAGGTCATTTTATGGCCAAAGTTGTAACGCTCCAGTCCCAAAATACTTAGGACTAAGTACGTAGACATGTCAGCTACATACATATGAAGTATACTCCAATATTTGGAATCCTCGTATGTATACATAATCTGTAAATTTAGTAAAACCAAGGCTAACTAATCTCATCCACAAAATGAAAGAATAAAAGATATCATATAATCAACTATGAAATTGTCATTTGGTACATGTAGTTGGGCAGAGACAAATCCACTACCAACTATGAAAAGAAATACATAACAAAAGAAAGAGTTTGACGAGCGAAGCGAAGATGATCAAAGTACAATCATCCTCGAAGAAATAGAGATGATCATGGCCATGGCTAGAACACCTGCGAAAGACAAGAGCACACACCTGGAGAGATAACCAGGTCCTCAGAGGGACGTAACAAGATACATAATATCATGCCATATAACTGATTATAAACTGCTAAAATAAATAAGTCAGTTGAATTATAACATAGTCCAATACACATCATTAAATTAGCGTACCATCCCCCCCAACCAAACAAGGACAGGAGATGGTAAACTAATTCACGATGACGTATCTTTCCATGTTATGAATCCAATATGGTATCCGGACCCCAACAAGGTTCAATACCTTCTCATCGGAGTAGTAAGCCACACCTACAACCAAACAAGGACAAGATGTGGCAAACTAATCTGCGACAAGTTATTATTCCAAGCCACGGTCAGATACGAGTACCTAACTAAAAGTACTCGTACCTAACAGATAAAGGTGCCTAACCGTTCTAAGTGAAATGTAGTAAAGAACAATCCTTCCTACGCATGGGCCCTAGCTAAAATGGGATCAGCATAGTCCCCCCTTGGGGCACCAGTGGCCCAATCAATAAGAGCATAACGTTCCGCAGAATGCCAGTGGCCGTCAGTAATCAATGGGTCTTCAACTCCGTATCTCCAGCGGAGCATCTGGGTCACAAAAGGGAAGTGCATACTAGCCCACACACTAAGGAATTGTCCTCCCCGTCTAATGCCTACTATGTTGTATCCACAACACAAAACCCCTATTAACCGCTAAGTCAAACTAACATACAATTCTATTAGCGGTTAATCCTATCGCACAACTTATACGTACTGGTGGCCAGCCAATCACGCACGTCTGTGTTCTACATGCGATACACAACTTCGTGGTACAACGTGTCAAGGCCAATAAATGCAACACACAAAGGTGGTCCCTCAAATCTAGGTTGAATGTATAAGAAAATAATATATAGCAGAAAATATAACTGAACAGTAAGAATCTATCAAGTTATAACATGTATCACAGTTTATTTTGCATAAGAAAATAATGAATAATGCATAAATATGAGCTAAAGTAAAATAAACATCTAATAGCAAGGTATCTTGCCTGGTGTGACGCCTAGTGTGCTGCAATGATCAAGCTGGCATGGAGTTATGACTTCGGTATAACAACTATGCAACGTGATCTCGGATAACGGCACGGACGATTCCATCGGGTCCAGAACAGTCCAATTAGTTAGGGTGGACATACGAAAGTTTGAATTCGGAAGTGGGTAGGGAATACTATTAGTCATAGTCAAGAAGCAGATAGTCAATGGGATTTTGGAGGATAAAATACTTATTCAATTTTTAGAAAATAGTTTTATTTATTTATTAAGAAGTAGATTTTATTAGTGTAAAAATTACTTTGGTAAATATTTGTAAACACTAGAAAAGCATTGTATAAATTTAGTAACTACTTAACAAAATATATCACAATATTCGAGAACCTAGAAAAATTATTTTTGGTCAAAACTATGAAATAATAATAAAAACATTTTCATTTTGAATACCATAAAATAGTTTAGTAATATGTTTTAGGCTAAGCAAATTTCTATTTTTCTTTGATACCCTAAAAAATTTGAAAACTAATATAAAAAAAAATTTCAAATAATTTATTTTATCCATACTACACAATATACATACAGCTAGTACACATGTATATCATTTATTATATCTAGAAATTTATTATTAATAATATAACAAAACAAAGAAAGAAAAAAAAGAAAACAAAAAAAACAAAAACACAAAAAAAAACAAACAAAAACAAAGGCAGCAGCTTTTGCTGCTCGTTTTAAGGGAAAGGAAGGAGAGAGAAAAGAAAGGAGGATGGGGAGAGGGAAGAAAGAGCGGGAGACGAGGAGCGGGGGTCGGGCTCGGCGCACGGCGGAGGAAGGGGTGAGCGCGGGAGAGGAGAGATGGTCGGAGCTGGAAGGAGGAGGAACTGCTCGGCCATGGCGGCGGAGCTGATGGTGGCCGCGGGGTCTCGAGTGCTGGTGCGGTGGACGAAGAGGCTTGGCGTGGACTCGACGAGGGGAGCGACGGCGCGGGAGGCCGAAACCCGGAGTTCGATGAGCCGGGCGCTCGGCTAGGGTGGCGACACGGGTGGAGGTGAGTGGTAGTTTTGGGGTTTGGAGTTGTCGGCCACGGTAGGAGTGACCGGTTGTCAGAGATGTCGGGATGGCGGATGATGGGCTCTGCCACGGTGGTGGCGGTATTCGTGGTGGTTTTGTTGCTCGGGCTAACATTGTCGGGGGTGATGGCGGTCTGGTGGTTGTGGCCGAGGTGCTACGGGTGGTGGCAGCGACGGTAGCAGTGAGTTTCTTGACGATGGAAAGGCTTACTGTTCGGGTCTGTGGTGGTGGTCTATGGCAGTGGGGAGGCCGGGGTAGCGAGGTCGGGACGGGGTGCTGTACAGGGAGGAGGTCGAGAAGGCTGTGATGACAAGGGGGCTGAGGGGATGGTCGAGGCCGAGGACAGTGGTGGACGGCCGGGGATGGCTGGACGTGGCTAGGATTAGGAAATTACTATTTGTTGTTCATGTCGGGGGTGTGTCCGACACGGAGGAGACAGGTTTGTATGTGTAAACTATGGAATAAGATGTTGGAAAGACACCCGGGGTCGGATCCGAGGCCAATCACGGCTGAGGCGGAGGAGATGGAAACCGACACGATGCACATAAAATCCTAATTGGATAAGGATTGGACCCAAATAGATAGTTATTTATTTAAATCCAAATTTTGGGTTCAATCTACATTTAAATTTAAATTGTAGATAATACCAAATAATGACTACATTCTTATTAGAAAAATCCACATAAAATTTATTTAATAATTTCCTCTTCCGATTCATTCAAAATAATTAGTTTGAAAAATTAACTTTTTATAATTCAAAAAATGCTATAATATTAATTTTGAAAATTACACTATTATTTAAAATAAACTGATAAATAATTACGAAATATATATGTATGCACAAATAATATTTACATAAATATACTTTTCTAGTATACATTCTATCATAATAATATTTATTATTACAATTGTATAAGTGAAAGGCTTATTATAAATAAAATAATAAACTTGAAAATTTTGGTACGATAGCTAAAAATAATTATTACATATATTATTTTGAAACTATAAAAATAGAAAAATATTTTTCTAAAAATATGTACGCTCGCACATATTCGTACTTGACGAACAAATATGAAAAACGCAAGTTCGTGCGTACAATACGACTGTGCGACGTACAAATATAAGTAAAAAAAATCAGTACTAATTTATATAAAAAAATATAGTAGAAATTTAGGGGTTTTACATTAGTGGCGTAGAGAACACTGCATAGACTCCGAAGACGCGTATGCAGCGGTTGGTGTCGGGTAATTTTTTTCACTTGGTGGCACATGGTAATCTTTTCCACTTGGTAGCACAAGGTAATCTTTTTCCCTTTGGAGGCGCAGGGTACCAATTGCCTATAGAATTTTATGTTCTAATAAGGTTTTTTCTAAGGGCACCACACTTTTTACTTGGGGACAGTCCAAAAATGTTCAAAAAATTTACAAGTTTGCCACCTATTTTTTTACTTAGGGACAGCCCAATTTTCTCCAGAAAGTGGGACTGCCAACTTAGTGGCAGTCCTCACATAAAGGAGGACTGCCACCTTGTTGGCAGTCCTAACATAAAGGAGGACTGCCAACTTAGCTGCAGTCCGCGTCGACGAAGACACCCTCACTCGCCAGCGGAGCCCTCCGTCAGTACGAGCTCGGCCTGAAGCTCCTCCCGCGCGGCCACGCCGAGCGCGCCCTCTTCCATAGCAACCGCGCGGTTTGCCTCCTCTCCCTCCGCCCCGTCGACCACGAGGCCGTCGCCGCCGAGTGCTCGCTTGCCCTCCAGTCCTAGCCCCGCTTCCCCCGCGCCCGTGCCCACGCCCTCGACGCCCTCCGCCGCCCCGACCTCGCCCTCCCAGTCCCAGTCCTGCTTCCCCCGCGCCCTCGACGCCCTCCGCCGCCCCAACCCCCGCCGCGCTTGGTGCCTCCGTCGTCCGCTCGCCCCCCTCCCTCTGCCCTAAATTTTGGGCTGCCCCCAAGCAAATTGTGGGTGCCCCCAGCAAAAGTTCCACCTGCTTGGACTGCCCCCAAGTAAATTTGGTGGTGCCATTAGAAAAAATCTTTAATAAGATTTCCTTCAAAGTTTTTGAAATTAACATAAGTTCAAAATACTTTGGAAGAAGTATAGAAAAGGTGTCTTCATTTGCACCGCAGAAACGAACTTGCCATAGAGGATCCCATCTAATTTTGAAAAAAAAAAAACTTTGATACTGAAAGGGGTATCAAAGTTTTGATATCCCCCATGTATAACACGTGGGCCACCTCCCTCTTCGTAAACGTGTAAACACACACACACACACATATATATATATATATATATATATATATATATATATATATATATATATATATATATATAAGCTTTGAGGGAGGGGCCCACGTGTCTATCAATTTTTGATACCCCATTCGATATCAAAGTTTTACTCCTAATTTTGGCATAGACGACCGCTTTATGCATGATTCATTATTTTCTACTCCAACTGTCAGTCACTAATTTAGGGACTTGATGAGTCAACAGATGGAATTTTGCTCGGTCAACACGATGGTCAGGAGTCGAGGCGCTTTCTTTTGACGAAGTGCACGACCAACGCATCGGACACGAGGCGCCAAGCTGCCTCCCTTTTATAAACATGAGTTCTCATAGAGCGAGAAATCGTCTCTCACGAATTTCTTTCCCTCCCTTTCTTCAGAGCTTTTAATCTATTTCCTTTCGAGCTCTCAGCCATGTCACCCAAGCACCCAAGGCGGTTCTGAGAAAGGCAAGGCCCCTGCGGGCTCCTCGACGATAGCGGCTAATCAACCCAAGCTCTTGTCATTCATGTAGCCCTCGATCGAGAGTACGGAGTCTTTTGAAGAGGTTGCCTTCCTCTTTCTTCTATTTCTCCGTCGTCTTGTTGTCTTTGTTTTCTTCTTTTCTTGTAAACGCTGTTACTGAAGATGCGACTAGAAGAAGACACATATATAGTACACCAGTCGCTCTGCGCAAACAGAACGCAAACACGATACATAACGAGCAAAAAAAAATCATAACCACCCTACGCTTGTACGAGTGAGATATGGCTCACACTTCATATGCGTAGGGTGTTTCAGCACACCAATGCTCTGCGTGAGTGATATAAGGCTTGCTCTGTGCCAGCGTTGAGTATTTCTTTCCAATGCTCTGCGCGGGTTAGATATGGCTTGCTCTGCGCTAGCATAGGGGAGTACGACTTTCTGCACTAGCAGTTTTCCCTGCGTCTCATTTTTGACTGTGTAGGGTGTTGGAGTTTTGGTTTTTCCTTTAGAAAGCTTTAGTCCCACATCGGAAAAAACAAAGAGATTGTTTCTCTATATATTAGCTTTGCTATTATTGGAGATGCACATGTGGTGTGGAGGTGCACATCGGTTTGCCATGTGGGTTTATTTTTCTAATGGGAAAAAGGCTAAAATCAACAATTAAAGCATTCATGCTTTTTGCCCTTGGAAAATTTATTTCCATGGGAGCTAAGCCCCGTAGGGGCTTAGCGACTCGGACTCGGACTCGAACTCTGAATTCGAACTCGAACTCGAACTCGGGCTCATGGGCTCATGGGCTCATGAGGCGTAATGTGGCATTTTGTTGGCGTACTTTGCACTTAGCCCCAGGTTGCGCCCGGTTGTGCTGAGTTGTGCGGGTTGCTCGGGTTGCGCGGGCGCGCTGCGTGCGTCGTGTGCGCAGTACATGTAGTGCGCACAGTGTGCGCAGTTCAGTGCGCGCTCTGTCGCACAGAGTGCAAGGAGCACGGGGTGTGCGCAGTTGGTGCAACTTGCAGCAGAACGTGCGTTTGCATGTTCTGGGCGGTTGCTACATGTTCGGGGTAGTTTTTACCACGTCCCTAACTTTGTGGCAACCGAACAGATGCTGCAGGGCCTATATAAGGCATCCTCTCTCTCTCAAGGAAAAACATAGAATAGAAAGAGAAGCCACCACATAAAGTTTACAAAGAGTTTTTTAGCACAAGTAAACAGAGAATTCAGAAGTGTTCTTTAACACAGTTCTGTTCGGAATTTGCCTGCGAATTCCATCAGCCTTCGAGAGAGAGAGAGGAAAGGCGCAGTGTTGCTTTTGCACGGGAGTTCATGTCCATCCGAGGTGTCAGAAGAGTAGGAGTGTTCCAAGTTCTCCGATGAACTTGCTGGTTCCTGGAAGCTGTTCGTGTAGGGCAAATAAAGCTTTGAGCAACGGTGATTATTCACCCCAGCAGGAGTTCTTCCATCTTTCGCCAGTCACCTTCTTCGTTGCTGCCAGTAATTCTGATTGTATCTTCTTTTTAGAAGTACTATGATCGATTGCTGTTGATTACGAAATCTTTTTAGATTCTCGTAATTCAGAATCACCTTCCTTGAAGTGTTGACTTGAAACATTGTCTTTATAATTGTTTCATTTTCTCTGTTTTCCATCGAAAAATTGTGCCCCGGCACTAACAATCTCAAAGCTTTATTGCTATGATGGAAAACGTTAATGTTTCACTCTTCAATTCTAACTTTTGCAAGTTAGAAAAGTTTGATGGAGAATATTACCAAGTCTGGAAGAGGAAGGTATATCGCACCCTTCAACTCAAAGACGTAGATCACGTGCTTCTGGAGGAAGAACCTACTGTTCCAGATGTTGGGTCTGCTGCCGCAATCATCGCGACTACTAAACTTCAAGCAAAATGGAGAAGGGAAAATAGTATTTGCAGGCTGCTTATCCTGAATGCTATGGAAGATTCCCTTGCAGAATCCTATTCTAAGAAGACTATCGCTAGAGACATATGGGAGTCTCTAGAAAAGCTCTACGAAGAAGACAAGAACCGCAGTAAAATCTTTGTGGTTGAAAAATATCACAAGTGGTTCTTTGAGGACGAAAAGTCTATGCTGCCGCAGGTGAAGGAGTTCCTGAAACTGCGACAGAAGCTGGAAGACGAGACGATGCCCCTCCCCGACAAGTTTGTTGTTGGAGGGATTGTCTCAAAGCTCCCCGCTGGGTGGAGCAAGTTCTATGCAAACATGCATAGGAAGAAGCTTGAGATCAGCCTTGAAGATCTCTTGCAGGAAATCTATGTTGAGGATCAGATGCGGGCTCAACTGAAGGTGGACACACTGTCCAAGCAATTGGATAACGCCAATCTGGTTCATACCAAGGAACCAAGGAGAAAGCAGGCGGCTTCCCACAGCAAGAAAAAGGACCCTGACAATCTAAAAGTCAAGGGAACTTCTATCAAGAAAAAGAAGCCAAAGTCTCAAATGCCTTGCTTCAAGTGTGGCAAGAAGGGCCACTTTAAGAATGAGTGCAAAGCAAAGACCAAGCAATCAGAGCAAGTAGAGCCTAGTAAGGTATCTATGATCACTGACATTGTTGCTATGATTGCACAGGTTGATGCGGTAAGGACTGACTCTGACTGGTGGATAGACACTGGAGCCTCCTGCCATGTCTGCTCCAGTAAGGAGTGGTTCACCAGCTATACACCTACTTCTGAAGTGGTTATGATGGCGAACCAGGCACAAGCTGAAGTACTCGGGATCGGGACGGTGGTGTTGAAGCTGACTTCGGGGAAGTCTCTGACGCTTCAAGGCATAAAGCACGTACCTGCTATCGCCAAGAACCTGATCTCAGGAGGCCTACTCTGCAAAGCAGGCCTCAGGATGAACATCAATGCTGGCCAGATGGTGATGTCTATCAAGGGAACATATTTCGGGAAAGCTTTTTATACCGAAGGAATGTTCAAAATTCAGCTTGTAAATCAGTCCAATGTAATTAATGTGATTAATAAAATCACTCCTTCTGCTTATACTCTTGAGTTGTGGCATAATAGGCTAGGACATGTTCATTGTAAACGAATAAACAGAATGTCTAGTCTAGGACTTATCTCCAAGTGTGGGGGTAAGGTAGAGAAATGTGAAGTTTGTGCTCAAACAAAGATCACAAGGAAACCCATTCCTCGGGTTAATCGAAGTACAGATCTTCTGGAGTTGGTACACTCCGATATCTTTGACTTCAAACAGTTCTCTACAAAGGCCGGGATGAAGTATTTCATAACTTTTATCGATGACTTCTCAAAGTATGCGTTCGTCTACTTGCTGAAGGCTAAAGACGAAGCATTCGAGAAGTTCAAGAAGTTCAGAGCCGAAGCTGAGTGGCAGACTGGACAACAACTCAAAAGGATAAGAAGTGATCGAGGTGGGGAGTACAGGTCTCATGAATTCGTATCGTTCTGCAAAGAATATGGAATTGTCAATGAGACTACGGCTCCGTACTCTCCTCAATCAAACAGAGTAGCAGAGAGGAAGAACATAACGTTAACAGAAATGATTAACTCTATGCTGTTGACTGCTGGTCTTCCTAAGTGCTACTGGGGAGAAGCTGCATTGACGGCCACTTTTATTCTAAATAGAGTGCATCATGCAACTTCAGACATTACTCCTCATGAACTTTGGTTCAAGGTCAGACCTAACTTGAATGTCATTCGAGTGTGGGGGTGTCTGGCACATGTCAAGCTTCCAGATCTGAAGATTCAGAAGCTTGGGACAAGGACTACTAAGACGATCTTCTTGGGGTATGCCGAGAAGAGTGATGCTCGGAGATTTCTTGATATTGAGTCAAATCATATCATTGAATCTCGCGACGCAGAATATTTTGAAGACAAATTTACAAGGCACAAGAATATTGTTCTTACGGATGTTCCGGAGAACAATGAGGGTGCGCAGGTCTTCAATGAAGATGTGGTCCAAGAAGATGTTGTTGTTGAAACAACGGTTGAACCAGATCTCGCTGAGCCGTCAACGAAGCGAGTGAGGAGGCCGAAGGACTTCGGAAGTGACTTTGTCACCTATCATGTGGAAGCAGATCGCTTACCTATGATGAGGCGATAAAGACCAGAGACGCGATTTTCTAGAAGGAGGTGATTGACAATGAATTTGATTCTATCACCTCAAATAACACTTGGGTGTTGGTTGATCTTCCTGAAGGAGCGAAACCCATCGGATGCAAATGGATCTTCAAGAAGAAGATGAAAGCAGATGAAACTATTGACAAGTTCAAGGCTAGATTGGTAGCCAAGGGATTTTCTCAGAAGCAGGAGATTGACTATTTTGACACGTATGCACCAGTAGCCCGGATGAACACCATCAGAATATTGATTGCTCTCGCAGCAATACATAAGATGGTGATACATCAGATGGATGTGAATACAGCTTTCCTAAATGGCGAGCTGACCGAAGAGATTTACATGCAACAGCCAGAGGGATTTGTCATCAGGGGTCTTGAAGACAAAGTCTGCAAGTTGGTGAAATCCTTGTACGGTCTTAAACAAGCTTCCAAGATGTGGCATGAGAAACTTGACAAAGTTATAAGGTCAAATGGCTACATGGTCAGCGATACGGACAAGTGTGTTTACACGAAGTTCGCTGATGGAAGAGGTATGATCGTTTGTCTGTACGTGGACAATATGCTTATCCTAGGTACGGATATTAGCTGTGTCACGGAGACAAAGAAATTCATCTCAAGCAAGTTCAGTATGAAGGACTTGGGGGAAGCTGATGAGATCTTAGGGATCAAGATCATCCGGACAGACACTGGACTAGCACTGTCACAGTCTCATTATATTGAGAAAATGATCACTCGTTTTGGGTATCGGGATCTTCCAGGGATCGATACGCCGTACAGGTACGATCTGAAGCTGAAGCCTAATTCAGGGAAAAGCGTCAGGCAGCTGGAGTATGCAAGCGTAATCGAAAGTTTGATGTATGCTACTAATGCCACAAGGCCTGACATAGCTTTCGCCGTGGGAATGCTGAGTCGTTTCACGAGCAACCCAGGTGCTGAACACTGGAAAGTTGTGAAACGGGTTATGAGATATCTCAAGAAGACTCAGACATATACAATGTACTACAGTGGAGATCCGTCGGTAGTGGAAGGCTTCAGTGATGCCAGCTGGTGCTCAGAGGTGGAGAGCGAGAGGTCCACAGGTGGATTCATTTTCACAATGGATGGAGCTGCTATATCGTGGAAGTCGAAGAAGCAGACTATGCTCTCGCGGTCATCCATGGAATCTGAGTTCTTTGCACTAGATACCGCAGTCGAGGAAGCAGAATGGCTTCGGGAGCTCATGTATGATCTTCTAATGGTTGGGGCATAAATACCGACGATACCGATATACTGCGACAACCAGGCGACTGCGGCGGTGGCATCAAATGACCTCTTCAACGGGAAGAAGAGGGCTGTGCGGTTGAAGCACAGGACAGTATACGATCTTATCAAGAGAGGTGTTATTACAGTTATTGATGTTCGGAGTCAGGAGAACCTGGCGGATCCGTTCACCAAGGGCCTCAAGTGCCAGCTGGTCGATGACACAGCTTATAAAATGGGCTTGAAAGCATTCTGATATTGTATTATTGTATTCCTACCATAAAGTTTTATCTATTAGTTCAAAGATTTATCTACTAGGCATCTAGCTTTTGGTTCAAGGGAGGACCACTAATCGAAAGAATATCAGGAACGGTGGGTACATGTTCTATTGGGCATGGAGAGGTTACGGACCTATAACCACTGTTGTCTACTGTTATTTTCTGCAGAAAACGGTTCCTGTGGGAAGGTTGGCTTAATTGCCTTAATGAGTTCTCAGGCAGAGTAAATGCCTGGTGTGCTTTACAGGAGGCACGGTAGAGCAGCACTACAAGGAGTGAAACTCCATGCTACAGTGGGGTGACTCCACAATGAGGTTCCTATATGTGGGGTGCTGCCCAGTAATAGGATAAAGCCTCGACTTTGCAGGCCAAGTCACAGCGGCGTAGCACCGCAAATAGGCAGTTAGCCTAATATTGTATGTTAAAAATAAAGAGGGGTGTAGTCAGCACTACAAAGAGGAGGAGTTCCTCATGTTACAGTGGCACGACACCACGATGAGGCACCCGGTTAGGGATAAAGCCTTGGCCTTGCAAGCCATGTCGTTGCGGCGTAACACCGCAATGGAGCCTAAGGCTTCATGCTGGGTAGTTTGGCACTACAAAGAGGCGGTTGCCTCATGCTACAGTAGTATGACACTACGATGAGGTTCCCGGTACGGGGTAAGGCCTCGGCTTTAAGCCATGTCATGGCGGCGTAGCACCGCAAGGGAAGCGCAAAGCACTTCATGCCATGTCTCTTTATAATGAACTCACCTATAGTGTATGGACAAATTGATATCAGGCCGTCTCTTGAGGGTAAACTTGTAGACGTCCAAAATTATACACTGAAATGAGGCTGGCACAGGGCCTTTAATGTGTAGCCAGAAGCACATGTAACTACATTATGTGAGTGGAAAGAATTTCAGCTATGATGCAGAATTTAAGGCTTAGTCCATTCTTATATTATAGTCTGATTTTTGGTCCATGCGGGAAGATTCAAGTCGTCAGCGACATCTCTCCTAATGTATGATGGACAGTTACTGTGGAGAACACTTATACCCATATATATAGAGATATGTGGGGGATTGTTGGAGTTTTGGTTTTTCCTTTAGAAAGCTTTAGTCCCACATCGGAAAAAACAAAGATATTGTATCTCTATATATTAGCTTTGCTATTATTGGAGATGCACATGTGGTGTGGAGGTGCACATGGGTTTGCCATGTGGGGTTATTTTTCTAATGGAAAAAAGGCTAAAATCAACAATTAAAGCATTCAAGCTTTTTGCTCTTGGGAAATTTATTTCCATGGGAGCTAAGCCCCGTAGGGGCTTAGCGACTCGGACTCGGACTCGGACTCGAACTCGGACTCGGGCTCATGGGCTCATGAGGCGTAATGTGGCATTTTGTTGGCGCGCTTTGCACTTAGCACGTCAGCATCATCGCTAGGCGCATAGTGCGCTTTAGTTGCGGTCGTTGCGCGAGCCAATCGTGCTGCCACGTTGCGCAAGCCCAGTTGCGCTGCCCAGGTGCGCATGCCCAGTTGCGCAAGCCCAGTTGCGCTGCCCAGGTGTGCGCCCAGGTTGCGCTCCGGTTGCGCTGAGTTGCGCTGGGTTGCGCTGGGTTGCGCTGAGTTACACGAGTTGCTCGGGTTATGCAGGCGCGCTGGTTGCGCCGTGTGCGCCGTGTGCGCAATGCTTGCAGTGCGCGCAGTGTGCGCAGTTCAGTGCGCGCTCTGTCGCGCAGAGTGCAAGGAGCGCGGGGTGTGCGCAGTTGGTACAACTTGCAGCAGAACGTGCATTTGCATGTTCTGGGCGGTTGCTACATATTCGGGGTGGTTTTTACCACGTCCCTAACTTTGTGGCAACCGAACAGTTGCTGCAGGGCCTATATAAGGCATCCTCTCTCTCTCAAGGAAAAACACAGAATAGAAAGAGAAGCCACCACAGAAAGTTTACGAAGTATTTTTTAGCACAAGTAAACAGAGAATTCAGAAGTGTTCTTTAACACAGTTCTGTTCGGAATTTGCCTGCGAATTCCAGCAGCCTTCGAGAGAGAGAGGAAAGGGGCCGCAACAGCGTTGCTTTTGCACGGGAGTTCGTGTCCATCCGAGGAGTCAGAAGAGCAGGAGTGTTCCAAGTTCTCCGACGAACTTGCTGGTTCCTGGAAGCTGTTCGTGTAGGGCGAATAAAGTTTTGAGCAACGGTGATTATTCATCCCAGCAGGAGTTCTTCCATCTTTCGCCAGTCACCTTCTTCGTTGCTGCCAGTAATTCTGATTGTATCTTCTTTTTAGAAGTACTATGATCGATTGCTGTTGATTACGAAATCTTTTTAGATTCTCGTAATTCAGAATCACCTTCCTTGAAGTGTTGATTTGAAACATTGTCTTTACAATTGTTTCATTTTCTCTGTTTTCCATCGAAAAATTGTGTCCCGGCACTAACATAGGGGAACCTACTGCTCCACGGCACAGACTGCTCTTTGTGGAAATCTTCATCGCCACTTTTATTGTTTGTACGTAGATTATTTTGTGTAGAGTTTTGAACTCCTTTTAAATCACATAAACTTATGGGATTTTTTGACTTACATCCCACTTGTTAATATGAATTTGTACTTACATCCCTCTTTTTATTTTTTTTAGACTTACATCCCACTTTTCGTCACAAAAAATATTTATTTTGTCACAAAAAGTATTTGTTTTGTCACGAAAAATACTTTTAGTGACGAAAGTGGGATGTAAGTCTAAAAAAAATAAAAAGTGGAATGTAAGTACAAAGTTAAATTAATAAGTGGGATGAAAGTCAAAAAATTCCTAAACTTATTAAGCGTTTGAAATAATAAACTCTCTATCTTTTGTAGTTGCGCTGTCCACTGCTCCTTTAGACAACAACTTGGTATCTCAGTAGGCTTGCTTCACATCAATTTTGTCAAGGTTGTTGACTCTATCCATGCCCAGATGAACAAGTTACAAATGTCAACCAAAAGAAAGACAGGAACTTATCGCCCAACGGGGGAAGTGATATGCTGCAGGGTATGACTAGCAATGATCGTCTCTTGGGGCCCAGCAGGACTTGGTATAAGAAACCTGTTTTTAATGTTTGGTGATGCTTTAACAGCACTCTCATCCGAAACCTCGCTAGGCATCGAATAATGTATTTATATTGTGAATGGTAGACTGATGACTATCAAAAAGTTGGACCGCCAGTGTCTGTTGTCCTGTTTTCAAGCCCCCATTGTGCAAGGAAAATGGAATGGGATTTGACCCTATGCCAGCCTATAGCTAAAGTTGGGAGGATTCATCATAGATTTAGGGAGAAGAATTGAGACATCTTCGACTGTGTAGCAGACCCTATGTTTTTTTTTTATTGCCGGGGCACAATTTTTCAATAGAAAACAGAAAATATGAAACAATTGTAAAAACAATGTTTCAACGCAACACTTCTAGGAAGGTTGCGCAAGGATAACGAAGATCTAAAAAGATATCGTTATGTTATTACGAGAATCTAAAAAAATTTCGTAATCACAGCAATCAGATCGTAGTACTTCTAAAAAGAAGATACAATCAGAGTTACTGGCAGCAACGAAGAAGGTGACTGGCGAAAGATGGAAGAACGCCTGCTGAGGTGAATGATCACCGTTGCTCAAAGCTTTATTCGCCCTACACGAACAGCTTCCAGGAACCAGCAAGTTCGTCGGAGAACTTGGAACACTACTGCTCTTCTGACTCCTCGGATGGACACGATCTCCCGTGCAAAAAGAAACGCTGGTGCGGCGCCTTTCCTCTCTCTCTCGAAGGCTGCAGATCAGAACTGTGTTAAAGAATACGTCTGAAAATCTCTGTTTACTTGTGCTAAAGAACACTTCGTAAACTTTCTGGTGGCTTCTCTTTCTGTTCTGTTCTATATCCTGTGAGAGAGGAGGACGAGGCCTTATATAAGCCCCTGCAACAACTGCCCGGTTAGCACAATGTTAGGGACGTGGTAGTAACCACCCCAAACATGGAGCAACCGCTCAGAACATGCAATGACACGTTCTGCTGGAAGTTGTGCCACCAGCGTAATTTACACTTTACGCACACAGCCCCTTTTACGCACCCTACGCATACTACGCACTCTACGCACACTGCATACGGTGCGCACATTGCGCACTCTACGCACACTGCGTACGCTGCGCACACTGCACGTACTGGGCATACTGGGCTGCGTACTGGGCTGCGTAACTGGGCCAGCGTAACTGGGCTCGCGTAACGGGCCGCGCAACGTGGTCGCGCAAGTGGCTCGCGCAACGAGCGTAACTTAAGCGCACTATGCATCTAGCGACGATGCTGACGTGCTAAGTGCAAAGTGCGCCAACAAAACGCCACATTACGCCTCATGCGCCCTTGAGCCCGAGTCCGAGCCCGAGTCCGAGTCCGAGTCCGAGTCCGAGTCGCTAAGCCCCAACGGGACTTAGCTCCTATGGAAATAAATTTTCCAAGAGCAAAAAGCATGAATGCTTTAATTATTGATTTAAGCCTTTTTTCTATTAGAAAAATAATCCCACATGGAAACCCATGTGCACCTCCACACCACATGTGTATCTCCAATAATAGCAAAGCTAATATATAGAGATACAAACCATTTGTTTTTTCGATGTGGGACTAAACCTTTCTAAAGGAAAAACCAAAAATCCAACAATCCCTCACATATCTCTATATATGGATATAAGTGTTCCCCACAGTAACTGTCCATCATGCATTAGGAGAGATGTCGCTTACGACTTGAATCTTCCCGCATGGGTCAAAAATTAAACTATAATACAAGAATGGACTAAGCCTTGAATTCTGCATCATAGCTGAAATTCTTTTCACTCACATAATGTAGTTACATGTGCTTCTGGCTACACATTAAAGGCCCTGTGCCAGCCTGGTTTCAGTGTATAATTTTGGGTGTCTACAAGTTTACCTTCAAGAGACGGCCTGATATCTCTGTCATACACTATAGGTGAGTTCATTATAAAGAGACATGGCATGAAGCGCTTTGCGCTTCCCTTGCGGTGCTACGCCGCTATGACATGGCTTAAAGCCGAGGCCTTACCCCGTACCGGGAACCTCATCGTAGTGTCATACTACAGTAGCATGAGGCAACCGCCTCTTTCTAGTGCCAAACTACCCAGCATGAAGCCTTAGGCTCCCTTGCGGTGTTACGCCGCAACGACATGGCTTGCAAGGCCGAGGCTTTATCCCTAACCGGGTACCTCATGGTGGTGTCGTGCCACTGTAACATGAGGAACTCCTCCTCTTTGTAGTGCTGACTACATCCCTCTTTATATTTAACATACAGCATTAGGCTAACTACCTATTTGCGGTGCTACGCCGCTGTGACTTGGCCTGCAAAGTCGAGACTTTATCCTATTCCTGGGCAGCACCCCACATATAGGAACCTCATTGTGGAGTCACCCTACTGTAGCATGGAGTTTCACTCCTTGTAGTGCTGCTCTACCGTGCTTCCTGTAAAGCACTCCAGGCATTCACTCTGCCTGAGAACTCATTAAGGCAATTAAGCCAACCTTCCCACAGGAATCGTTTTCCGTAGAAAACAATAGTAAACAACAGTGGTTATAGGTCCGTAACCTCTCCATGCCCAATAGAACATGTACCCACCGTTCCTGATATTCTTCCGATTAGTGGTCCTCCCTTGAACCAAAAGCTAGATGCCTAGTAGATAAATCTTTGAACTATTAGCATAAAACTTTATGGTATGAATACAATAATCCAATATCAGAATGCCTTCAAGCCCATTTTACAAGCTGTGTCATTGACCAGCTGGCGCTTGAGGCCCTTGGTGAACGGATCCGCCAGGTTCTCCTGACTCCGAACATCAATCACTGCAATAACACTTCTCTTGATAAGATCGTGTACTGCCCTGTGCTTCAACCGCACAGTCCTCTTCTTTCCGTTGAAGAGGTCATTTGATGCCACCGCCGCAGTCGCCTGGTTGTCGCAGTATATCGATATCGTCGGTATTTGTGCCCCAACCAATGGAAGATCAAACATGAGCTCCCGAAGCCATTCTACTTCCTCGGCTGCGGTATCTAGTGCAAAGAACTCAGATTCCATGGATGACCGCGAGAGCATAGTCTGCTTCTTCGACTTCCACGATATAGCAGCTCCACCCATTGTGAAAATGTATCCACCTGTGGACCTCTCGCTCTCCACCTCTGAGCACCAACTGGCATTACTGAAGCCTTCCACTACCGACGGATCTCCGCTGTAGTACAATGCATATGTCTGAGTCTTCTTGAGATATCTCATAACCCGTTTCACAGCTTTCCAATATTCAGCACCTGGGTTGCTCGTAAAACGACTCAGCATTCTCACGGCGAAAGCTATGTCAGGCCTTGTGGCAGTAGTAGCATACATCAAACTTCCCATTACGCCTGCATACTCCAGCTGTCTGATGCTCTCTCCTGAATTAGGCTTCAACTTCAGATCACACCTGTACGGCGTATCGATCCCTGGAAGATTCCGATACCCATAACGAGTGATCATTTTCTCAATATAATGAGACTGTGACAGCGCTAGTCCAGTGTCTGTCCGGATGATCTTGATCCCTAAGATCACATCAGCTTCCCCCAAGGCCTTCATACTGAACTTGCTTGAGATAAATTTTTTTGTCTCCGTGACACAGCTAATATCCGTACCTAGGATAAGCATGTCGTCCACGTACAGATAAACGATCACACCTCTTCCATCAGCGAACTTCGTGTAAACACACTTATCCGTATCGCTGACCATGTAGCCATTTGACCTTATAATTTTGTCAAATTTCTCATGCCACATCTTGGGAGCCTGTTTAAGACCGTACAAAGATTTCACCAACTTGCAGACTTTGTCTTCAAGACCCCTTATGACAAATCCCTCTGGCTGTTGTATGTAAATTTCTTCGGTCAGCTCGCCATTTAGGAAAGCCGTATTCACATCCATCTGATGTATCACCATCTTATGTATTGCTGCGAGAGCAATCAATATTCTGATGGTGGTCATCCGGGCTACTGGAGCATACGTGTCAAAATAGTCAATCCCCTGCTTCTGAGAAAACTCATTGGCTACCAATCTAGCCTTGAACTTGTCAATAGTTCCGTCTGCTTTCATCTTCTTCTTGAAGATCCATTTGCATCCGATGGGTTTCGCTCCTTCAGGAAGATCAACCAACACCCAAGTGTTATTTGAGGTGATGGAATCAATCTCATTGTCAATCGCCTCCTTCCAGAAAACCGCGTCTCTGGTCTTCATCGCCTCATCATAGGTAAGCGGATCTGCTTCCACATGATAGGTGATAAAGTCACTTTCGAAGTCTTTCGGCCTCCTCACACGCTTAGCTGACGGCTCAGCTTGTTCTGGTTCAACCGTTGTTTCAACAACAACATCTTCTTTGACCACATCTTCATTGAAGACTTCAGTTTCTTGTGCACCCTCATTATTCTTCGGAACATCCGGAAGAACAATATTCTTGTGCCTTACAAACTTGTCTTCAAAATATTCTGCATCGCGAGATTCAATGATATGATTTGACTCAATATCAAGAAATCTCCGAGCATCACTCTTCTCGGCATACCCCAAGAAGATCGTCTTTGTAGTCCTTGTTCCAAGCTTCTGAATCTTTAGATCTGGAAGCTTGACATACGCCAAACACCCCCACACTCGAATGACATTCAAGTTAGGTCTGACCTTGAACCAGAGTTCATAAGGAGTAACGTCTGAAGTTGCATGAGACACTCTATTTAGAATAAAATTGGCCGTCAATGCAGCTTCTCCCCAGTAGCACTTAGGAAGGCCAGCAGTCAACAACATTGAATTTATCACTTCTGTCAACGTCCTGTTCTTCCTCTCAGCTACTCCGTTTGATTGAGGAGAGTACGGAACCGTAGTCTCATTGACAATTCCATGTTCCTTACAGAACGGTGCGAATTCATGAGTCCTGTACTCCCCACCTCGATCACTTCTTATCCTTTTGAGTTGTTGTCCAGTCTGCCGCTCAGCTTCGGCTCTGAACTCCTTGAACTTCTCGAATACTTCGTCTTTAGCCTTCAGCAAGTAGACGAACGCATACTTTGAGAAGTCATCGATGAAGGTTATGAAATACTTCATCTCGGCCTTTGTAGAGAACTGTTTGAAGTCACAGATATCGGAGTGAACCAACTCCAGAAGATCTGTACTTCGATTAACCCGAGGAAAGGGTTTTCTTGTGATCTTCGTTTGAGCACAAACTTCACATTTCTCTATCTAACCCCCACATTTGGAGATAAGTCCTAGACTAGACATTCTGTTTATTCGTTTATAATGAACATGTCCTAGCCTATTATGCCACAACTCAAGAGTATAAGCAGAATGAGTAACTTCATTAATTACATTAATTACATTGGACTGATTTACAAGCTGAATCTTGAACATTCCTTCGGTATAAAAAGCTTTTCCGAAATATGTTCCCTTGATAGACATCACCATCTGGCCAGCATTGATGTCCATTCTGAGGCCTGCATTGCAGAGTAGGCCTCCCGAGACCAGGTTCTTGGCGATAGCAGGTACGTGCTTTACGCCTTCAAGCGTCAGAGACTTTCCCGAAGTCAGCTTCAACACCACCGTCCCGATCCCGAGCACTTCAGCTTGTGCTTGGTTCGCCATCATAACCACTTCAGAAGTAGGTGTATAGGTGGTGAACCACTCCTTACTGGAGCAGACATGGCAGGAGGCTCCAGTGTCTACCCACTAGTCAGAGTCAGTCCTTACTGCATCAACCTGTGCAATTATAGCAACTACGTCAGTGATCATAGATACCTTACTAGGCTCTTCTTGCTCTGATTGCTTGGTCTTTGTTTTACACTCATTCTTAAAGTGGCCCTTCTTGCCACACTTGAAGCAAGGCATTTCTGACTTTGGCTTCTTTTTCTTGATTGAAGTTCCCTTGACTTTTAGATTGTCAGGGTTCTTCTTCTTGCTGTGGAAAGCCGTCTGCTTTCCCTTTGGTTCCTTGGTCTGAACCAGATTGGCGTTAGCCAATTGCTTGGACAGTGTGTCCACCTTCAGTTGAGCCCGCATCTGGTCCTCAACATAGATTTTCTGTAGGAGATCTTCAAGGGTGATCTCCAACTTCTTCCTATGCATGTTTGCATAGAACTTGCTCCACCCAGCGGGGAGCTTTGAGACAATTCCTCCAACAACAAACTTGTCGGGGAGGGACATCGCCTCATCTTCCAGCTTCTGTCGTAGTTTCAGGAACTCTTTTACCTGCGACAACATAGACTTTTCGTCCTCAAAGAACCACTTATGATATTTTTCAACCACAAATATTTTACTGCGGTTCTTGTCTTCTTCGTAGAGTTTTTCTAGAGACTCCCATATGTCTCTAGCGATATTCTTCTTAGAATAGGATTCTGCTAGGGAATCCTCCATGGCATTCAGGATAAGCAACCTGCAAATGCTATTCTCCCTTCTCCACTTGGCCTGAAGTTTAGTAGCCGCAGAGATTGCGGCAGCAGACCCAGTATCTGGAACGGTAGGTTCCTCTTCAAGAAGCACGTGATCCACGTCTCTGAGTTGAAGAGTGAGATAAACCTTCCTCTTCCAGACTTGATAATGCTCTCCATCAAACTTCTCTAACTTACAGAAGTCAGTGTTTAGGAGTGAAGCATTAATGTTTTTCATCGTAGCAATAAAGCTTTGAGATTGTTATTGCCGGGGCACAATTTTTCGATGGAAAACAGAGAATATGAAACAATTGTAAAAACAATGTTTCAACGCAACACTTCTAGGAAGGTTGCGCAAGGATAACGAAGATCTAAAAAGATATCGTTATGATATTACGAGAATCTAAAAAGATTTTGTAATCACAGCAATCAGATCGTAGTACTTCTAAAAAGAAGATACAATCAGAGTTACTGGCAACAACGAAGAAGGTGACTGACGAAAGATGGAAGAACGCCTGCTGGAGTGAATGATCACCGTTGCTCAAAGCTTTATTCGCCCTACACGAACAGCTTCCAGGAACCAGCAAGTTCGTCGGAGAACTTGGAACACTACTGCTCTTCTGACTCCTCGGATGGACACGATCTCCCGTGCAAAAAGCAACGCTGGTGCGGCGTCTTTCCTCTCTCTCTCGAAGGCTGCAGATCAGAACTGTGTTAAAGAACACGTCTGACAATCTCTCGAAGGCGCGAGCGCACTATGCGCCTAGCGACGATGCTGACGTGCTAAGTGCGCCAACAAAACGCCTCATGAGCCCTTGAGCCCGAGTCCGAGTCGCGGGGCTTAGCTCCTATGAAAATAAATTTCCCAAGAGCAAAAAGCATGAATGCTTTAATTATTGATTTTAGCCTTTTTTCCATTAGAACAATAATTTTACATGGCAAATCTATGTGCACCTCCACACCACATGTGCATCTCCAATAATAGCAAAGCTAATATATAGAGATACAAACCATTTGTTTTTTCCGATGTGGGACTAAACCTTTCTAAAGGAAAAACCAAAAACCCAACAGTTTTATGGTATTGAGGACTGATGCCTGGTGCCGTATCGAGTGAGCTATCACAACCAGTGACTCCATATATGGCATCAACGTTTGCCAACCTATTTTCTAGAGAGGAAGGAGTTTACCCGATGGGGAATTATAGATTTCCAAGTTGGATATGTGATTCTCCATCTCACGCTATTGGACCTACTTGACGAAGTGGATTTTGAGGACTTACGAGACAACTTTAAGGAGGATTGGTCTATATATACTATGTTGTCAGAGCCACTTGCTGCGGATTCGAGGTGAATATCAACCAATTCTTGGCCATACTAGAACTTTATAATTCTTGCTCCAGAACTTTCTTAACTCCTGCAAGGAATTAGGCTTCACATTGCATAAAATGTACGAAGTATCAAAGTTGTCGATGGGTTGGGAGGTTTATGAAGAGTATACACCCTGCAATGACGAGCTATGAGACTTGGAGAAGAGTGATCCCAAATTCATGAGGCAGTATAAAGAACTTATGTTACTTCCATATTTGCCATCAGAAAAATAAGAAGCATGCCTCAAAAGGGAACACCATTCTGATCACTGCTTGGATTGACCATTTACTTGTGATGTGGGAACTGGGAAGACGACTACGTGACTACTAGAGGCGGATCTACTTCAGAAATTTAGGCCGCAATGGCACAGCTGGGGGAGGAAGATGACACCCTCGAAGTGCAGGTCATGGAATACAGAGCGTGTAGTAAAATCTTCAATTTTTTCTACCATATAGAACACCATTTATCCAGTGAAGAGGCATTAGTTGGAAATTTATCTTTGTAGCTGAGGACCTGCGTTATCCTGGCCCGGGGTTCAGGGTCAGCCAACCGCATAAGCAGAAACCTGCTGCTGCTAGCAGTTCGACTAGTTCTCAGTTTTCACTTGCTCTGAACAAAAGGGCTCCGACAGTTTACCGAATTGTTGATTATTGAGAAGGACATAAAAGTCTATCCTCGCACAGAGATGTCACTCTATACTTGACGGGGTCTACTCCATCATTGTCATGGACTGACGAGTGCAAGTTGGAAAGTTCAAGCGAACCGGGAGATGCTTACATTTGCAAATTTGAAGAGTCCAAAATGGAACAATGAGAGCCTTATCTTGAGGGGATGCTTATTTTTTTGCACCCCTTGTACTACTAGGTTGGAGCCAGGTCGGACTTTAATACTGTGTTTGGAAACTTTTGTAGGGAGGGAAAGAAAAATTTGAGGGAAAGGAAAATGGAGAAGAGTAAAATGAAAGGAAAGTTAATTTTTTCGTTCTTTGTTTGGATGGACAAAAAGTAGGGAAAAGAAAAGTTTAAAAATAATTAGTTGTTGTTTATGGATAGCAATATAATTACTATTTGGTCCTTGATATTCTCAAATGATAATTTATCATTCCCTTTACGACGGGTGGTGGGATAAATTTACTCATATTCCTCTCATCTCTCTCCATTTTTCTACCACTTTTGGAAGGAAATTTTTTTTAGTGGAATCCACCTACTTTTTTTCTCAAATTCTCCTCCCTCATTTTCTTTCCTCCTTCCCAAACACCATCACTTCTAATTTTTCTCTCACTTTTTCGTCAACTTTTTTCTTCCTCCCATTTTCCTCCCTTCCCAAACAATACCTAGGGACGAGGGAACTGGTAGGTCAATTTGTCAGGTCCAAGTCCCAATATACGTAGGACTAAGAATATGCGAGCATGCCAGCTATACATATATGAAGAATACTCCAATGTGTGAAATCCTCAAATACACACATAAGATGTAATATATTCAGTTGCTAATAAACAGTTACATATATATCCAAACTTTTTATTCATATCAAAGGCGCAAAATGCCGTAGCCTTTGCAGGTAAGCGCAAGCAGAAAACGAAAAGAGGGACGAAAATAAAAAGAGCGAGGGGACACCCCGCACGAACCCAAAACAAATCCTGAAGGGGTCTTCAGATCAGGGAGTTCCAGAAACCCTTCCTGACATGCTTGCAGTGTCTGTCGACTTTGAAGATCTGACGGATGGCCTCCCTTATGAGTTGATTGGCGGAGTATTGTCGCGCCCTCGTATGTGTTTGTTACGATTTTTCCAGATAACCCACATAATGGCGGTTGCGACGATTTGGTGGCCGTGCGAGGCGCTGTCCCAGGTGGCTAGAAGATCGTTGAAGCCTCCACCATCCTGAGCCTAGCCACAACGAAGGGAGAGAGCATTCCAAACCTGCGTAGCCAGTTCGCGAGACGAGAAAATTTACTCAATGATTCAGGCTGGCGTGCCGCGCAGCAATTACACGTCGAAGTTAAACTATAGCCTATGGTGGTAAGGGTGTCGTCAGTGGGAAGCTTCTTACGGTACGCCCTCCACAGCAGAAACGGCCATATTTTAGGGATACAGGTTTGCCCGAAAGGCCCGATGGTGAGGGATGGCAATCCAATGCCTCATATCTCTCTTCTCGCAGAGGCAAGAAAGAAAGATCCGTTGACCGAGGGGGACCACCTCAATGAGTATGGTTTTGGCTTAATCGTAAAATCAGAGACGGCTAAAGCATCAGCTGCGTCCTTTCCAATCCATGCCCGAACCCTCTCCCAATTCCACACCCTATTAGTGTCCTATAAATCTCTGATCTTGCTGGAAAGAGGAGCAGCCGGAAGGTGGGGGAATAGGACATCCCCGACCCACCATTCGAAGAAAATGAACGAAGCTCCCAAGCCAAGATTAAGGCGGATAAAAGGTTCTGCAAGGCTACGTCCTTGCAGGATGCAATGTCAGGACGTCGATGCTCTGTAGTTCGGAGAAGCGACCGACGGATGTATGTGCTTGAAGTATATGGCCTTCATAAACCTAGTCCAAATGGAATGACTGCCTCGGAGCTTCCAGCACAGCTTCATGGAACAAGCGTTCACAACATGAGATAACCTGCAGAATCCAAGGCCTCCCTCGGCCATCGGTTTGGTCATAGTATCCCAGCTAGCCCAGTGGTGCTTGACTGTACCTTCACAGTGTCCCCAGAAGAAGCTGGAGAAAAGGTTTTCTATGGAGTTGAGCACCCTCTTTGTCACGACCCGCTCCCGAATAATCGGACACGAGTCGGACACGCCCAGCCTTCATCGTTGGACACGATGAAGTAAGCTGTACCAATCTAGAAAAATCTAACCAGACAAACAGGAATAAGTACAAAACACAACATCTATAAACGAATCTCAGAATCTAGTATAAGTCTAAGAGTTATTACATTTCCAGCAAATGAAAAGTAAAGTCTGATAGTCTCAAAATACAAAGAAATATAGACTACTAATGGGTAAAGTGCTAGGCTTCCTCAGCCTCTAAGTCCAGAGCAACTCCAGCTGGCTCTACTGCATCTACAGGCTCTCGACCATAATATGTGTCACACATAGCCTCCATCTCACCTGCAACATATCATAGTCAGGAGCGGAGCAAAGTACAGTTCTAGGTAATAAACAAGAACATCATGATATAGAAATAAGTACAAGAGAAAACGAATATGAAATACAGGAAATGAACATGAAAGTACAGAAATGTAAGTACAGAAAGTAAAGTACATGAATGTAACTATGAACCTGAAGTACAAGACATGACAAGTGCACAATATTTGAAATACAACTAGCCTATGTGACTGACTGGGGTGAGTACAGGAATATGTACAGGAGTACATGAATATCGGTACGGCTTAGGATCCGCGTGCATAATGCGAGGCCTAAGCTATCTACATGAGCATAGTAACCAGAATTTGGTCACATAGCTAGTATATTTCCCCACCCGACACAAGTAAATACAAGAACAGGAAATACGAGAGTACAGGATATCGTGTCATGACGTGTCACAAGAAGAGTATAAGATATGTAAATGCACAAGACCATAGAAAAGTACTTGCCTTGCTCCGGAAAAGTACATGTAATCAGTGAAGCTGGATGTCCTCCTATTTTAATTGGTACACGTTGATTAATATCTAAATAAAGTTTAGACTTGTTATCATGCTAATTCTAATCATGCCCACCATATCTAGTCTATTTAGTTTTTCCTACTCAAAATCCTTTTACTAAACATTTCTCCATTATACCATAATCTATTCATAGGCTGTCATATAAGAGGCTATAATCCCAACTATATAGACAGCACCAAAATATATTTCTAAAGAAGCATTAAGATTTCTAGACTAAACCATAAGTTAGTTAAAGAGGAAACTTGCTTACAAGAAGATATAAAACTGGTTTACCAACTAGTTTAGCATGGGTTAACTTAGGAAGTTCAAGAATAAATAGAAGCAGCCAAGGTTCTTAGAATTTGAGTCTAACAAAGTGTCCACATAAATGATAATCCTATACTCACTTTAAGTGACAATGCTCTTGCCTTAAACTCTTAATCAAGTTCTGTAGGAAATACCTACAAACTTATAAAGTGAAAGCTTTATTCATTGCCTAGTAACAATAGTCATAACCTCTGTCCTTAACTGTTATAAACTAGTTTCACTCTCCAGGAATAAAAGTCCTGATGAGAGCTTTACCAAGTACCACCCTCCAAGTTAGGTTCAGTATTATTTTCAAAAATGGAATGGCATTCATGCTAATATTGTTCCTGCCTGCAGAATCCTACCAGGTTTGATTTCTTGACTAATTCTAATGGGTTTATCCTATAGGTAATCAATTGAATTTACTCTAGACACATATACACTTTCTGATACTAATTGAACTCACCCAATCTTATTTTCATGTCTTAAAGTCTCGATTAAATCTAAAACTACTGAATCCATTATCCTAAACTCTAAGTGGTAACTGAGAACTCCTACTTAGTCACAGTCCAGCCTTCAATCATTCAAATTCCTATAACAAAGCTCACAGGAATCCTGTCTACCTAAATTTGAGTATCCTAGGTTTTAGGTGTGCTCATAGGAATAGGAAAGAGCTATCAGAGTTAACAAAAAATCACATTAAAGTTAACTCTAAAATTTCTCACATAATCTTGCAAACAACTAGGCTTACTTCTCTCACTAATATCTGTCCAGTCCTAAAAACCAAGCACCCACTTGTAATACTCGGGTTACCTTCAGAAGAAGAAGACTTGTTAAATTAAAATGTTAATCATGTCACCGTATGGAGTCTCAGTTTCAATGAACATTCAGAGCCAATCCTGAGAATTCGAGACCAAAAGTTAAACAGGAACTGAGTCACTACAGTAACCACCCTTCAATTCAGGTGAGACTCTAGAGCAGAAATTCTCAGGTCAATAACAGAACAAGGTGTTCTAACTGAACTATAAAAGAATTCGATTACAAAAGTAACACCAATCGATTAAAGGATAATAATCAAATTGAGACATAATAAAACCTGGTTAACAAATGTTGCTGTCCCTACTGCTCTTCCTCAAATATCCAGTTCTTCAACTTAACTCCACATTAAAAATCAGAACCTAAGTATTAACTAAATAGTTCTAAACTAAATAGTCTAAAAGAAACAATCATGACATAAAATTGGAGGCTCAATCAATCAGCCAAGTATCCCCTGGCCAGGAATGTCCTTAATTCCAAACACTCAAGAACCAGAACAGGACAAAGTGTTCTTTCACCCAGGACTGAGATCAAGACTGAATGTAAAGGAACATTCATCGCAGGACATGGACACAGTAAAAACCAATACTAAACTAAGACTTCACGAGTATCAAGTGAATTACCTGATATGAGTCGAAGACTCTCCACAGATCTGGACACGAATCACGTCCCGATCCTCAACTTAACCTAGATTTAACATTTAAACAAACAATTGGTGCTCAAAGTAAAACTTAGAAGTAATCACACTCTCTCTGTTCTTTTGAACCGCAGAATGAAATGATAGGCTTCCTGAATCTAACTTCAAAGAATTGAAGAAAAATGATTCATGAAATCCCAAGCCCTTGACAAAATAAATGCAAAATGAAAACAACTTCCCAAGAATTGTTGGATTTAGATTTAGAAATAACTCACTGATTGATCAATTCGATTGACAACTCAACGTGCAGTCCACAACGATCCAGTTCTAGAATCAAAAGAATTTAGGAATACAACCAAAATTTCTTAATCTGGAACATTAATCGGATGATCAGGCAACTTACCATGATTTTCGATCTCTAATTGTAATGCGAGAACTTCCTGATCGATTGATCAATTCAAATCATTCTACAGGAATTTGACACAAACAAGAAGGAGAACGATCAGACAAAATTAAAGTATAAACTCCCTATGATGAAGAACCAAGACTCGATTTATATTCACCAGGATTAGTTGAGCTCGAAGAGAAACATCCTCGATCCACTCAAGGAAGATGAATTAAACACTTCGTTGTCGATGCTAAAGTAAGGAGATGCTGCACTCGATGGGGTGCTCCTTCAGCTTCTAATCGCCATAATCACTTCTTCAACTGGCTGCTCTCGGAAAGAAGAAGAACATGGAGAATTATCAAACAGTGGTGAAGAATGAAGAAGGAGGAAAAGAAGTTTAAATAGGCAGTTGAGAATTGAATCTCCAACGAATTCAATTGGGAGGGAAAATACATTTGGGACCACTCCACCACTAGACAGTTACAACCGATATTTGAAAATTTTCAAATTGATTTTAACCTAAATTTATTTGAGAATGTCTTAGAAGCTGAGAGAAGGTTTTGATTCTTAATAAAAGCTGAATAAAAATTTGGACCAGGCCTAATCTATCAGCCCAACTGAATACAAAAGAAAATAACCATTATAAGATTTATTCAAACTCTTTATATTGCATAACATATAGAAATGAAATTTATAAAATATATAGAATTTAAGAAAGTGGGGTTACAAACCTTCCCCCCCCCCAAAAAAAAAAATTTTGTCTTCGAAATTCGAAGAACAAACTCGAAATAAATAAATCCCAAAACAATCGAATTCCAAAACAGATGATTATTCACACACAAGTTGTTTATTGAATTTAAAATTTCAAAACAAAAATACAATCAAGAAAACAAACTGGGATAGTGCTCTCTTATCTTGTCCTCGTGCTCCCATGTGGACTCTCCCGGAGAGTGGTGATTCCAAATGACTCGAACAAGCGGTATAGTCTGATTCTGTAGTCGTTTCTTCCTCCGATCAAGGATCTCCACTGGCTGCTCCTCGTAGGTCAAGCTCGGACCTACCTCTAGCTCTGAGTAGTCTACAACATGGCTCGGATCCGGAATATAGTGTCTAAGCTGAGATACTTGAAAGACGTTGTGCACTCCCTCCAAACTAGCAGGGAGCGTTAGTCGATATGCCATCTCGCCAATCCGTACCGTCACATCGAAAGGCCCGATGTACCTCGAATTGAGTTTTTTGTCTCTGCCAAAACGGATGATGCCTCTGGTCGGCGAGATCTTCAGAAACACTCTATCCCCGACTGCGAACTCCAGTGGCCGTCTGGTGTTGTCTGCCCAGTGCTTCTGCCGATCCTGTGCAACTCTGAGATGCTTCCTGATCAGTTTGATCCTCTCAGTTGATCCTACCACCATCCCTGGCCCAAGCAAAGCCCACTCGTCGATGTCATCCCAAGGTAAAGGTGTGCGACATCTCCGTCCATATAGTGCCTCGAACGGTGTCATCTCGATGCTAGCCTGATAACTGTTGTTATAGGCAAACTCCACAAGATGCAAGTGATCCTCCCATGAATCGTCGAACTCGAGTGCGCAAACCCGCAGCATGTTCTCCAATGTCTGAATGGTCTTTCGGACTGCCCGTCTGTCTGTGGATGATAGGCGGTGCTGAACTTCAACTGTGAACCCAAGCACAGCTGTAGACTCCTCCATAAGTGTTATGTGAAGTGGCTGTCCCTATTTGAAACGATGCTCACCGACACCCCGTGGATCTGCACAATCTGTTGTATATAGAGGTGTGCAAGCTTCTCGGTCGACAGCCATACCTTGAACGGAATAAAATGAGCAGACTTTGTCAGTTTGTCCACGATAATCCAAATAGCATCCTTGCCACCGGACATACGAGGTAAACGAGAGACAAAGTCCATGGTGATGTGTTCTCACTTCCATTTCAGAATAGGTAAAGGCTGGAGTAATCATTTTAGTCTCTGACGCTCAGCCTTGACTTGCTGGCACACAAGGCATTTGGAAATAAATCTGACAACCTCACGTTTCATTCCATGCCACCAAACATACTCCCGCAGATCCTTATACATCTTGGTAGATCCAGGATGAATAGAATACTACGACTGGTGAGCCTCCTGCATAACCTCCTCTCTCAAATCCTTGGGTACACACAACTAGTTTTCGTGCCTCAGGGATCCATCATCTGCAATAGTAAAATTATCGAGCAATCCTGCCTCTGCCTGGCCTCTGAGACATCGGAGTCCCTCATCTAGAAACTGGGCCTCGTTGATCTTCTCTATCAGTCCTGACTGTACCTACATGTGCATCAGCTGCCCTCCAACTCCAGGGAGAATAATCTTAATCCCCAGACTCTCAAGATCCTCTAGAAGATGTCGGTCCATAGTGAGAAACATAGCAATAGGATATCGACTAAGAGCATCTTCTACCACATTCGCCTTCCCAGGGTGGTATTGTAGATTGATGTCAAAATCCTTCATGAGTTCCAGCCATCTGCGCTGCCTCATATTCAGCTCCTTCTGAGTAAAGACATACTTCAGGCTTTTATGGTCCGTGAAGATGTCCACTCACTCTCCATACAAATAGTTTTTCCACAGTTTTAAGGCAAAAATGACTGCTGCAAGCTCCAAGTCATGTGTAGGATAATTTTTCTCATGAGGCCTCAACTATCTAGAAGCATAAGCAATGACCCTCTTGTTCTGCTCAAGCACACATCCCAAGCCTTTCCCTGATGCATCGCTGTAGATGACAAATCCTTCCGATCCAGATGGTAAAGCTAGAACTGGCGCTGTAGTGAGTCTTCTCTTCAATTCTTCAAATGCTGACTGGTAGGCGTCGCTCTAGATAAACTCCTCGTCCTTCCGCGTAAGCTCCGTCCTTGGCTCTGCTATCTTGGCAAAATCTTTCATGAACTTCCGGTAGTATCCTGCTATGTAACACCCAGTTTTTTAAAATGAGGATAATTTTGAACTTTTGTAATTTTGATTAATCAATAATAAGATTTAACTCATGTTATGATTTTTAGTGATTTTTAATTAATTTAAAACTATTTAAAATGTTGAATTATGATTTTGATGGTTAACTAGTTAAACCCTAGTTTTGCTAAGCCTAGAGACTAACTATGACCAAAGGAGCCTAGTCATGTGATTAGGATTACTAATTACAACTTTTAGCCTAGGGATATTTTGGTCATTTTGACAATTTTGTGAAATTATAATTTATATTAATTAAATATTGTGCTAATCCTTTAGTTAAGCCTTAATCTTAGCCTAATCTAGATTAGCCTTGAGCTTAGAGTCTTGATTAGGGTAACCTAGTAATGACAAGATTATTAATATCTAGATATTTCTAAGAAAGATATTTACTCTTAGGATATTTGTGAAAAAGAAAGCCTTATGACTAGTTGAACCAATAGGAAGGCTTAGAATTGGGTGGACAAGTCCTAGCCACTCATCTACATGTAAAATTAACCCTAATTCATCTAATGACCAGCCATCAAGTGCCCCCTCCCCCTTTCTATAAAGAATTCTTAAGAAAACCCTTGCCTCTTTTTACCTCTACATAGAACCCTAAGTGTTCTTCCCCAAATTAGAGAGCTTTCCTCTTTGATTTAATTTTCTTTCCCTCACATTCCTCTATCCAAACTTCTCCTAATCCATCACACACCATCAAGGAAGGATTCTATCCAAGAATTTGGACAAGGTGCAAAGGGAGGTGTCCTTTTGGATAGATCTTCGTATCGAAGCCGTGTCCTAAAGATTTTCATTGGGATTCCACTCCCAATAGTTAAAATCCATCCTCTAAATTGATTTTCTTTGTATATTAATTAGTTTTGAATCCAAAGGATCCACCATCATGCATGTGTCCCCTTTAGATTCAATTTTGAGACCATTTGGAGTCTATTTGAGGATGTTATAGGTGTGTCTTGTGTCCTACTTGATAGATCCCAAATTAGGACATCCCATGTGTATGTATGTATAATAATAGTTTAAATAGATATTTAAATTCGGTTTTAGAATGGTTAGAGAGTGGATTGATCTTAGTTAGGATGGTTAGAATGAGTTTCATTTGGAAACCTATGTTGGTATCCATGTATCTTGGCCAACCCAAATTCGTCATAATTTTTATCCACGTTTTTATTAACCAAAGCAACTTAGAAATGTCATAACTTTTAACTTAGAACTCCGATTTATCTCCCGTTTTTTTAGAAGAACCATATCGAAGTTAGCTTTCTAAATATATATTTTAATAAGCCAAACTATTTATGAAACTTTCTGTAGAATTATTTGAGTGTCAGCTATACGAAAGACGAACGCGTTTCGGTATTTTCGCGATTCCGGGAGCTTCAGGACACGAAAATGCAATTCGTTTAAAGTTTCAGAAAGCTAACACGAAGGGCTACAACATAATTTATTCCCAAAATTTAGTGAATGCCTAATTGGTATAGTATTAGTTTTAAGTAGAAGAGTGACTATACGATATATGCATTTTGTGTAACCTATGAGCCTATGTAGTATGGATATTAAATGAATATAGAGTATGTAATTTATGATATGTTAGATGAATGAAATGATACATATATCATATATATCCTCTTTACATTAAAATATATATGGTTGAATGCAAGCATGTAGGAATGCAATTAATATAATGTATGTAAGTAATGCATAAATGCATGAATGAAAGAATGATATACAATGTATGCATGAAATTATATAATGAATGCTAGATATGAATGCAAGGTATATATATGTATTGATAGATATGAATGCATAATGTATAAATATTTTAATACAATATATAATGATAACATGTATGGTAATATAGAGTATATGATGCAAGCATGAATGAATGGAGGAAATACATGTATATAGGTAATATAGAATGTAATATATGAATGCAAGCATGCAAGATAATGTATTGTATCCATATATGATGTATTCAACTTAAAGATAATATAATATATGAAAGAAATAAATGATAATATATAACATGATATGTAAGGTAATGCAAGGTATGAAATATATGATGTGTGCATGTTTGTATGCCTCTACGTTAATATATGAAATGATATGAATATACAATGTATGCATATGTATAAAACATCTAGGTAATGCATAGATGCATGAATGAAATGAATGTATGCAATATGTTAATATAAATGCAAGTATCTAATATGCATGAATGTAAGTATATTGTAATACAAGTATACATGTATGAATCATGTAATGTAATATACATGATATGTATGTATACATGTATGCAGGAATGAATATAATATAATGTAGAGTATGCTTATATGAATATAATTTATGCAAGTATATAATGTATTCAAGTATATATGTATGTATAGATGCATGAATGAATACAAGTATACATATATGATATGTATGTAGGCATGTATGCAATGTATGTTTGTATACATGATATGTATGTATGCATGTATACAATATAAGTATGTATGTATGTATTTCTATAAACTGAGTTAACCTATAACCTTTTACACACATACATTCAAACACCCTTTGACACCATGTATCCCATGTCACATACACCTACCTATCACTAAATCTAAGAACATTAACACATATCCTTTCACACACATGCCAAGCACACACATACCACTTACTCTTTTACCTCTCTTCCTATATATATATATATATATATATATATATATATATATATATATATATATATATATATATATATATATATAGCTTTCCTATATATATCTATGTATATGAATATGTGAATGTGAATAATATATATACATTATATGACTAAGTTTGTGTGCCTTGTTAGCTTGTGATTTAGTTTTGCGCTTGGTTTAGCAAGTTACTTAGGCTATGAGTTAGTAGCTATCTTGGATACTTGATTTGCATATACTTAGTTTGTTTAGACCTAGAATTGACTAACCTAGACTAGTTGACCATTGTTGACCCAACCCTAGCTAGTTTGACCACAGTTGACTAGAGTTGACCTAGTTTGACTTTATATTTGACCAAAGTTGACCAAAGTTGACTTTGACCTAGATTGACTTAGAATCATGTAGATTGTTTTATAATTTTAATTACCATATAAATTGAACTCTTTATAACCTGTGTTGCTATAACTAGGACTCTGTGACTCCAGTTGGCCATCTTTTTATATCAGCTGTTCAGGGTATCAGGCGAGTACATTCTCTGATAGTTCTTTCATTTACTTGTCAATTACTATACTTCAGTTCTAGATAGTTTTATGTGATTCTTACAACACGTATGTATATTTATGTATTCATGTATGCGACACACATACCATCTTATCTGGCCTCTATTTCTGGAATCACTACTGGCATCACCTTCTGGAACCACTACTGGCATCACCTTCTGGAATCACTACTGGAACCACCTACTGGAATCACTCTGGAATCTCTTGCTGGTATCATTATGTTTGGCTGGACTCATCTCGATTCTCGTGTCGTATTCTATATTCATTTGTACTTGTGGGCGGAGAAATATAAGAGTAGACATGTGAACATTACCCAAATACTGGAACCACTTCCTTGGAATTATACTGGAATGATAGCCATTCCATACTTCGCAAGTGTGCGATGTGTCGTATTACCTACAGCCATTTACATGTCGATCTCGATATTTTAAAACACACTGTTAGAGTATTGTCCGGACTCACCCTGGAATCATTGATCACTGTCTGGACTTATCTTGTACTGGAATCATCTGGTATTAGATTTACATTGTCTGGACTCACACTGGGATTACACTTGACTCATATTATACTATCTGGACTTATATCATGTTACTCTAGTTCAGCTAGATTATATTTTACAGTCTTCATTGCCATTATTCTTCTCTTGTTTTACTTACCTTACTTTCCTTGTATCTTAACTGTTTCTCTATACCATCACATGTATACAAACTACCATGTTCATAATAAAACTGTCTATAACTGCTTTATAGTTCTCTGTCATTTATTTGGGATTTCTTGATGAATTGTACTCGTTCCTGTCCTGATTGGACCTGTTAAAAATATTATAAGTAACAAAGAGATTCACAGCTAGCCTAGAGGACCAGTAGAGCTTGGAGTAGATTGCTAGTTTATGGTTTAATTTTCTCTGTTGGAACTTGTATTGTTATAAGTGGAGATTTGAGTTGTATTATGTTTTGTTATTGTGTCGTTTAGACACTTAGACTTATTTCCTCTTATGTTTGTATCTTTCTTTGAGATTTTTATATCTATGATATCGTACTATTTCTGCCTTAGTTGTGATTGAGACTGTATTCTGTATTGTCACCTCCACTCGGAGTGTATATACTGTACAGGTACCTTATATTGTTAGATGTTGTGACCTAGGACAGCGTTCTACCACCGACATTGCGGCGTAGGATGGGCGTTGTTACGTTCTCGTACCCTCACAGTGGGTACGGGTCATGACACGTTTTTAGTGGTGGCCCACGCAGGTCGAGTTTATGTAGTGGTATTCAAACTAGAGTATCACTACAGCCTGCAGTAGGATTATAATATATTTTTGAAAGTACTCAATCACAGTTAGGATTCCTTGAGAGATTCCTGGGACGACCCTTGAGAATCTTATTTAAACTTCAATTTGAAATTCTTTCCCTTGTTTTGTTCGCTCTCACTCCTTGATTATTGAATTTGATTTTGATGGATCGTTGTTGATTTTGATTTTCCTATCGAGATGAATTTTATGGCCTGAGTTACGATATTTTCTGATAACATATGTTGACGGGAATAACAGGTATGGTAAAACGTCTACTTGATTATGGAACCTGTAGTTTATCGCAGCCATATTAGCTGGCGTGGCGGAAACATAGAGACCTGACTTCGGATGTATGTATCTTGGTTATGAGATTTGGAATTTCTTGTAGCTATACTAGTCGGCATAGCGAGAATTCCAGACGACATGATTATAGAGGTGCATGCCCCAGTTATGGAATCTATCGTTTATCGCAGCCCTGCTTACTGGCATGGCGAGGGCTCTGAGTAACATAATTTTGGACAGACGCATATGATTATCAGACTGTATCTTGAGAAGGTTTTAAACATATCATCTCTATCGTACCCTCATGTTGTTATAAATTATATTCCATCATCAAATAATTTAGGAGTATGGATATTTTAGCTTTATAGAGCTTATTCATATGTAGTTCTTTTATAGTGTAATGATATGATGACTTGTAGCGTGGTTGTACCATAGAGATGATAGTTAGCATTGGTATTAGAATAGTAACCCATTGTAGAATATTCTCCTGTTATTTATAATACCTACCAGTTTCCATAGAGGATGTTAGTCTGCTCTGTAGCCTTGATGATTGTTATTATTTTTTCCTTGTCCTTTCCAGTAAGGCCCCCATGACCAGAGCCTGTCCTTGAGTATAGTTGTAGTTCACCTAAGACTGAGAGGTCTATATATAGATAGATTGCAGATGATATTGGCATACGGGATATGGGTTAGTTGGTATCTATAGGCCATTGTTGTATAGGATTATAAACATGTTGTTTAGCCTATATTTGGTTCAGTTTTCTATTTTAGTTAAGTTTTCCTTATGATGAGTTCAGGCATGATAGGTCAACCTTTATAGACAGTGTGCAGAACTTTTACTAGATGTCATGTCCTTTTTCTTATAAATTCAGTCTCCTTAGCATCATTCCTTTTCCTACATTGATGTTTCAGACCATTCATCCTTAGCCTAAATTCTGAGCATTGGTTCAGTTCCTTATAAGTTTAGTCTACTTTAACCATTGATGATCAGTTATATATGTATGGATATATAGACGATATACTTAGGATATATATAATGGGTTGTTATTCTTGAGCTTATGTATATATGGTATTGGGATTTGTGTGCTTAGATTACGGATATTTAGTTATGGGTGACTTGATAAGATTGGAAAGTTAAGAGTTAGTCTATTATAGTATTTTTTTTTGCTAATCTCTAGTTGTCAACACCTAGATAGCTAGCATAGGTAAAACCCTAAGAAGTTGACCAGTTGATGACCAAGTACTTGGATGTTGAGAAATCGACTAGTGGTTGACCCTTGACTATGTTTGACCTAGAAGGAGTACTACCATTTTAATTTCGAGGACAAAATTTTTCTAAGGAGGGTAGACTTGTAACACCCAGTTTTCTAAAATGAGGGTAATTTTGAACTTTTGTAATTTTGATTAATCAATAATAAGATTTAACTCATATTATAATTTTTAGTGATTTATAATTAATTTAAAACTATTTAAAATATTGAATTGTGATTTTGATGGTTAACTAGTTAAACCCTAGTTTTGCTAAGCCTAGAGACTAACCATGACCAAAGGAGCCTAGTCATGTGATTAGGATGACTAATTACAACTTTTTAGCCTAGGGGTATTTTGGTCATTTTAAAAATTTTATGAAATTGTAATTTATATTAATTAAATATTATGCTAATCCTTTAGTTAAGCCATAATCTCAGCCTAATCTAGATTAGCCTTGAGCTTAGAGTCTTGATTAGGGTAACCTAGTAATGACAAGATTATTAATATCTAGATATTTCTAAGAAAGATATTTACTCTTAGGATATTTGTGAAAAAGAAAGCCTTATGACTAGTTGAACCAATAGGAAGGCTTAGAAATGGGTGGACAAGTCCTAGCCACTCATCTACATGTAAAATTAAACCTAATTCATCTAATGACCAGCCATCAAGTGCCCCCTCCCCCTTCCTATAAAGAATTCTTAAGAAAACCCTTGCCTCTTTTTACCTCTACATAGAACCCTAAGTGTTCTTCTCCAAATTAGAGAGCTTTCTTCTTTAATTTAATTTCCTTTTCCTCACATTCCTCCATCCAAACTTCTCCTAATCCATCCCACACCATCAAGGAAGGATTCTATCCAAGAATTTGGGCAAGGTGCAAAGGGAGGTGTCATTTTGGATATATCTTCGTATCGGAGCCGTCCCCTAAAAATTTTCATTGGGATTCCACTCCCAATAGGTAAAATCCATCCTCTAAATTGATTTCCTTCGTATATCAATTAGTTTTGAATCCAAAGGATCCACCATCATGCATGTGTCCCCTTTAGATTCAATTTTGAGACCATTTGGAGTCCATTTTAGGATGTTATAGGTGTGTCTTGTGTCCTACTTGATAGATCCCAAATTAGGACACCCCATGTGTATGTATGTATAATAATAGTTTAAATAGATATTTAAATTCGGTTTTAGAATGGTTAGAGAGTGGATTGATCTTAGTTAGGATGGTTAGAATGAGTTTCATTTGGATACCTATGTTGGTATCCAAGTATCTTGGCCAACCCAAATTCGTCATAATTTTTATCCACGTTTTTATTAACCAAAACAATTTAGAAATGTCATAACTTTTAGCTTAGAACTCCAATTTATCTACCGTTTTTTTAAAAGAACCGTATCGAAGTTAGCTTTCTAAATATATATTTTAATAAGCCAAATTCTTTCTCGAACTTTTTGTAGAATAATTTGAGTGTTAGATGTACGAAAGACGAACACATTTCGGTATTTTCACGATTTCGGGAGCTTCCGGACACGAAAATGCGATTCGTTTAAAGTTTTGGAAAGCTAACACGAAGGGTTACAACATAATTTAATCCCAGAATTTATTGAATGCCCAATTGGTACAGTATTAATTTTAAGTAGAATAGTGACTATACGTTATATGTATTTTGTGTAACCTATGAGCCTATGTAGTATGGATATTAAATGAATATAGAGTATGTAATTTATGATTTGTTAGATGAATAAAATGATACATATATGATATATATCCTCTTTACATTAATATATATATATATATATATATATATATATATATATATATATATATATATATATATATATATATATATATATTTTTATATATATATATATATATATATATATATATATATATATATATATATATGGTTGAATGCAAGCATGTAGGAATGTAATTAATATAATGTATGTAAGTAATGCATAAATGCATGAAAGAAAGAATGATATACAATGTATGCATGAAAGTATATAATGAATGCTAGATATGAATGCAAGGTATATATATATATATATATATATATATATATATATATATATATATATATATATATATATATATATATATATATATATATATATATATATATATAATGATAGATATGAATGCATAATGTATAAATATTTTAATGCAATATATAATGATAATATGTATGGTAATGTAGAGTATATGATACAAGCATTAACGAATGGAGGAAATACATGTATATAGGTATTATAAAAAGTAATATATGAATGCAAGCATACAAGATAATGTATTGTATCCATATATGATATATTCAACTTAAAGATAACGTAATATATGAAAGAAATGAATGATAATATATAACATGATATGTAAGGTAATACAAGGTATGAAATATATGATATGTGCATGTTTGTATGCCTCTATGTTAATATATGAAATGATATGAATATACAATGTATGCATATGTATAAAACATGTAGGTAATGCATAGATGCATGAATGAAATGAATGTATACAATATGTTAATATAAATGCAAGTATCTAATATGCATGAATGTAAGTATAGTATAGTGCAAGTATACATATATGTATCATGTAATGTAATATACATGATATGTATGTATACATGTATGCAGGAATAAATATAATATAATGTAGAGTATGCATATATGAATATAATGTATGCAAGTATATAATGTATTCAAGTATGTATGTATGTATAGGTGCATGAATGAATGCAAGTATGCATATATGATATGTATGTAGGCATGTATGCAATGTATATTTGTATAAATGATATGTATGTATGCATGTATACAATATAAGTATGTATGTATGTATTTCTATAAACTGAGTTAACCTATAACCTTTTACACACATGCATTCATACACCCTTTGACACCATGTATCCCATGTCACATACATCTACCTATCACTAAATCTGAGAACATTAACACATATCCTTTCGCACACATGCCAAACACACACATACCCACTTACTCTTTTACCTCTCTTCCTCTCTCTCTCTCTCTATATATATATATATATATATATATATATATATATATATATATATATATATATATATATATATATATATATATATGTATGTGCCTATATATATAGCTTTCCTATATATATATCTATGTATATGAATATGTGAATGTGAATAGAATATATACATTATATGACTAAGTTTGTGTGCCTTGTTAGCTTATGGTTTAGTTTTGCGCTTGGTTTAGCAAGTGACTTAGGCTATGAGTTAGTAGCTATCTTGGATACTTGATTTGCATATACTTAGTTTGTTTAGACCTAGAATTGACTAGCCTAGACTAGTTGACCATTGTTGACCCAACCCTAGCTAGTTTGACCACAGTTGACTAGAGTTGACCTAGTTTGATTTTATAGTTGACCAAAGTTGACTTTGACCTAGATTGACTTAGAATCATGTAGATTGTTTTATAATTTTAATTACCATATAAATTGAATTCTTTATAACCTGTGTTGCTATAACTAGGACTACGTGACTCCAGTTGGCCATATTTTCATATCAGCTGTTCAGGGTATCAGGCGAGTACATTCTCTGATAGTTCTTTTATTTACTTGTCAATTACTGTACTCCAGTTCTAGTTAGTTTTATATGATTCTTACAACACGTATGGATATTTCTGGATTCATGTATGCGACACACATACCATCTTATCTGGCCTCTATTTCTGGAATCACTACTGGCATCACCTTCTGGAACCACTACTGGCATCACCTTCTGGAATCACTACTGGAACCACCTACTGAAATCACTCTGGAATCTCTTGCTGGTATCATTATGTTTGGCTGAACTCATCTCGATTCTCGTGTCGTATTCTGGATTCACTTGTACTTATGGGCGGGGAAATATAAGAGTAGACATGTGAACATTACCCAAATACTGGAACCACTCCCTTGGAATTATACTGGAGTGATAGCCATTCCACACTTCGCAAGTGTGCGATGTGCCGTATTACCTACAGCCGTTTACATGTCGATCTCGATATTTTAAAACACACTGTTAGAGTATTATCCGGACTTACCCGGGAATCATTGATCACTGTCTGGACTCATCTTGTACTGGAATCATCTGGTATTAGATTTACATTGTCTAGACTCACACTGGAATTACACTTGACTCATATTATACTATCTGGACTTATATCATGTTACTCTAGTTCAGCTAGATTATATTTTACAGTCTCATTGCCATGATTCTTCTCTTGTTTTACTTACCTTACTTTTCTTGTATCATAACTGTTTCTCTATACCATCCCCTGTATACAAACTACCATGTTCATCAATAAAACTGTCTATAACTGCTTTATAGTTCTCTGTCATTTACTTGGGATTTCTTGATGAATTGTACTCGTTCCTGTCCTGACTGGACCTGTTGAAAATATTACAGGTAACATAGAGATTCACAGCTAGCCTAGAGGACCAGTAGAGCTTGGAGTAGATTGCTAGTTTATGGTTTAGTTTTCTCTGTTGGAACTTGTATTGTTATAAGTGGAGATTTGAGTTGTATTATGTTTTGTTATTGTGTCGTTTAGACACTTAGAATTATTTCCTCTTCTGTTTGTATCTTCCTTTGAGATTTTTATATCTATGATATCGTACTATTTTTGCCTTAATTGTGATTGAGACTGTATTCTGTATTGTCACCTCCACTCGGAGTGTATATACTGTACAGGTACCTTATATTGTTAGATGTTGTGACCTAGGACAGCGTTCTTCCACCGATATTGCGGCGTAGGCTGGGCATTGTTACATTTTCGTACCCTCACAGTGGGTGCGGGTCGTGACATGCTAGACCTAGGAAACTATGAATCTCAGCTACTGACTTGGGAGGTGCCCATGCTTCCACAGCTTCAATCTTATTGGGATCTGTCACGCCCCATAACCAGAATACTGGAGAGCGGGGGCAGACATAGCCAGCTACGTATATGAAATGGAATCCATCTCGCTATACGGTCACGGCTGTCTAGATACATGAGGGTTTATCTAGAAGCCAACAGTCTCTTAAGGTCATGAACAAGCCTAGTGTCCTAATCACATGTAAGTAAGTAAAAGTCACAAGATGTATGATCATTAAATATACAATAGTAAGGCATCCCAAACATTACATATTCAGTTGATCATGAAGCTAGTCGTTACAAAATGTCAGGACTAGCAAGAGTTTAGTCATACATGATCAACCCTAGGATCTGTTAATCGTGTTACAGCCCGTAGGCAGACAGAAAGTAAGTGCAATCGAGCTAAACAGGTGCTCGTCGGCTAAACGCCTCAAAAGAATATTTTTACAATAGAGTGGGAGAGCCAAAAATAACCCACTCGTTGCCAGGGTTCCGTCTAGTGGCCACCATCTGGCTGGAAGGTCGGTAGATCCTCTGGAGCTGCTCCGAAATCTGGCCACACAAAACCAGCTAGGTCAGACCCCAGAAAGAGCAAGTACCACAAAGGAGGCTTCACTTAAGAACCAAAACCAGCAATCAGCACAAGATATAAATAAAAGTAAGAACTGGGAATAAAGAAAATATACCAGGATGATATACGACGAGATAACCATGGAACTATTCAGATAACCAGGTTACAACCCGTAAACCAAACAAGTACCGGGGTTGTAACCCTTCGTCTGAACAGAACTTGGAATTCTCACCATTTATCGGTAAAATAAATACAAGCATTCTGGTCATTCAATAATCTGGAACAGGATCAGGGCAAGACTAGACTGGTTAGACTTCGTCCAATCATTTCACGGCCATGCAAGAATTACGGCTTGATACTTTAACTAACTAGGGTTGTCACAAGCCTAATTACTAACAAGATGCAGTAAGATTATTCCACAGCCACAAGCCCTGCAGACCATCCAGGTTACCCGGGTTAAAATATTAGAGTTGAATTCAGGTGGGTACATCGTCCAGAAAACTAATGTACCCTTAGGTAGCTTGAAGGGTGCAACACATGACAGTGTGCTGGAAATGTGTCCTACTCGACGGCACAGATCCCAAGGCGTGCCCAGGTAACGGGATTGCCTTTAGCTGGGAAATCTTGTCATGACTAATGTATTAATCAAGTTATTAGCCTTAGTCCATTTTAGTAGGTACTCCTGACCGTGGTACTCAGGAGTCCCTGTCCTAGACATGATGCAAGACAGGACTGGTTTATTTATACAAACACAATCGCCCACGGTGTCCATATTAATTATACAGGTCATGTCATGTCAGATAGCCGTCGCAACAGCTATTCGAGATAATCATGTCAGGTTATCATGCCAAGTGTACTTGTCAGGAGTACGCCACGACGGGCCACTATCAGGTCATGTCAGGTTATTATGTCAGGAGTGCACCACTACGGGTCACTATCACGTCATGCCCAATTATCAATTACAAACATATCAAGTAAATTCGTGATTATCAAGTTTAGGACAAAAGGCGTAAGGATATAAAATGGACGTTAAACATCTAATAAAATATCAATATACAAGGCTATAGAAGATCCAGGGTAATCAGGCTACGCTCAGGTCAGGCTACGCTCAAGTCAGGCTACGCTCAAGCCAGGCTACGCTCAAGTCAGGCTACGCTCAAGCCAATGCTACGCTCAAGCCAGGCTACGCTCAAGTCAAGCTACGCTCAAGCCACGCTACACTCAAGTCAGGCTACGCTCAAGCCAGGCTACGCTCATGCCAGGCTTCGCTCAAGTCAGGCTACGCTCAAGCCAGGCTACGCTCAAGTCAGGCTATGCTCAAGTCAGCGTATGCAAGACATACGCTTCCAAAAGGCAGCGTATGTACTCCATACGACTCCTCATCAAGGCAGCGTATGAGGTCCATACGACTCCTCATCAAGGCAGCATATGAGGTCCATATGACTCCTTGTCAAGGCAGCGTATGAGTCGGACTGCGCTGCGCTAAAGAGCGCGCACAACTCAGTGGCGCAAGCTAAAAAGCCCGCGCACTGCTCACTGTCTTCTCCAAATCAGCAAGAACTCCATGGTTGAATCCAAATCTTCAAAATTCCATAACTTGGTCAAAACAAGTCCAAATCGAACTTTTCAAAGGTCAAAATTGGGTAGAATAAAATTCTCTACAACATGGAACCATCAAAATTTGAAAACAAAGAAGTTTGATAGATCAAAACCACCAAAATCTAAAAATAACTAATTTCTAGATCTACAAAAATTAAAGTCTCGAAATAGAAAATGACAAGTTCTAATGTATCTTAGAAACATGAGAAAAAGCTAATGGAACAATAAAAATGAGCTCTCTTGTGGAAGCAAGTTGCACTTGCCTAAACCTCTCTCTTCTCTCTTTGGTAGGTAAGGAAGTAATGGTGGAGAAGATGATAAATAAAGAGAGAGAAAGGAGAAGGGTTAATAAATATGAGTAGTGGTGGTAGGTAGGGGGTTCACCCCTTGGTTTATGATGAACCAAGAGCAATCCCAAACCGAACCAAGCCAACCCAAACCAAGAATAAACCAAGCCCAGGGAGGAAATTAAGCAAGGAAATCGTGTAATACAAGAATAAATATGTACACGTATTCCAGAAATATGTAATACGAACCACAGGCATTACAGGATCCACAAAAATCCCCTCTCCAGTCACCACATACCCCAAGAACTCCACTTTATCCAGGAAAAACTCGCACTTCGAGAGCTTTTCGTACAGTTTCTCCTTCCGCATAATCTTCAACACAATCCACAGGTGCTCCACATGCTCCTCCTTGGTCTTCAAATATATCAGAATGTCGTCAATGAAGACTACAACAAACTTGTCCAAATACTTGTGAAAACTTTATTCATCAAGTTCATAAATACTGCTGGGGCATTGGTGAGTCCGAACGGCATCACCAAGAATTTATACTGGCCGTATCGGGTACTAAAAGTTGTCTTCGGAATATCCTGCTCCCGAACCTTTATCTGATGATATCCCGACCGAAGGTCAATCTTAGAAAAGACCTTCGCCCCACTCAGCTGATTAAACAGCTCATTAATCCATGGCAACGGGTATTTATTCTTGATGGTGATGTTATTATGTGTACGATAATCGATACACATCCTCACAGTCCCATCCTTCTTCGGCACAAAGAGTACAGGTGCTACCCAGGGTGAAGCATTGGACCGAATAAAACCCTTGCCTTCTAACTCATCAATCTGAGCCTTCAACTCTGCAGCTTTCTTCGGGTTGATCTTGTAGCAATGCTGGGACTTCGGCGCTGATCCAGGCACTAAGTTGATGCTGAACTCCACATATTGGTCTGGCGGCAATCCTGACAACTCTTCGGGAAAGACGTCGAGAAACTCCGCAATCAACGGGTGTGGCAACTCCTGGTCTTCTGCAACTGCTCCGAAGTAGACTCCTTCGGTCTTTCTACAACTCGTCTGCTGATCTCGAACGATGGAACTCTGGGCGAGCTGAAAATTACCTACCCTTTATGGCAGTCTATTACAGTAAACTGTTCGTTCATCCAGTCGATGCCAAGGACTATATCAAATTCGGGCAATGGCATCACTAGAAGTCGAGCCCTAAGCTCCCTTCCAGCTATAGAGATAGGGTAATCCACCTTCTCACTAACTAGCACTACCCTTCCTTCTGTCACAATCTGACAGTTCCGCCTAGTAGGCTTAGGTGTTAAGCCATGTCTATGCAGAAACTCATGCGATACAAAACTATGTGTGGCCACAGAATCAAACAATACAATGGCAAAAAATGAATATAAAAGGATAGAACCTGTGATCGCATCTGGAACTGCCTTATCCTCTTCAACTGTGGCCATGACATAAGCACGTCCCAGCTGTGGTGGTCCCCTCTGCGGTTGGTGCTGTGCAAAACGCTGCTACTGAGTAGGTAAAGCCTGAACTCTCTGTGGTGCAGCTGGTAGTACTCTGGGAAGTACAGGTGGTGATCCTCCAGCTCCTCATGGTCCTCTTGTCAGTCGAGCTGCAGCCTGTAGGCAGTCCCTCATCTGGTGTGCATCTGATCCGCAAAATAAATAGAGCTCAAGCCTCTTGCGGCACTCGTCGAAGCGGTGTCCTGGATGGTAACAGAAAGCACAAATAGCTGCCTGCTGCTGTCTTTGTGGCTGATGTGTATGAACTCTGGCTGGACGGTGATGCTGTTGAGCTGTCTGCTGTGGCCACTTCTGAATCTGAGTCTGAATCCTCTTCGCCGGTGTCTGGAAGCTGCTGCTGCCAATGTCCCAGTCCCTTTTCAACTTCGGATCCGCTTCATTCTCTACTGCCTGAGCAATCTTGAGGATGCTCGCATAATTCGTCGTCTGAATAATCGCCATCGCATGTCGCAGCTCTCTGGTGAGGCCCTTCTTGAACCTCCAAACTCTATCCTCCGGTGCTCTGACTAGGTTCTCCACGAACCTGCTGATTTCGGTGAACTCTGATGTGTATTCCACCACTGTTTTGGTCCTCTGCTGCAACTCCTCGAACTGAATCCGAAGCTCATCTCGCTCCACGTCGGAGAAAAACTTCTCCTTGAACAGAATTTTGAAATCTGCCTAAGAAACCTGGGGCTCAGCTAACTGGGGCTCCTTCCGGTACCAAGCTCTGGCCAGATCAAAAAGTCGCATGGTCGCAACTTCCACCTTCAAGTTATACGGGATCCGCACCATCTTCAGTGTCCGCTCCGTATTTTCCAGCCACTCATCAGCATAAACAATCCCATCGTGGCCCCAAAAATCCATCGGACTGAGGTTCTGGTAGTCCCTGGCAGTCCCCGGGGTCACTCTACTTTTCCAGTATTTTTAAAATCTTAAATCTGTTTTCTGATTAATGATTAAATTGTTTAATTGATTTCCAAATAAGTTTTATAATTATTTTTGGAGGGAATTAAATTAGAGCAGGATTTCAATTTTTAAAAATTTGTTGTAACCAACTATTGGTGGTCCCCAATTTTTCTAACTGATTTCTTAGGATTTATGCAATAAGTGAAAAGGGCAGGGGCTTAAGTATTAATAGACCATTAGTGGGGGGGTTTAATGCTTAAATCCATTCTTTTTCTTATTTTTCCTCTCAGTGAAGAGAGGGAGAGAGCTAAATTCCTCACTCTCGATTTCACTGAGGAGAGCTCAACAACTCCTTCATAATCCCCTTCCTCAAAAAATTTTTAGAACCCTAGCAGATCGGAACACTGACCGCGGCCATGGCGGAGACGGTGCACAACTTGCGAGTCAGCAACGGTGGCGAGAGGAGTCGTCCACCTCCTCGGCTATAACGGGGACATCTCGATCGATGGGCGGCGCGCCACTTCTTCTGACAGTGCGCGGGCAAGCCGACGACGGATCTCCGAGATGAGTCGGCGACAGTGGCGGTAAGCGGCGAAACGAGTCCCAGTGGTGAGGCGATCTCTCGACGACCATGGCAGTACCCTCCCTTCAGTCTGTGTCAGTGAAGACACGGTGAATTCTTCTCGATCTTTTCTTCTTCCTTGTTTTTGATCAGTTTTATCAAGATTGGGCGAGTTGATCGATCAAATGAATGATCGATGAATTCTTCAAATTCTTGATTCGATTTGGTTTGGTTGTTGTGATTTTTTTTAATTTACATTGGGTTCATGAATCGATCAACTATGTGTCGATTTCTATCTTGTCGATTCATCCCTCAAGAATTCTGGATTGTTAAACCGCAACTTTCTGTGCTTGATTTGCATATCAATTGTTGGTTTAATGTTGAATCAGGATACTCGTGTCGGATACCTAAAGGAGCTGTGTCAGAGTTTTTGGAGAGGTATCCTCCTCGGGTTAGATTCTTCAGTGCAGGTATACGTTCCTATTCTTCTTGATGTTATAACTGTCTTGATACAATTTTAATACGTATAGTTGTATTCAAGATGTGTGTAGCCGTATCCAAGTGCTGTACGTATCCAAGACCCTGTCAGTGTCGTGTCTGCTTGTGCCTGGCCGTAGTCGAGTTTAGTTCCTGTTATGGTAGTGTGGAGGTTGCAGCTGGAGTTAAGTTTAACATGGTGGTGTTTCATTGGGAGTCTTGTGTCGAAGCCTAATAGTTTAATTTGAGTTTTGATGTTGAAGTTCAGTATAAAAATTATTTTGTATAACTTTTCCTTGTTTGGTTGGGTTTTATATTGATTAGATCTTAATTTAAATCCAGGATGCATATTTTGACCTGTAAATGATTTAAGTATGATCTTATCACTTGGTATGCTCAATCTGATTATTTGTGTTTGAGTAGTTAGTTAAGCCGTGTGATGGTGATTGAAGTTCTATTATCTTTTGCTGGGTGAGTTAATAACAATCTGGAGCACAAGTGGAGTATTAGCATTCGGCTATGACCCATCCTCAAGTATCTGTTGGACCCCATGTGCTGCCCAGAATGGTAAATTCAAATTGTGCTTTTGCCAACTTTGTAAAGCAACATATGACCTGAATGAGTTGAGCATGGGTGAACCTGGGTGAGAGGGTCTATATTGTAATTAATCACATATTATGAATGTGGGAAGTTGTGATGGGGACAACAACACTTAGTATATGCAGGTGCAGTACTGTGTGGTGTTCAATTGCAGTTGGAAATTGACCAAGTTAATGTGTGTCTGTTATATGGTTGATGGGTTCAGGATTATTAATAAACTGGGTTAGCATGCCAATAGTAATGCTTGTTATAGTCCATATCAATATGCAGATGCAATAGAAATGGTGTAGTAATGTATCCCAACTCAAGTCTTGAGTGCAAACTTATTAGTCTACAATTAGTTAGATTGGAGTACCACCATTATACCTTGTAGATATTTCTAGCTAGAACATGATTAGAATGATGGCTAATTGATACTTGCTTAGAAATTAAACAACTTATTATCCTTATCTAGTACAACTAGTAAACCATGTAAATATTGAACTTGGTTAGAAGATGTGACCAGCTAGTATAACTTGTCTAGATTTAACCAACTTGTAAATCATATAACATGTGGACATACAGCTTTACTACCATTCTCGATCACCCTGAGCCAGGCAAGTATACTCCTCGGACTTGTTCATTTCTCATGTCTTGTATATTCATCCCTATATCTTCTTATTGACACGATGTATCACGGGATTGTCTGATTTCATGTTTCATGAGTTCTTAGTGTCTGGGAGGGAAAATACTACAGTTGTGTGATCAAATCCTGTTACTATTCATGTGAATAGCTTAGGTCCTGCATCGTGCACGCGGGACCAAAGCTGTACCATTTCATGTTTATTGAATCTACCCAAGCCGTACTTTGGATGTATTTCAATATTGTACATTTCAGGATTTAGGTTCTATTTTATGTTCAGGTTGTATTTCATGTTCAGGACTCATATCATATTTCCAGTTTTTACTTTAAGTATTCATATTCAGGATTCATATCTTGTTCTCATTTCTCGTACTGTACATATATTTTCTATTTTTTGTTCGTACCATGATGTTCATGTTTATTTCCTTGGATATACTTAGCTCCACTCCTGACTGGGATATGTTGCAGGTGTACTTGCAGAATATCGTTCTATATTATGGGCCAGAGCCCGGGATCTTAGCTAAGCATGATGGAGTCATGACTTAGCTTGAGGTTTCAGGTTTAGACTGTTTAGCTTTACTCCTAGATATTGTTTTAGAATTCATATTTCATTTCATTCCTGATGACTAGTACAATTTTGATATATGGATTTGTGGATTATGGTGATCATTCTGGGAACGTTTTATAGATGCTTTGATTGTATTCTGTCATGTTTATCTGGTTAGATTTCTCTAGCTTGGTACAGCTTACTTCGTCGTGTCTAATGATGAAGGCTGGGCGTGTCTGACTCGTGTCCGATTATTCGGGAGCAGATCATGACATATTTTTAGTGGTGGCCCATACAGGTCTATCCTAATGGTACCTAGGTCTTAGCATACTATTGAGGGACTTGATTACACTAGGAAAACTTGATCAAGTATAGAAAAATTTGGAATAAGGGTATATCAGGTATATTGATATCAATAAATACTTATTGTTTTAGGATTAGGACATTTTAACAGTTTTTTGTTTTCCAGATAATTCAAGCACGCAACACCGGAACAGTCGATCCATCTACACTTGAAGGTTTCGAGCTCACACTACCTTCTATCACTCTACTATCCCCATGGGTAGTACGCAGTTGACAAAGATGTTTGAAGAGTCCCTTGACACCCAGAGAGCGCATGCCATCCTTTACCAAGCCAGAATTGTAGATGCATTTTTCAAGCTAGGAAGGACGTCTGATTTCCAGACTCCCAGACCGTTGGACTTCTCCGACACCGAGTGTACATCTTACACCGATGAGCAGATTGAGAACCTAGTACAGCCAATGAAGATCACCAAAGTCTCCGAAGACTCGACTCTGAAGATTTGAGCTACCAGCCAGGAAATTGAGAACGTAGCACAGACAATAGAGCGAGACCGGAAGCTGAAGCCCAGGAGAGACATGAGGACTTATGACGAAGACAACAACTATTCTGGACCCGTAAAGCGTCGTAACACTCAGACGACGCTTCTTTCGTCACATCATCAGAGGCAGATTCAGACCCACATTCACTGAATGAAGGATTGCCAGCAAGTCGTAGATCACAATGATCGAGGAGCATCAAGATCTCAGTAGCCATATATTTCTGTCAGAGCCCTACACTTCAGCCTCAATGGAAGATCCAGATTCAGATCCAGCCGACGATCATTTGTAATTTCTGCCACCTCTCAGGATGCCACTATAAAGAGTGCCACAAAAGACGGAGGCTATGCTGCACTGCGGATCGCCTACCCATCAAGTCAAGGATTGTCCGGAGGACCTTGATCACACTGCCCAAGGACGAGCACGAGGAGCACTAGGACTACAGCAAGTGGAACCACCTCTCTAGATTTAATAATCACATGAAGCACTACTGCAGGGATCAGCCTATGTCAGGACAGTTGAAGAAGTTGAAGTGATTCCAGTCCTGGAGGAATACTGAGGATAGACTGAAGACAGAAGGTTTCTTTTGCATGGTTGGAGAAAACTACGTATCTTGATTCGCAATCCAGACTTCCCTTAAATTTCTTTTAGTACTTAGATTCTTTCTTGAAACTTCTTGTTTTCTATTTTTGAAACCTTGATTGATATTTGAAACTTATTTTGAGATATTGTTTTCTATTCGGTAAACTTGTTTCAGATCCACGATTCGATAGTTGTTTGAAATCTACTATTTAAAATTGTTGCATATTTCATGATTTTACTTCCTAGCGTTGGCTCCTATTTGGAAATTTTGTTCCCTCATCAAATTTCATCTTATTTGAGATTTTATTCCTACTTGAGATTTTATTTCAAAACCCTGTTCCTTATTCGAATCCATGTTTAAGCCCCGTTCTATTCAGGACATTGTTGAGGATTTCTTTGAGGGCTTTAAAGATCTTGTTTCCTACTTGAGATTGTGACTCATTCTCTATATGAGACTTGTTTTCCATTCATGACTTTGATTCGAGATTTGTTGTCTACTACTTTGTTTCGATCTTGTTTCTTACTCGTTTCAGTTTTCTATTCGAGGCTTTATTGAAATTTAGTTTTCTAATCGTAATTTTGAGATTTTAAGATCCTGTTTCCTATTTGGGACTTTGCTGTTGTTCGAGATTTTGCCTCCTATTCAAGAATTTGTTTTGTTCATGACCTTATTTGACCTCGTTTCCTATTTGAGATTTTGCTTGTTTCATACCCACCATCCAATGCATGTTTCCTATTCTCTACTTAATACCCAATTTCTTCTCACTAGTCATGGCCTTGCTTCTTGTTCGAGGTTTCTATTCGAGAATTACTTTCTATCTGCGATTTTGTTGATATTTATTTCTAATGAGACTTTGTATACAATTGGAGATTTCGTTTTCCATTCGAGATCTGTTCGAGATTTTGTCGTTACTTGAGGTTTTGTTGAACTTCGTTTCCAATACGCGATTTATTTCTTATTTTGCGACCTTGTCTTATATTTGATGCATCGCTTTTGTTCATCCTTCGAGACTCTGTTATCCCTTCAGGATAACATTCCATATACGGATCTTATTACCATCCCAGATTTATTTGGGATTCCAGTTACCATTTAAAATCTAATTGTTGCCCCTTTAGTACTCTCTACTCCTTGATTGGATTCCTTGTTGCTCCTTCGTACCTAATAACCCTTGCATTCTAACAGACAGATAACTTTGCCTTTTTATCGTGACTTAGACTATTGGAACCTATTTCGAATTCTTTGAAACAGTTTTGTAATTCCTATGAATAAGGTTGAGAGACTATTCGACAACCTACTAGGGCGTGGCAGTTGCGCGCTGCAGCCGTTATCTGGATTACGGAGACTGAGGGTTCACTGCAGCCAGTAGCGCACTGGCGAGGCATGAACTTTAAGTTCAAGTGATTTCAGACATTCATAGGTTTTCGAGTATTTGGAACTTTGTCATATTCTTCATATCTTGATCTCTTGGGTTGTTTCGTCAATGATTGTTGGGAAATGGATAAGGTTGACAGAATATTCGGTGACATATTGATTTTTGAGTCATGGGCCGAAAGTCCACAGTAGTCAGATATATATATATATACTGGCGGGATATGGATTCTAAGCAAAGTGATTTCAAATACCTATATGTTCTCAGGTACCATGGAGATTATATCCCTCTTTCATATGATTATTGATTTTCTTGAATGACAAATCCATATACTCACTTTGATTTAATACTGACATCTCCTGATTAGTTCCATATATTTTTCCCTCAACCCATCTATTTTTTTCTTGCATTTCGTTGTTGGATCATTGATTTTACACATTGTTAGATCTTGATTCCATTTCACTAGATTTTAAAATCGTGCATATGTTTCGATCATATTTTATCTAAATTTCGACCTTAATCACGTCTATCCAATCACAATTTTCCTATCGTGTTCTAGTACATTTGTGCTAACGTTCGTTTCAAATCATGCTTAGAAGATCATGCTTTCATGATTTTATTTATCAAAAATTTAAATAAAAAAATTCATGTCATCTCGTGCCTATTATGTTATTTCAAACTTATTGCATGTAATTATCATAATTGGCCTTAATTAAACTTCATTCCATTTGGCGCCTATTGATTCCTGATCATTGTTGGATCGTGAAATTTCAACTTCCCATATGAAATTTTCATACTTGGTCTCAATTTAATTTCGCACCATTTCATACTTGACCAATGTTGATCATGTCATCTTACCATTGAATTCATCATGCTAAGTCATTCATGTCCCATCTCTGGTCATATTTAAAAAATCTTGTTTGTGCCTATATTTTATACTCTGTACCTAATGATCTTACCGGATATTGAAATTTCGTTGAGCGTGACCGAATAAACTATTTTCTAGCCATAACTAGAATTGACTTTATTTCACACCTCAATTAAATTGCCGTTTTCAACTCTTGTCTCAATTAAAAAAAATTTTGCACCTTTGAATTTTGAGTATTAAATTATTTTAAGGGGGGAGATTTGTCACTCTACTTTTCCAGTATTTTTAAAATCTTAAATCTGTTTTCTGATTAATGATTAAATTGTTTAATTGATTTCCAAATAAGTTTTATAATTATTTTTGGAGGAAATTGAATTAGAGCAGGATTTCAATTTTCAAAAATTTGTTGTAACCAATTATTGGTGGTCCCCAATTTTTCTAACTGATTTCTTAGGATTTATGCAATAAGTGAAAAGGGCAGGGGCTTAAGTATTAATAGACCATTAGTGGGGGGGTTAAAGCTTAAATACATTATTTTTCTTATTTTTTCTCTCAGTGAAGAGAGAGAGAGAACTAAATTCCTCACTCTCGGTTTCACTGAGGAGAGCTGAGCTACTCCTTCATAATCCTCTTCCTCAAAAATTTTTGAGAACCCTAGCCGATCGGAACACTGACCGCGGCCATGGCGGAGACGGCACACGACTTACGAGTCAGCAATAGCGGCGAGAGGAGTCATCCACCTCCTCGGCTATAATGGGGACATCTCGATCGATAGGCGGCGTGCCACTTCTTTCGACAATGTGTGGGAAAGCGGACAACGGATCTCCGAGACGAGTCGGCGACAGTGGCGATGAGCGGCGAAACGAGCGAGGCGATCTCTCGACGACCATGGCAGCGCCCTCCCTTCAGTCTGTGTCGGTGAAGACACGGTGAATTCTTCTCGATCTTTTCTTCTTCTTTCTTGTTTTTTATCAGTATTATCAAGATTGGGCGAGTTGATCGATCAAATGAATGATCGATGAGTTCTTCAAATTCTTGATTCGATTTGGTTTGGTTGTCCTGATTTTTTTTAATTTACATTTGGTTCATGAATCGATCAACTACGTTTTGATTTCTATCTTGTCGATTCATCCCTCAAGAATCCTGGATTGTTAAACCGCAACTTTCTGTGCTTGATATGCATATCAATTGTTGGTTTAATGTTGAATCAGGACATTCATGTCGGATACCTGGAGGATCTGTGTCAGAGTTTTTGGAGAGGTGTCCTCCTCGGGTTAGATTCTTCATTGCAGGTATACGTCCCTATTCTTCTTGATGTTATAACTGTCTTGATACAATTTTAATAGTGTGTAGCCGTATCCAAGTGTTGTATGTGTCGAAGACCCTGTCCATGTCGTGTCTGCTTGTGCCTGACCGTAGTCGAGTTTAGTTCCTGTTATGGCAGTGTGGAGGTTGCAGCTGGAGTTAAGTTTAACATGGTAGTGCTGTATTGGGAGTCTTGTGTCGAAGCCTAATAGTTTGATTTGGGTTTTTATGTTGAAGTTCAGTATAAAAATTATTTTGTATAACTTTTCCTTGTTTGGTTGGGTTTTATATTGATTAGATCTTAATTTAAATTCAGGATGCATATTTTGACCTGTAAATGATTTAAGTACGATCTTATCACTCGGTATGCTCAATCTGATTATTTGAGTTTGAGTAGTTAGTTAAGCCGTGTGATGGTGAGTGAAGTTATGTTATCTTTTGCTGGGTGAGTTAATAACAATCTTGAGCACAAGTGGAGTATTAGCATTCGGCTATGACCCATCCTTAAGTATCTGTTGGACCCCATGTGCTGCCCCATAATGGTAAATTCAAATTGTGCTTTTGCCAACTTTGTAAAGCCATATATGACCTGAATGAGTTGAGTATGGGTGAACCTGGGTGAGAGGGTCTATATTGTGATTAATCACATATTATTGAATGAGGGAAGTTGTGATGGGGACAACAACACTTAGTATATGCAGGTGCAGTACTGTGTGGTGTTCAATTGCAGTTAGAAATTGACCAAGTTAATGTGTGTCTGTTATGTGGTTGATGGGTTCAGGATTATTAATAAACTGGGTTAGCATGCCAATAGTAATGCTTGTTATAGTCCATATCAATATGCAGATGCAATAGAAATGGTGTAGTAATGTGTCCCAACTCAAGTCTTGAGTGCAAACTTATTAGTCTATAATTAGTTAGATTGGAGTACCACCATTATACCTTGTAGATATTTCTAGCTAGAACATGATTAGAATGATGGCTAATTGATACTTGCTTAGAAATTAAACAACTTATTATCCTTATCTAGTACAACTAGTAAACCATGTAAATATTGAACTTGGTTAGAAGATGTGACCAGCTAGTATAACTTGTCTAGATTTAACCAACTTGTAAATCATATAACATGTGGACATACAGCTTTACTACCATTCTCGATCACCCTGAGCCAGGCAAGTATACCCCTCGGACTTGTTCATTTCTCATGTCGTGTGTATTCATTCCTGTATCTTCTTGTTGACACGATGTATCACGGGATTGTCTGGTTTCATGTTTCATGAATTACTAGTGTCTGGGAGGGGAAATACTACAGCTGTGTGATCAAACCCTGTTACTATTCATGTGAATAGCTTAGGTCCCACATCGTGCACGCGGGACCAAAGCCGTACCATTTCATGTTCATTGAATCTACCCAAACCGATCACACACTCTGGATGTATTTCAATATTGCACATTTTAGGATTCAGGTTGTATTTCATGTTCTGGTTGTATTTCATGTTCAGGACTCATATCATGTTTTCTGTTTTTACTTTTAGTATTCATATTCAGGATTCATGTCTTGTTCTTATTTCTCATACTGTACATATATTTCATGTTTCTTTTTCGTACAATGATGTTCATTTCCTTGGATGTACTTAGCTCCGCTCCTGACTGGGATATGTTGCAGGTGTACTTGCAGGACATCGTTCTATATTATGGGCCAGAGCCCGGGATCTTAGCCGAGCAGGATGGAGTCATGACTGAGCTTGAAGTTTCAGGTTTAGACTGTTTAGCTTTACTCCTAGATATTGTTTTAGAATTCATAGTATATTTTATTCCTGATGACTAGTACAATTTTGATATATGGATTTGTGGACTATGGTGATCATTCTGGGAACGTTTTATAGATGATGTGATTGTATTCTTTCATGTTTATCTGGATAGATTTCTCGAGCTTGGTATAGCTTACTTCATCGTGTCTAACGACGAAGGCTGGGCATGTCCGACTCGTGTTCGATTATTTGGGAGCGGGTCGTGACACCCGGTCTCGATGCTGTTGGTGCTGGAGGTGCTACCGGTGTTGGTGCTGCCGGCTCTCGAGTCCTGGGTGCATCAACGACTGTCGCCCGAAACTGTACGGCCTGGTGGTTCTGGGCCTCCATGTACTGCTGGAACATGGCCATCACCTGAGCGCCGTCGAAATTCATCGTCGGGGGTAGCAGAGGAAAGATAGGAGGCAGTGGCGGAAGCTGCTCTAACGGAACGTCTGGTACAGACTGTCCCGAACTGTCTGCAACTCCTGGCTGTTCTGCGATCTTCCTCATAGTGACCATCCTGCGAGAAAAGAAAACTTCGTGATTGATAAAAATCTAACCTACAAGTAGATGTAAATGTTTATAAAACATCCATATATACCCGATGTATCCAATTTCCTATGCTGTGATTCAAGTTTCCCTAGTTTAAATCAAGTCCCACAATAGTACACTAATACCTAGGTACTATTAGGATAGACCTGCATGGGCCACCACTAAAAACAAGTCACGACTCTCTTCCGAGTAATCAGAAATGAGTCGGACACGTCCAGCCGTCATCATTGGACACGATGAAGTAAGTTGTACCAATCTAGGGAAATCTAACCAGATAAACAGGAATAAGTAAAACACAATATCTATAAACGAATCCCAGAATCAAGTACAAGTCTAAGAGTTATTACATTTCCATCAAATGAAAAGTAAAGTCTGATAGTCTCAAAATACAAAGGATTATAGACTACTAATGGGTAAAGTGCTAGGCTTCCTCAGCCTCTAAGTCCGGAGCAACTCCAGCTGGCTCTACTGCATCTACAGGCTCTCAGCCATAATATGTGTCACACAAAGCCTCCATCTCACCTGCAACATATCCTAGTCAGGAGCGGAGCAAAGTACAATTCTAGGTAATGATCAAGAACATCATGATATGGAAATAAGTACAGGAGAACACGAATATGAAATACAGGAAATGAACATGAAAGTACAGTAATGTAAGTACAAGAAATAAAGTACAAGAATGTAACTATGAACCTGAAGTACAAGACATGACAAGTGCACAATATTTGAAATACAACTAGCCTATGTGACCGACTGGGGTGAGTACAGGAACATGTACAGGAGTACATGAATATCGGTATGGCGTAGGACCCACGTACACGATGTGAGGCCTAAGCTATCTACATGAATATAGTAACCAGGATTTGGTCACATAGCTAGTGTATTTTTCTATCCGACACAAGTAAGTACAAGAACAGGAAATACAGGAGTACATGATATCGTGTCATAACGTGTCACAAGAAGAGTACAAGATATGTAAATGCACAAGACCATGGAAAAGTACTTGTCTTGCTCCGAAAAAGTACATGTACTCAGTGAAGCTGGATGTCCTCCTATTTTAATTGGTACAAGTCGATTAATATCTAAATAAAGTTTAGACATATTATCATGCTAATTCTAATCATGCCCACCATATCTAGTCTGTTTAGTTTTTCCTACTCAAAATCCTTTTACTAAACATTTCTCCATTATACCATAATCTATTCATAGGCTGTCATATAAGAGGTTATAATCCCAACTATATAGACAGCACCAAAATATATTTCTAAAGAAGCATTAAGATTTCTAGACTAAACCATAAGTTAGTTAAAGAGGAAACTTGCTTACAAGAAGATCTAAAACTGGTTTACCAACCAGTTTAGCATGAGTTAACTTAGGAAGTTCAAGAATAAATAGAAGCAGCCAAGGTTCTTAGAATTTGAGTCTAACAAAGTGTCCACATAAATGATAATCCTATACTCACTTTAAGTGACAATGCCCTTGCCTTAAACACTTAATCAAGTTTTGTAGTAAATACCTACAAACTTATAAAGTGAAAACTTTATTCATTGCCTAGTAACAATAGTGATAACCTCTGTCCTTAACTGTTATCAACCTGTTTCACTCTCCAGGAATAAAAGTCCTGATGAGAGCTTTACCAAGTACCACCCTCAAGTTAGGTTCAATATTATTTTCAAAAATGGAATGGCATTCATGCTAATACTGTTCCTGCCTGCAGAATCCTACCAGGTTTGATTTCTTGACTGATTATAATGGGTTTATCCTATAGGTAATCAATTGAATTTACTCTAGACACATATATACTTTCTGATACTAATTGAACTCACCCAATCCCATTTTCATGTCTTAAAGACTCGACTAAATCTAAAACTACTGAATCCGTTATCCTAAACTCTAAGTGACAACTGAGAACTCCTACTCAGTCACAGTCCAGCCTTCAATCATTCAAATTCCAGTAATAAAGCTCACAAGAATCTTGTCTACCTAAATCTGAGCATCCTAGGTTTTATGTGTGCTCACAGGAATAGGAAAGAGCTATCAGAGTTAACAAAAAATCACATTAAAGTTAACTCTAAAATTTCTCACATAATCTTGCAAACAACTAGGCTTACTTCTCTCACTAATCTTTGTCCAGTCCTAAAAACCAAGGACCCACTTGTAATACTCTGGTTACCTTCAGAAGAAGAAGACTTGTTAAATTAAAATGTTAATCCTGTCACCATATAGAGTCTCAGTTTCAATGAACATTCAGAGCCAATCCTGAGAATTCGAGACCACAAGTAGACCAGGAACTAAGTCATTACAGTAACCACCCTTTGATTCAGGTGAGACTTCAGAGCAGAAATTCTCAGGTCATTATCAGAACAAAGTGTACTAACTGAACTATAAAAGAATTCGATTGCAACAGTAACACCAATCAATTAAAGAATAATACTCAAATTGAGACATAATAAAACCTGGTTAACAAATATTGCTATCCCTACTGCTCTTTCTCAAATATCCAGTTCTTCAACTTAACTCCATATTAAAAATCAGAACCTAAGTATTAAATAAATGGTTCTAAACTAAATAGGCTAAAAGAAACAATCATGACATAAAATTGGAGGCTCAATCAATCAGCCAAGTATCCCCTGGCCAGGAATGTCCTTAATTCCAAACACTCAAGAAACAGAACAGGACAAAGTGTTCTTTCACCCAGGACTGAAATCAAGACTGAATGTAAAGAAACATTCATGGCCGGACATGGACATAGTAAAAACCAACACTAAACTAAGACTTCACGAGTATCAAGTGAATTACCTGATATGAGTCGAAGACTCTCCACAGATCTGGACACGAATCACGTCCCGATCCTCAACTTAACCTGGATTTAATATTTAAACAAACAATTGGTGCTCAAAGTAAAACTTAGAAGTAATCACACTCTCTCTGTTCTTTTGAACCGCAGAATGAAATGATAGACTTCCTGAATCTAACTTTAAAAGAATTAAAGGAAAACGATTCATGAAATCCCAAGCCCTTGACAAAATGAATGCAAAATGAAAACGACTTCCAAAGAATTGTTGGATTTAGATTTAGAAATAACTCACTGATTGATCAATTCGATTGACAACTCAAAGTGCCGTCCACAATGATCCAGTTCTAAAATCAAAGGAATTTAGGAATACAACCAAAATTTCTTAATCTGGAACATTAAAAGGATGATCAGACAACTTACCATGATTTTCGATCCCTAATTGTAATGCGAGAACTTCCTGATCGATTGATCAATTCAAATTATTCTACAGGAATTTGACACAAACAAGAAGGAGAACGATCAGACAAAATTAAAGTATAAACTCCCTATGATGAAGAACTTAGACTCGATTTATAACTATTCACCAGGATTAGTCGAGCTCGAAGAGAAACGTCCTCGATCCACTCTAGGAAGATGAATTGAACACTTTGTTGCCGATAATGACGTAAGGAGATGCTGCACTCGATGGGGTGCTCCTTCAGCTTCTAACCGCCATGATCACTTCTTCAACTGGCTGCTCTCGGGAAGAAGAAGAACAGGGAGAATTATCAAACAGTGGTGAATAATGAAGGAGGAAAGGAAGTTTAAATAGGCAGTTGAGAATTGAATCTCCCACGAATTCAATTGGAAGGGAAAATACATTTGAGACCACTCCACCACTAAACAGTTACAACCGATATTTGAAAATTTTTAAATTGATTCTAACCTGAATTTATTTGAGAATGTCTTAGAAGCTGAGAGAAGGTTTTGATTCTTAATAAAAGCTGAATAAAAATTTGGGCAGGTCCTAATCCATCAGCCCAACTGAATACAAAAGAAAATAACTATTATAAGATTTATTCAAACTCTATATATTGCATAATATAGAAAGGAAATTTATAAAATATACAGAATTTGAAAAAGTCGGGTTACACTCTTGGTAGGGGAGCAGGCGGCGAGTGTGTAGATGGTGATGGAAGAGAGCCCATGTTGAATCAGAATTATCTTCCCTCTAGGCGAAAGAATCACATTGTGCCATCCTTCAATTTTTTTTCTGATTTTGCCTACCAAACCTTCAAAGATGTCCGTATTGGATCTACCGTACACCAACGACCACCTAAGATAGGAGAAAGGGGTATGAGACAGCAAAAGAAGTAATATTGGTGAGGGTAGCCAAATGGTCTCTGTTGGCCGAGTGGTGACCGTAAATAATGCTCTTGTTGGGATTAACACGCTAACCAGAACATCTAGTGTATCTCTCTAGCGTGTTCTTAACCACCTCTACAGACCCTGAGTCGCCAGCTGAGAAGATGAGGATGTCGTCAGCGTAAGCCAGGTAGGTAATGTTTATGCAGCCGCTAGCAGTATGATAGTGCTGGAATCCGGGGGTTCCTACTATTGTTTAGATTTCTGCTCAAAGCTTCAGCTGTAATGATAAATATGGTGAAGGAAAGAGGGTTGCCTTGTCTGACACCGCGACTAGCTTTGAAGAATCCCTCAGCTTGACCGTTAACAACAGTAGAGAACCAGGAGTCGCAGATCGATCTCCATATAATGTCGATCCATACCTCCGAAAATCCTAAGGCTCTGAATACCCTAATCATGAATTGCCAGTCAAGCCTGTCATACAACTTTTCCATGTCTAGTTTAATAGCAATGTTAACACCCCTAGACGGGAATTTCATGCAGTTAACCATTTTCTGGGCCAGAAGGATGTTGTCTAATATATTTCGACTACGAACGAATCCATTTTGCTCTTCAGATATAATCTTGGGAAGGAGCCCGCTCATGTAGTTGGTAATGATATTCAAGATGATTTTGTTGGTAAAGGTATATAGGCTCAAAGAACAAATATCCTTGAATGTTTTCGTATTGTCCTTTTTGGGGATAAGAATCAGGTTGGCGCTGGACATCGGTCTGTGGTAACTGGCTCCTTGAAAGAAAGCAATTACCGTTTTGTGGATGTCCGACTCGATGATGTCCCAGCAAGATCTAAAGAAGACACCCGTGAAACCGTTTGGTCCTGGGGCACTGTGCTCGTCCAGGGCCCACACGACATCCTTGACTTCTATCTCGGAGGGCGGGAGTTACAGCTGGGTGTTATCACGGTCTTCTATCAGGCGAGGGATCGCTGCAAGAAATTCTTCGTCCTTGTAGATGACTTCTTTGGTGAACAGTTGAGAGTAGAAGGTCTCCGTAGCCGATTGAATATCCCATTGTTCTTTCAAGATGCGACCATTCTTGTCCGCGATCCGGTGGAGGTTAAGCTGTTGTCTGCGTCCCTTAACGCAAGAGTGGAAGTACCTAGAGTTCTTGTCGCCCTCGATATCCCATTTCAACCTGGATTTTTGTTTCTAGAACTCTGTCTTGACCTTTAGTCTGAACTTCAACAGTGCTCTAGTGAGATTAAGGGAGGCTCTGGCCGTAGGAGATCTGTCACGAGCAAACAGAACCTTAGCACGATTAACATCATCCTCGGCTGCACGGACTGCCTAGAAGATGTCCCTGAAGGCTTTCTTACTCCAACGAGTAAGGGCTTTTCTAGTAGCTTTGAGTTTGGCAGTCATACGGACGAGAGGGTCAAGATCGTCTGTGCTGTTCTAGGCAGCATCCACGATGTTCCTGAACGGGGATGATGACTCCAAAGGTCAAGGAAGTGGAAGCTTTTTTTGATCTGATTCTAGTTTCTACTAATACCTATAAGGAGAGGGGAGTGATCCAATTTGATCGTATTAAGGTGTGAAAGACTGGAGATGATCTCCAAGTCAGACCACTTAGAGTTGACAAGGGCGCGATCAAGACGAGAGTATTGTCGTCTGGCGCCTTCCTGTATATTACACTACGTGAAGGCGCTTCCTAAAAACTAGAGGGGGGATAAGTGGGCAATGAAAATGAAGTTGTTGAAGTCGCGCATGGCCGACGTGGAGAAGGATGGCCTTCCGTTTTCTCCTTCCTACAAGCAACAACATTGAAGTTTCCAACGCAGAGCCAGGGAAGGTTGATATGGAGTTGGTGAGTGTCACTTAGAGACCCCCAGAGCTGTTTACATTCTGGGATGTCACAGCTGCCATGGACCGCGGACAGAAGCGATCTAGACTGAAGCATTCGGTGTTCTACCCAGCATGATAGCGCCTGCCCCATGTTATTAACGATGCCAATCTTCATGTCTATAACAAAGAAGATCCAGATATCATGGTAACTGGTGATGGCTTCAGCGAAGCCTAACTGCAGCTGGATGGATTTGATTCTATTATGGGGGATTTTGGGTTCAATAACCACTAATATATCAATTCTGTAGATTTTCTTGAGAACAGTTAATCTTTTCAAGGTTTGTTTATTCACAAGACCTCTAGTATTCCAAGATAGGATGTTAAGCATCAAGATAACTAAGGAGGAAGGAGTTGATGAGTTTTACGGCTGACCGGGTGGTCATAGCCGTACTCTTTTTGGTGCTTCTTTTTTTGATTTTTTTGTTTTTGGCTGCAGCCTGACCGACTGCCTTGTTGTGATTGTTATAGTCAAGATCACCTGAGTCTTCGGCAAGGTGCAAGTAGTCCTCGCCTACAATTTCTGTAAGAGCACCGAGGAAGTTGTGCTTGCTGGTGAGACCTGCGTCTAATCTCGGTTGCATCATATCTACTGATTCTTGCCCAAAGTTTCTAGGATGACTTCTTGAATGTCAACCTCTTTGAAAGGTAGAGAGGGGACTACCGGGTCTTTGGCTTGGGTGCCTTTGTCCGCCGCCTCAGGTTCAGGAGTCCAGAATTCATTTTCTGTATCATCTACCTTTTCTGGCACGTTGCTGTCCTCAGAAGCCTCTGTCGAAGATTGATCTCCCTCGGAGGGAAGGGATGTCTCCTGGGATGCGTCTGATGGAACTGTTGCAAGAATGTCAAATTGGTTGGTAAGGTTTAATGTTGGGGATTTGTAGGAAACTATGTCCCTTTCCTGCGATGAGTGATCTTGAATTTAAGAGTTTCCAGCACTAACAATAAATCTTATGTGGGAGTTGGATAACGAAAGAAGAGGGGATTATTGGGATTTCCTTGGCGGTCTCGGTGAAGCGACCTTCCTTCTCACTTTCTTCTTCAACTCAGGATGCGCACGATAACAGTGCTCGGTGGAGTGTCCGCACATATGACAGTATTTACATAATATGATGTTGTTGTCGTATATAATATGTTGTGTGTAGGTATTATTACCAAGCATGATTTGAATATGATTCAGAAGGTCCTTTGATAAATCTAGTTCCATGCAAATTTTAGCATAATTGTCTCTGGAGAGGTTTTGGGTTTCTTCCGCCATAGCCACAAAAGTTCCGAAGGAGTTGGCTATCCTCTTCATAGCTGTAGGGGCAAAACATATGAGGGGGAGGTTCGGAAGGGTGACCCACGTCGAGACTATCGTCGATTCCTCTCTGGTATTAAACTCCAGGGTCCATTTAACAATTTTCGTAATGTGTGTGCCTATCTTGCCAGTGTCTCTGCTCTAGACGTACTTGTGGTCATTCTTCGAGGAAAGGCAGAGGAACATGTGTTTGGGGTCCATAGGGGCCACTTTGTGCCCCGAAGATAGTCCCCAGCTAGTGATAACTTCCTGCACCTGAGACAGCTTCGGGCAGCCACTAGAGAATTTAAGGACAAAAGTATAAGCGAAGGTGGCTTATAGTGAGGAAATTTCTTCGGAGGAAAGTGTCACACCCGTTTCCCATTATACGTATTTTCTGTATACGTGTACGGATTTTAAGCAATTGTCAGGTAGACCGTAGTTAGACTTGTCTTACTTAGCTTGATCTTGGTTTAAACTTGCCTTGGTTTATTTGGTTTGGTTCAACATGACTTAACTTGGCTTGGCTTGGTTTGGTTCATTTTAGTTTGAGATGAGGAGGGTTGATATATAAGTCAACTTTCCTCTCTCTCTCTCTCTCTCTCTCTCTCTCTCTCTTCATTACTTTAATTTATTTTTTTTTCTTCTTCTCCATTACTCCTCTCCACCTACACCCGAGAAACCCTAGACAAGTGCAACTTGCTTCATGATGTATCTCAAATTTCTTTGTTCTATTCTCTTCCTTACTTGATTCTAAGCCTCTTTAGAACTTGGCATTTTTAGTTTTGATGGATGGATTTTTATAGATCTAAGTTTTAATCTTTTATCGTTTTTCTTGGTTTTGATCTATTAAAACTTGATATTTTCGAAAACTAGTTGCTTCATGTTACAGAAAATCTTGTTCTACCCAATTTTGACCTTTAAAAGTTAAATTCTGACTTAATTTGAGGGATTTATGCCATTTAGAGTTCATGGGTTTCCATAAAAATTTAGAGGCTGGTTGGAGAAGAGCAGCGCATGCTTGCACTGGCGCCTCTTGGTCCAGGCGCATGCTTGCATTAGTGCATGCTGGCGCTGGCACATGCTGGCCCTAGTACCTCTTGGCCCAGGCACATGTTCGTGCATGTTGGCGCATATTGGCGCATGCTGGTGCATGTTGGCCCTGACACCTCTTGGCCCAGGCGCATGCTGGCCCTGGCACCATTTATTTATATGTTTCGTAACTTTCTGCAAGCTCCCTGGACTTTGACACGATCTTAGCATGATATGACTTGACTAGTATTGAACTTGACTTGAACTTGAGCACGATATGACTTGGCTATGACACGAGCTTGACTTGATTTAAGCTCGACTTAAACTTGAACTTGACTTGAACAAGATAATATGAACCCATCTTGATAACTCTTTATAGTGGCCCGTCGAGACGCACTCCAGACAAGTACTCTTGACATGGCAAGTAAACCTGACATGACATGTATAATCTTGATTGATGTTGCAATGGCTACTCCTGTCTTACTAGTGTAACTCTTGCCTTGACTCCATCGTTGATTGTGCCTGTACAAGCTACATGTCTCGTCTTGCATCATGTCTAGGATATGGATTCCTGGTTACTACGGCCAGGAATTCATAATGAATCTGACTAGGTTAATGACTAGATTGATCAAGTAGTTCATATAGAGAGATTTTTCAGTTACAGGCACTACAAAAAAAGTGACTTTTTTGGACAGCATTATTTGATACACTATTTTCAAGAGTCCTAAATAATTAGTATTTGGGGTGGTTATTTATTTAATAATAAAAGGTAACATTATTTAGGACAGAAGGTAATATTATTTAGGACACATTTCTGTTTGGACCCTAATACTATTACTTATTTTAACTAAAATTTAGTTCCGTCCCAAAAGAAGTTGATTCGGTCCCAAATAGTTTGGCGGGAGAACAAAAACGCGGCGGGCGAATTTTTGGGATCCGTTCCTATTCTCCTAATAATTTTTTCAACAGATCTGAACCGTTGATTGGTTTCATCTCGACCGTAAGATTTAGGTATATTATAGTGTTAACTCTCTCTCTCTCTCTCTCCCTCATCGAGACCATCGTGAGGAAGAAAAAGAAGAAACCTAAGAGTAGAAGGAGGAGCCAACACCGGAGGTTGTATTCCTCTCTCTCTCTCTCTCTCTCCCTCTCTTTCCTTCACTCATTTGTGTTGTTTTTGGGGGCATCGGAGGTTGTATTCCTCGTCTTGTGCCTCATTCTGTGCAAATTTATTGATTGTGAACGAGATTAATGTGTGTAGCTGATCTGGAACGATGATCAGCTACAACCTCGTGTTGTTTTTGGGGGCATCGGAGGAATCAAAAATTGATTTGGGGCTGTATCTCTGGCATCTCTTACTTATAGTTTGGTTAGGGTTCCTTCACTTAATGCATGCAGGAACTCTAAACCTCGTGGTGTTATTGTTGTTGTTGTTGTTGAAGATCACCCATTTGTGTTGTTTTTGGGGGCGTCGGAGGTTGTATTCCTCGTCTTGTGCCTCATTCTGTGCAAATTTATTGATTGTGAACGAGAATAATGTGTGTAGCTGATCTGGAACGATGATCAGCTACAACCTCGTGTTGTTTTTGGGGGCTTCGGAGGAATCAAAAATTGATTTGGGGCTCTATCTCTGGCATCTCTTACTTATAGTTTGGTTAGGGTTCCTTCACTTAATGCATGCAGGAACTCTAAACCTCGTGTTGTTGCTGTTGTTGTTGTTGTTGAAGAGAAAAATCAGCGGCAGAGCCGCAGAGGCAAACGGATGGGACCGGTCGCCTGGTCGTATCGCGGTCGCACCGCGCCGCGATGGGACAGACACCGAAGGGTCTTCATTTACATGTCACCTCTTGTCCGGCTTTCAGAGCCTCAGAAAAGCTGAGCGCATGAGCGGAGGGTGGGCTGGGATGCCTAAACCTACTCACTGGTATCGGCCGGGCGTAAATGGGATGGGTGGGCTGGACGGGCTTCCTTTAGGTGGACTGAGCATTACAGGATAATACAAAAAAAATGGGCTGGGGTTGGAGCCCACCCTAGCCCACCCCAGCCCACCAGTAAATCCGCCCTTGCATGAATCAATCTTATTTTTGGCTAGAAGTTTATATTTAAGAAGTTTTGAAATAAATGTCGAAGTTTCAATTATATTCTCAATTTCATCAAAAACGAAAGAAAATATGTTAGTTTCCATTATATTCTCAATGTCATCCGTAGTTTATATGGTTTACGTTTAGATTTAGCTTTAGAATTTGAATTTTTTCATAGTTGGTGTTATTTTCAGTTAGCTTCTTGGTTCGGCCAAGATCTCACTGGAAATTGGGTTTTGAGGAAAGTCACGCTTGAAGACACACTTCTGTTTGGTTTGCGTGAGAAAGTCTCAAGTCAGGCTTTGTCCTGTTCTGAATTGCAAAAGTGGCTAGAAACTGCTCGTATTCATTCATTTATATATGGAGCGAGATGGCCTTGTACATGATTTTGTTCATGTACTCGCGACAGTTGTAAATAACCGTATAGGCTATTTCCTTATCAATTGTCGGATATTGGTTTTTCTAGTTTATTATGAGTATATGATATTGGTATTTCTAGTTCCAGAATCTTCAGAGTTATTGTGCTTGGGATGAGGTGCTTGGGATTGTTTATGTATAAACTCTATACTTGTGGGAGGGGTTTGCAGGTATACTATGAACATAACTGTAATAATTTATATTTCTTCTTGTGTTTATAACTTGTTCCTGTGATGGAGTATACGATAAGCAGTCATCACCTCTTTCTAGTTGTCCTCTCGCAAGTCAGACATCTTACTATTGCACTTTCACGTGTATCGGCATTGAAAACTAGTCAAGAGCTTGTGCTCTTTCCATTGCATCATACGTGTAGCCGACAGTTGATCCATCACCATGAACTAATCACAATATTCTAATAGGAGGCTGAATTATAAATTAGTTCACAGTTTTTTCGTCGAAGATTTGGTTGAATTTTATTCTTATTACTTGTGAATGGATAGGTTTGCTATCTAGTTGTATTTACTCTTGGCATGAAACAGGAACGGGGAGAGCAAGTAATAGGCCGAGTCCAGTTTTATTTCTTATCTAATATATAGGTATATTTTGTTTTCTGAGTCTTGGTTGTGTCTTATAAGTTTTGGTAGGTTTCTTATGGATCGTAGCCCATTAGCGTGGTTACACTAGAGTTGAGCAGCATTGGACAAAATAGAACATACCTTGGCTAATTGATTTATAGTACTTAAATGCTTTATATATCTCATCAATTGTTCTCTTGATATATTCATTACATATTATATGTGATACAAGGATTCATATTGCGTTGCATACCAGGTGACTCATTTTTGAACTGTGATATTTACTTGTTTGTTCGAATATTCCCGATGGACCTATGTATATGAATGGTTGGACTTAGACTGTACATATCATAGATTTGACCCTAACAGTATTATTGGATAGGGAGGATAGTCACTAGACGTACGTAGGGATTGTTCTTTATATTTTTTATAATGGCAATTAGCGACTCAGATGAGCATCGCTGCCCATGCATCCCTTACTCAGAGAGCTCTCGTGCATGAACGTTGTCCTTAATTTCATTTCACATAAACTGGTTATTAGTGGTTGTAAATCTGTTACTGGGTGATTTTTTTTGCATGATATTTATTGTACTTCATTTACGACATGTATATTATCTATTTTACTACATCCCTTTGAGAACCTGATTTTCTTCCAGGTAATTATTGAGTTATGTCATAGAATTGTTGGGTTTGCTTCTTCGAAATTCAAGTATTGTTAGTTGATGCATTCTTTATATTCTTCCATACTTTTATTCTCGTCCTTTATTTTGGATTCTTATAGATGGAGTTGTGGATGTACCTGTATGAATTTATAGATGGAGTTGTGGATGTACTTGTATGAATTTAGGATAATTACATGTACCTATGAACAGAACCATGTCCTCCCCCTCCCCCAATCACATGTCTGCCAACTGCTCGTCCACTCGACCAGGTTCCAACCTCCCCTTAAGGTCGCAAATTGTCCTTGTAGGTTGCCATTAGAAGTATCAAGGGAGACATGGTATCATTGACCCTCACATTACAGGTATCAGGAACTTCTTTCAGCATTTCTCCTTTAGCATACTACTCTATGCACAAGCTGCAGATGCCTTTATGCCACTACTGTTATTACTCCTACATGAATTTCTCAACCAACCTTACAAAAATCTCATGACTGAACACACACAGAAAGGCACATTTAATATGGATGAGTTTGATATGTAGCTTATTGGTTCCTCCCCACAACATACTACCCTGCTGTTGTTGTCCTAAGGAGAGCAGTAAACATCCTCCCCACAACATACTACCCTGCTGCTGTTGGTTGTTGTGATGTTTTTTGAGAGTAAAATTGTGAAAGGCAGTAGATCTTTTTTGTTGTATATGATTTGATACATTAAGGGTAAGGTGACTTTGCTTTATATAATTTGATACATTCTCTTCCATTAATAATATTACTAGTTGTTCTATATCAAACAGTTTCTTGTGTTGGCTGAGATTGGCTGAGTGTAGGAGAAATATTGATTAATGATTTTTATTTTTTCCATATAGTTTTGGATAATTTAACTACCCTGTCTTTTTGTCCAATTGTCATACAATAAGAGCTTTAGTACATATATTCTTTTACATTTAGTGTGCTTGTTTTTATTTGGTGCAAGGTGATAACAGTTTATAAACTTGATATGGACAAGGCTTGGATTGAATCACGTGATTGGAATTCAAAGGCATACAAGGATGGAGTTGAAGCATTTCTTAAATTTGCATATATCAATAAAAATATTGAGACGACGCATATCTATTGCCCATGTAGTATATGTGTAAATTGGGTTTATCACAATTGACAGACTGTCGAGATTCATATAGAGATGTATGGGTTTGAAAGGAGTTACAGGGATTGGATATATCATGGAGAGTCTTTTGGTGGTTTGGGTAATAGCAGGTATAATATGCCAGATGATATATCAGCTGATGATAATGAAGCTGAACTGAATGAATGTGCTTCTATGGCAGCAATGGTACGAGAGGGTATCGGATTAACATCCACCGCAGAAAATATGGATTGTGAGAATGAGCCCTATGATGAATACATGCCAAGATATTTCAAACTTCTAAGAGATGCAGAAAGTGATTTGTACGAGAATTGTCCTAAGGGTGTCACTGAACTATCATTTGTTGTTGAACTTTTACACCTGAAGCAACTTAATGGATGGACAAATTATTCTTTCACAATGTTGTTGGGTTTCTTAAAGAAGGTGTTTCCGTGTGCCAGGATTCCAAAATCATACTATCAAGCCAGTAAGCTAACTACTGATTTGGGCTTCACTTACGAAACATGGGATGCCTGCCCTAATAGTTGTATGTTGTTTCGAAATAAATCTGAGAATCTCGACAAGTGTGAGATCTGTGGGGCTTCTAGATATAAAAGTGATATTGCTAATCAGGGTGATCAGACTCAGGTTGACCAGGTTAAAAAAGTTTCTGAAAAAAAAGGTTCGATATTTTCCTTTAAAACTAAGACTACAACGATTATTTTGGTCATCACATACATCTTCGCTCATGAGATGGCATGCTGAGAAACGAATAGATGATGGTGTAATGAGGCATCCAGCAGATTCTCGTGCTTAGAAAGTGTTTGATGAGCAAAATCCATCCTTTGCTGGAGATTGCCGCAATGTTAGACTTGGGTTACTTACTGATGGATTTAATCCGTTTGGTAATATGAGTGTTTCTCATAGTACTTGGCCTGTTGTGGTTGTCCCCTACAACTTACCCCCATGGTTGTGTATGAAGCAACCTAACTTAATTTTGTCTACTCTTATTGATGGACCTAAAGGTCCAGGTGATAAGATTGATGTTTATTTACAACCGTTGGTTGAGGAGTTGAAAGAGCTATGGGCTGTTGGTGTCTCCACTTATGATGCATCAACCAAACAATTATTTCAGCTACATGCGTCATTGTTGTGGAAAATCAACGACTTTCCTGCGTATGCTATGTTATCTGGATGGAGCACAAAAGGTGAATTTGCTTGCCCTTGTTGTAATAGGGATCATCAAGCTACCCGTTTGACAAATGGTGGCAAGTATTGTTATTGGGGTCATCGTCGGTTCTTACCAGTGCGCCATAAGTTTCGGAAAGAGAGGGTAACTTTTAATGGCAAGCTAGAAATGAGGCCTCCACCGTTGAAATTATCTGGAACACAAGTGTTGAAGCAATTAAATGATCTGAAGATTGAAACTGAATATAAGAAGGAGGATGTGTTCAGCAAGAGGAAAAGGGAAGAACAAGAAAAAGAGATCGCAAAAACACAGAATTTGCCAAAAACAAGATTGAGTTGGAAGAAGAAGAGCATCTTTTTGAACTACCATATTGGGAACATAATTTGATTCGCCACAATCTAGATGTTATGCATATTGAAAAAAATGTTTGCGATAATATTCTTTTTACTTTGTTAGGCACTAAAGGCAAAACAAAAGATAATTTGAAGGCTCGAAAAGACCTCAGAGATATGAAAATTCGATCAGAGTTGCATCCTCAACCACGAAGAAGAACTCAAGAGTACTTGTCTCCAGCCGAGTTCACAATGAGCAACAAAGAGAAGGACATTTTCTTAAAAGTGTTGCGAGATGTAAAAGTCCCTGACGGTTATTCATCTAATATATCACGGTGCGTGCATATGGAAGAGCGGAGTATATGGGGTCTGAAGAGTCACGATAATCATATTTTTATGCAACAATTACTTCCTATAGCTATTCGAAGGGTCTTGCCAAAGCATGTTGTTAAATCCTTAATTGAATTAAGCAACTGCTTTGTGGTGTTGTGTTCAAGTGTAAATAGTATGGCAGACTTGGAAAATTTTGAAGATCGTATGGCGCTTACCCTTTGTAGTCTTGAGAAGATTTTTCCGCCTGGATTTTTTGATATAATGGAACACTTGCCTATCCATTTAGTTGATGAATTAAAGATTGCTGGGACAATATTGTATCATTGGATGTATCCAATGGAAAGGTATTTGCACACTTTAAAACTCTATGTGCGGAACCGTGCTCATCCGGAGGCCTCTATTGCTAAATCAGTACTTTTGGAAGAATGCATGACTTTTTGTTCAAAGTATTTGGATAATAATGTGGAAACTAGAATGAAACGGCGAAGAAGAAATCATGATGGAGGGAAGAAATCTGGTCGTGCTGTAGGTAAAGAGGTGCACTTTCTACTTGACCCAGTCATGCACATGCAAGCTCATCGATATGTGCTTGCCAACACGGAGGCAGTGGCACCATTCATTGAGTAAGTTTTGCAGCTTGATTAATACCTTTATTTGTATCCTCTCATTTAGTTATGAAATTTATATATATTTTGACATCTCCACAGAAAACATCTTGCTGAACTTGCAGTAAACTATCCACAAGCTTCACAACAACACCTTGTTAGTCGCCTTCACAATGAACAATTTGGCACTTGGTTTAAGGAACATGTAAGTGTATATATCCTTTTTGGGTACTTTGAATAAACTAACAAATTATAAAAATGGTCCTTTTATATCATTATTGAACTTCTGATTTAATGTTTTTGAAATGTAGGTGAAGGGTTTACAAGGCGATGTACAAATATCAGAGGAGATAAGAAGCTTAGCTTCGGGTCCTCTAAAGGATGCACTGAGATTTAATTCTTACATTATTAACGGTTTTAGATTTCGAACAAAGAAAGTTGATGTTCGTAGAAAAACTCAAAACAGTGGAGTCCTCCTCAAAGCTGAACAAATGAGTTATTCTAGTCGAAAAGATAGAAATCCTCTTCCAGGAGATGTTACATTCTATGGACAGCTTACAGACATCATTGAAATTAAATATTTAAATGGCATGAAGTTTGTGTTATTTAAGTGCAATTGGGTTAACCCACGAGTGGGCCGAAAATTGGATGAGTTTAACTTTACTCTAGTAAACTTCAATCATTTGTTATACAAAGAGAACAGAGTGACTGATGAACCTTATATCTTAGCATCCCAAGCAGAACAAGTTTGGTACATTCAAGACCCTCTAGACCCCGATTGGCATGTTGTTGTTCAAATGTCACCACGAGACACATTTGACAAGTACTCAACAACTTTAGAAGATTCAGAAGTTTATAGAGTGGAACCTTATAGCATACAACATTTGGATGAAGCTCATAATGGATCTTGGGTTAAGCAAGGAGTGGAGGGCTTGGTTGTTGACGCAACTAATTGTGATGGTGATGATAACCAAGACGAGATTGATGATGAGCAGCAATGATGAGCAGCAATGATGTGAACCGTTTCAATTCTGCAAAATACAAACTTGTACTCATTGCAAGTTAATTTGAAACTATTGTTGTGTTCTAATTATTGGCTGTGAACTGATGTTCATCCTATAACTCTGATACTTCAAACTATTGCTAGTTAATTTGATAGCTATAAATACAGTGTATAGAATTCTAGACTTTTGGTTAAGTTTTGTTTGATGTGCCATCCTCATATATAGAATACATCTATTTTTGCATACACTTTTCATGCTAGTAGTGTATCTACATGCTGTTGACACCTAGGTATAACCTGACAATAGTATAACTAGCCAATACAGGTATAACTTTATACCATTTGATTATGCACCTAGTTTCTAGCCTAATAATACCAACTTTACTTATTTGGGTGATTTTATCTCATTTATTTTCAGGTCATAGATGGAAAAAATGTCAGCTGTTAAGAAACGGTTTATCAAGCCTGGGACCGTATCAGAATATGAGAAGAAAAGAATGGACAATATTGCTAGAAATAAAATGAAAATGGATGCTTTGAAATTGCAAGAAGCTTCAAATCTTGTGATGAATCCCAAGAAGAATATTCCTACAAGTTCAAGAGTGCTCGACAATGATGATTTTCTTAGCGGGGAAGGTAGCAACATTAATGATGAACCTCCTGTCCATAGAGTGAAAAAGGTAATCATTTTTTTAATTTAATAATCAGTTGGAACATCGGTCATCATGTATTATTTTTATTCTCTTCCAGGTTACAACTGGTCCTACTCGTAAGTCGTTTCATGTTGCCCATGAGTTGGATGACGGTAACACTATGAATGAAGAATCTATTGGTGCTAAGAAGAAGAAGGTAAATAATTTGATCATGAATTAAATATTTTATTCACTAACTTGTTAGAGTGATGCTATTACCATACAGGAATTGATCTTGCACTATTACAGAACATGTTTTTATACATGATTGCTTGGGAACATAAGTAATTGCCTTATTGAAATGTGATACTGTCAAGGAAAAGACAAGTTACATTGATACTGATTATTTTGGTCATTACAACCTGATAGATCTGTTTATATTCTCTTTATTACTATATGTGTTATGCATTTCCAGATTGTATATAGTGGTCCTACGCGGAAATCATCTCGCATTCTCCAGAATATGGAGGATGTTGTAGCAAAGGGGAAGAGGACATTGGATCCTCAGTTAGAACCTTCTTTTATGGAGGATATCTTGGGCAGCCCTGGATCAGCATCTCAGTACTTTGAGGAGAGCGAAGATGAGCCGGTAGATAATGCACTGAAGGGTAAGTATTCGCCAACTCTTGTCCTCAATGCAAACGTTCAATTTTTAAATTAAACTCCTGTTGGCCTCAATGCATCAGCTGGCCTCAATACAAACGTTCCATCTTGATGATTTTTTGTGGTTCTACATGATGTTTCCTCTAATGGGCATCTCTTATTTTCCTACTTGGTTGAATATGCATCCCTGGAAGTTAGATTTTTTTTTAACACTGTTCTGATGTATGATCTTCTGGTCTTGTCTGAAGTTTCAAGTTTCTCTCTCCTTTTTTTAACACTGTTCTGATGTATGATTCTCTCTCTTTTTTTTGGGTTTCAATCACATCAAAGTTTTCATTTTGAAGATGGTTTATGGTTCTCTGTGATGTTTTCTTTTGTGGGCATCTCTTATTTTCCTATTTGATCGAGTGTGTGCAAAAAGATACGATTTTCTATTAGTTCATTTGTTGGTACTTCTTCTGGACTAATGAGTGATTACCTACTAGTATTATATGCACATAAAAAATGCTCTTTTGAAGGGATTGAGGAAACATTCTTTTAAAGGGCATTCCAATGCTCTCATTGAAATTTAGTTAAAATTTGATGTTTTCAACAAAAAATTCTGAATTCTCAACTCCAAGTGACTTTCAACCAAATATAAATCCTTAATTACAAAATTAACTATTTTGTTAAGATATCTGGTTCTGTCACTAGAGAGTATCGGAGTATCGGTCCGTATCTACTGTAGCATCGTGTAGGGAATACTCCACCATCTCAGACCGTCCACGATCTTTCAGTTACTATGTATTTTTGTTTTGGTTCAAGTTATATGACTAAATTTTAACTTTTTCACTTTCACAACACCGATTATTATAATAATTTCCTGTCAAAAATATATATTATAATAGTTCTGAGGAAAAAGAAAATTTGATCACTTATTCAACTTCCTGAGGATGTTTACTTGTAAGAAATAAGTACCACTATAACATCTGTGAGTGAAAACTCTAGTATATACAGACATGATGTTTGAATTTATGGCTTTGTCTGAAACTTCATTAATTTTTGGCTTTGTTAAAATTTCATAATAGTTCATGATGTTTGAATTTATGGCTTTGTCTGAAACTTCATTAATTTTTGTTCCATTCACATGGAAACTTTCCATTTTTATGATGTTTTGTGGTGCTCTGTGATGTTTGCTTTGATAACTTTCGATTTTGATGATGTTTTGTGGTGCTCTGTGATGTTTGTCCTGAAACCCTGTACATATGAAAATCACCCCAGTTCTCATGCCAAGACTGACATAATATATGTATGGCTGGTTCCAAAAGTCTGCTTTTGTTATTATTGAGTAATAGTCTGCTTTTGTTATATGGAGATTGTGAGTAATAGTCTGCTTTTGTGAGTAATAGTCTGCTTTTGTTATTGTTGTGAGTAATAGTCTACTTTTGTAATAGTCTGCTTTTGTTATTGTTGTGAGTAATAGTCTGCTTTTGTTATATGAAAATCACCCCTGTTCTCCATCTCCATATTCATTCAATCTATGATCATATGGAGATTGTGAGTAATAGTCTGCTTTTGTTATTGTTGTTCAAAGACACAAGAAGTTTCTGATGGTACTATGGGGAGTTGTCTACTGTAAAAGCAATACACTCTGTACACTAATACTCCTTACTCATTTACACAACCACTAAACTCCTCACTCATGATTTTGCACTCATGATTATATATATACATTACACTCTGTACACACCCACTAACTAACACTCCTCACTCATGTCCAGCGTTTTACAATTATGAAGAGTCTTTCCCTCGTGTTTCTTATTAGGTACTACGGGGAGTGGTGCTTCCGCTAGGCAAGGTAGAGGACCTGCCAAGCCATGGAAAGACTGGGATAGCGGAGTAAGAAAAATTATAGAGTGGGATAAAGATTGTCAACCGGTTGGAGAAAATGCACACTGTTTGATGACTCATCTTGGTAACCTTGCACGAAATGGCGAACTGTTCCCATTGACAATGCTATCTTGGCGCAAGGCCGATAAGGATACTCTAGAAATGATCTGGTTATCGGTGAAGGTAACTCCTTCTCTTTGTCTCTTGGCGCAGGGCCGATATTTAATCTAGAATTATTTAACTTCTTGGTACTACATTTTTGGTGGCATAAACCGACATTCAAACATTTTATTCACAGTTCACATTGATCTTCAATAAGGCTTACTAAATACTAATTCTGCAATAAGAAGCATATGCATGCCTGCAGCAATGAAATATCTTCAAATCAAATGGAAACATATGAAAAATGCAAAAACACATTCCTGATACATTTGCCTAAGGTGCTGATCTATTGCATTTGCATGGATGTGCACTAATTTGGAGCATTAGGAAGCTTATACTGAAATCAATTTTGAGGTACCGAACTGTTTTTGGGTCACTATTAACTATTTTTTTTCTTAGGATAACACAAATGCTCCTGATGGCTTTAAAGATATTTGTTTTAGAAAGATGGGAGTTGCTTGGAGAGCCTTCAAGCACCGCGTGAAGAAGGACTTCTATCAAAAATTCGAGAACAATGCAGAACGTTTACAAACAGTGCCACCCCGGGTGGAGCCCACTCAATGGCCAACGCTAGTGGCATATTGGAGTTTGGATGAGACAAAGGTATGACTCAACTAGCAAATAGCTTGATCGATATTTATACTAGTAGTGAACAGCTAATTTCAGTTCAGTTATAATATTCATTAATTTTTAGAAAGTTTCGGAGACAAACAAAGGTAATCGAGGAAAACTTTGTGCCCTCCCTAGAACAGGAAGAAGATCATTTCCAGAGATAAAGAGAGGTTTGTATTGTGTTTTTTTTAATAAAGAGAATGTCTTTCTAGTTGATAGTGTTTAATGTTTTACTTTTATGTTTGGAACATGTACAAACACTTCAGAGGAGGTTGGAAAACAAGCCTGTCGACCTTGTCAACATGTGGAGAGCTACTCGAGGCAAAGCTGGCAGTTATAACGAAGAAGACGGAGCGGCTGGTACAGAGGTATTATAATATATGTCAGAATTTTATTGCTCAAAATAGAACAGTCAAACTATCATCACGAGGTCCTCAAATTCAAATTTTAGGACCATACTCGTATATTATCAAGCATCTGCATACAATCGTCAGAATTTAATTATGTACAAAATATTGATTTCTGCATATTTTATATATTTTCACACCACAAAAAAATATAGGAACAGATCACGGAGAATTGATTAATTAAGAAGCAAATATAAGTCTCCAGAAATGTACTATTGTATCCACAAACATGGAAGAAAACAAGAACAAACAAGGAGATTTACTAACATAACTAGAGGTGTGGCTTGAATAAATGAAAAGTGTAACTTATAAGGAAATATGTTATAAGTCTGAGAAAATACACAAAATTGATATGTAGAAAATGTACATCAAACAATCAGTTCAACAAAATTGTTGGTTAAAAATACCATGTACATGATGTTTCCCATCTCTTTAAAGACAATGATCAAGTAATTGTAAGCAACAGGAAGTCACAAGTAACAAGGTAGACAGATTTCAGTTTGCAATGGCTGGATGTGATTCCCATCTTTATATTTCAAGATTGAAATATTTTACGTAAAAGAAACTGTAGATATCAGTACAATTGTTATCTTACTTTCTATCAGTGATAATTACGAGGAATCTTGCTTGGATATATGTTTTGAAAAATGTTAGGAAACTGTAGATATCAGCATTACATGATTAAAGAAAAGTAGCTGATTTAACACATGTTTTCACTTTTAAAATTTGGTCCATAAAGACGAAGTATGTCTGAAAGGAAGAAAAAGAAGTAGAATTATTAGTTTACTTTATCAGTATTAGTTATGTTCCTCAAATGCATGGAATGCTTTGAATAATTTATGTGAGGAGCTTTGCTACATGTAGACAATATCTGTCTAATACGCAAAAAAGTTCGTAAAATATTTGATCTTTGTGAAAACTGGTAATTAAAACATGTAAAATATAGGAAGTTATATTTGAGTATCATCATATACCAGTTGGAAAATTAAGATTGTAATACCTGATCAGAATAACCAGAGTTCCTTGACATAACTACTCCCCAACGGCTACCAGCAGTAGTCATTGATGTAACATGAAAACCTTCTTTCCACTTTTTGTTGATCCACTTGAAAGGAAATGATTCACTAACTTTGTAGGACTGCTGAGTATATGGAGTTCCTGCAAAAAAGACAATATTGAAGGATGGTGTGTCCACCACTTTGCCAACTTTAATAGTACTAGTACTCCAATAGAAACTATATTTTTAAGGAAAGAATCAAAGGTAACTGGCCAATACGAATTTGCCAAATAATAAGAATTAAAAGTTTAAAACTCAGTGACCAAAATACTCGAACTTTACTATTGCCTCGTCACTCATCATATTAAGATGTAGCTCATCCTATAGCCAGCCTTGTCAAGATCAGGAGGTAGGAAGTATTTAAAAAGACTGAAAGACAACGAACAGTCCAGAAGCATTTCAAGAGGTGCAAGAGTCTGTTCTCCTTAAGGTATTCAGAGAAATATACTTGTACACTGATTCATAAAGTTTAATCACGAGAAAGAGAACAGTAGCCATTGTCATCATCCAAGCCTTTTCCCATCAATAGGGCCGGCACAATATGAACCAACAAATTCGACCACTTTTCTATCTCAATTTCTTGCAGAAAGCATAGCATTCATCGTTGTTTGATGTCCAAACCTTCCCCCAACAGAATGGGATTGGGTATGAAGCATAAGAAAGTTCCACCGACAGTTTTTATGGCCGATTGTCGACCTAACGTCAACCCTCTATATTTTCTATATGTAATTGCATTAATCTTTAGTACACAAAGCCAAAGAGTGAAAAAGAATGACATTCCCAAAAGCAGTGCATTAAATGAAAACAAAGGCTTGTTGTAACTTACTGTCTCCAATTATTTTAGTTTTATTATTCTTAGGTTACATGATGAGCTTAGTTTGCATTCGTGCTCATCATTTGGTCTTTTAGGCTTTAAGGAGTGCTCCTCCTCAAGCCATACCAACTAGGCCAGAAATTTAACAGAAACAATGAGAACACACATGTTGACAGTTGGTTTAACAGAAGTTTCTTGAACCTTTATTAGTTACGTGCTCCAAACCTAGTCCTAAAATGATGGGGAAAAGCCCGGATGTTGATTTGTGGCTGACAATAATGATAACATCACATAATCCATCAGATCTACTCGTTTCGAACCCATCAAAGACCTCTCCACGAGAAAATCCGAACAATTTTTTGTTACGGTATTATAAAATGTTATAACCAGCGGGTATTATATTATATATGTCATACTAATCTCCTTGCATGTTATAGAAAATGTTAGAAAGGCGGATTGAAGAGCTACCCGTGGAAGAACGAGACAACAAGGAGCAATTGAATAAGGTTTACACGGAAGTGGTTGGACAAGATGGCCACGGACGAGTTTTAGGCCGAGGAGTGGGTATAAGACAAAGTGGTCAATCTTCAACATCTCAGATAGAACTTAAAAAAACAACGAATGCTGAAATTGAACAACTGCGAAAAGACGCGGAGAAACTACGACAAGAGACTGAGGCGTTAAGAAGAGAGCGTGACGAGCAAGAGGCTCGACATACAAAAGAGGTTGAGACAATAAAAAATGATCTTAAAGCTGAGCGTCTTGCGCAAGAGGCTCGACATAAGGAAGAGCTCGAGAGGATAAAGAGTGAGCTTAGCAGTGAGCTCAAAGCACAAGTTGCAAGTATGTTCGCGGGTGCTTTCCGCCTTCCTGATATATTCAAGTAAGTTTAAAAAGTCGTACGTTTGTCAATGCTGCTGGCATTTAAATTGGTTTCCTTTCCTTCTTCTACTTAATCTGAGATTTAGGGAGGATAATGAATTGGTTTCCCTTCTTTCCTTCCTAACTGAGATTGATTCCAGTTTTGCGTAGCCTGAAAATAGGCCATGTATTTCCTGTCTTCATGATTACATTAACTGCCCTTTAAAGTGTTCTACTGATTTTTCCCTTTCTTGTTGAATGTACCCTTCACTGTTTGAGCATTCCTGCACACATATTTACACAGAGCATGCACACACTCACTGTTAATAACTTACACTGGTTTTCCAGATTTGTTCACTGTCACACACTTCTCCTTATTCACTATCACATTTTTCCTGCACACAAATTGCACATTGGTTCACCTTCTTCACTGTTTTATGCTTCCTGAAATTGCTACCTGCTATACACACACACACTAGCACCCTCTTTCCCATTCTCTAATTTCTAAGTCTTTACACAGTAGGTTTGTAAATTACTTTTCCATGAATCTGAGGTGCTATTTAACTTATAACTAACCATATTTCTGGCATTTATTTGTTTCCAGGTAGCCAATGCTGCTGGCAATCTGGATTGGTTTGTCAATGGATGTGTTTTGGACTTGTGTAAAAAGTATAGGTATTATTTTGTTTCCAGGGCAGCCATGGATGTGTGGTTTTATTTTGTTGACAGTCATGGATTGGTTTGTCAATGGATGTGTGGTCTTTTTTTGTTTCCAGGGCAGCCATGGATTGGTTAAGTGAATGCTTGCTAATGTAAAACTTGATGGGAACACAGTGATGTAAGACTTGGATTTTATTTTGTGAACAATGGGTTTTATTTTGTTTCCAGATTTTATTTTGTGAACAATGGGAACACAGTGATGTAAGACTTGGATTTTATTTTGTTTCCAGATTTTGGGAACACAGTGATGTAAGACTTGGATTACATTTAAATATGTTTTATAGAAATTGTTTTGGTAATGTTGCGGCTACGTTCTGTATGAATTTTTAGAGTGAACAATGGGAACACTCTAAGTGATGTAAGACTTGGATTTCATTTTGTGAACAATGGGAACACTCTAAGTTCTGTATGAATTTTGTGAACAATGGGATTTTATTTTGTGAACAATGGGAACACTCTAAGTTCTGTATGAATTTTTGTTGTATATAAAATTCAATTATAGAATTTTAGAGTGTATAAAATTTTTTGCACGATTACAGTACTTTTTAAAATTTCGTCGCTTATTTATTAGGACGAAATATATCTGTTACAAAAACTTGTTTTTTTGGGACAAATTAATAAACCGTCACACAAAAGCATAAATTTGAAAACTTTTGAGACGTCTTGCCTAACCGTCCTTTAACAGTAATTAGGACGGCAATATCCATCCCTAATGTTTTTGCCACGCCACCCTAATGGGACCGGCCATTGCCGTCCCAAAGGCCGTCCCAAATAGTTGTTGGGACGGTAATTGCAGTTTTTAAGACGGTTTTTCGTTGTCCCAAAAGGCTACTTTTTTGTAGTGAGGCGATCCCGTTATCCCGTCGACACTTATGGAATTGTATCCTGCTGACGAGTATGACACATTTACAGCACACTATCATGTGTTGTACTTCTTGAATCATAAGCACTAAAGTACACCAGTAATCTTGATAACTCTTGTAACTCTTATAACCCTCGCCTGGATAACCTGGATAATCTGCAGGACTTGTTACTGCGGGAACATCTTATTGCATCTTGTTAGTAATTAAGCATGTGATATTTCTAGTTCGCTAACAATAGCAAGCCGTAGGACTTGATTGGCCGTGCTTGAATAAATTATCTCATGATTGACGTAGAAATTATATTCTACCTCTTGTTCCTCCTACTGCAAGCTAATATTTTGTGTTAACTCAGTCTCTCATGTTATTTAACTATGCTCTTTTATCAGTTCTTCTTTTATTATATGTTGGTTTAGTTCCTAAGTGGAGCCTCCCTTGTGGCACTTGCTCTTTTTGCAGTCTGACCTAGCTGGTTTTGTATGGCCAGATTTTGGAGTAGCACCCGAGGATCTACCCACTTTCTAGCCAGATGGTGAATATCAGACGTAATCCTGGCAACGAGTGGGTTTCTTATTTTGCTCTCCCACTCTATTGTAAATTATTCTTTTGAGGCGTTTAGCCGCCGAACAAGTGTTAGCTCGTATTGAAACTTAAATTTTGTTTGCCTAAGGGCAGTAACATGATTGACAAATCTTAGGGTTGATCATGTATGACTTAACTCTTGCTAGTCTTCACATTTTGTATGACTAGCTTCATGATCATCTGAATATGTAATGTTTGGGACGCCTTACTTTGTATGTCTGATGATCTAACATCTTGTAACATTTACTTGTTTGCTTGAGATTGAGACACTAGATTTGTTCTTGAGCATAATAGACTGATGGCTTGTAGATAAACCCTCATGCATCTAAACAGCCGTGACCGTATTGCGAGGTGGATTGCACTTTAATGTACGTAGCTGGCTGTGTCTGGCTCCCGCTCTCCAGTATTCTGGTTCTGGGGTATGATACGGTTTAATGGTGCCCCATACAGGTCTTATAAATCAAGATGTGTGAGGGTTTTACTGAATATGAGTCTCAATCAGCATTCTCCCTTTATCTCTACTCGTGTTTTCTAATCCTTCTGAAACCTAACCTGATAAGGTGCTTCTATCCTTGATCAATCTTGGTCCTTCCTTATTATTCTTCATGTCATTTCCTTCAGTGGCATTGTTCCTGGTCCTACCGATCAGCCGGGTGGATTACCTCAAATGAACCAGCAATAACATAGGGACCAAGCCTAACACTCTGGAGCAGCATCCCAAGTCATGCATTACGGGAATCCAGAGCCACCAGTTCAACCAGCCCCGCCTGCAGAGCCTGACAATAGAACCCTGATAGGACTCATCCGGGACGTGCTTGCATCACAAGATCGTCGGGGCGATGCCCTGTAGCAGACAGTATGAGATGCTATGGGCAGAGTTGGTTATCAAGGGAACAATGCGGCTAACAGTTTCAAGCGTCTGAACCCTCCTTTCTTTAACAGTAGTGAAGATACTATTACTGCTGATGCTTGGCTACAGGATATAGAGGTTATTCTGGAGGCAGCTAGGACTCTAGAGGAAGAGAAGGTGACCGTTGTGCGCCTGTAATTATTGGACTTAGCCCGCGGCTAGTAGGCGATGAAAGCAGTTGGATTGGCAATGCCTGTCTTGTGGACGGTATTCAGTGACAAGTTCCAGACGAAGTATTTTGATGTAGTAGCTCGGTATCATCTGCAGACCAGATTCAGCAATCTCAAGCAGATAGGAAGGACGGTCGATGGATATGCGGCCGAATTTTTAAGGCTTAGTCGGTTTGCTCCCACCTTGGTGGCGACCGAATTAGACCGAGCGCTGTGATTCCAGCAGGGACTCCACCTAGAGATCATTCTAGCAGTGGAGCAGTTTGAGCACCAGACCTTTGATACTATTTTGAGAGCAGCTAGGAGTCATGAATGTAAATCACAGAGGATAGTAAATTGAACTGGAGGACAGAAGAGGTCTCATGGTCAGTTATCTCAGTCGTTAGCACCAGCCTCGGCAGCTAGGGCTTTGACCATTTTAGCTCGTAGGAGGGCGAACACAGTTTCGTCGATTCAGCACTCGACTCCGACATATCCTCAGCAACAGAAATAAAAAAAATCTTTCGTAATGGACAGCTCTTATTGTGGAAAGCCTGGACACGTGTTTCAGATTGTTACAGGGCACAGGGATTGAGCTTGGCTTGTTGGGTACTGGATCACAAAATTAGGTCATGTTTGCATAGAGCCAGTTCATCTTCATCAATCCAAACCAGTCCATCGGTTAGGGTACCAGTACCAGTACAGCAACAACATCAACAATACCAGCCTCCGAGGCTATTGTCACCTCAAGTACATGTATTCCTGCAATAGAGGCCATAACAATATACTCAGGCTCAAGCTCAGATTCAGAACAGACAGAGAGGTCACCAGCAGGGGGGACCATCACCAAGGGGACAGGATCAAGCTATGGCTCTGACCGCGATAGAAGAATTGGCATCAGGTGAGGTGGTGGCATGTACCATTCTCGTCAACTCCTTTCCAGCATCAGTATTATTTAATTCGGGTGTATCGCATTCATTTATGTCTGCACGATTTGCATCACGGATATGACTGGAGCCCGAGTCATTATCAGTAAGGCTCAATATACTTACTGGTAACAATCTTGTGGGAGTAGATAGAGTCTTTTCCTCGTGTCGAATCGTAGTTAGCGGTAGAGAGTTTTCTGCTAGATTGATAGAATTACCGATAGCCGATTAGGATGTGGTCCTAGGAATGGATTGGTTGAAGGATCAATACGCAAGAACAGACTGCCATGTTGGCAGGATTATTTTTGGTATCTCCGACGAAGAAGAGTTTTTATTTTTCAGAGGCGAAGTAGAATCTTCTCCACCAGTCTTGCGGATGGCAGTAGCAGCAGCAGTTCAGTTTTCCAGGGTAGTAGAAGAATTTTCTGACATATTTTTCGAAGAGCTTCTAGGCATGCCGCCACAGAGAGAGATAGAGTTCTCTATTGATTTGATTCCAAGGACAGCCCCAGTGTCAGAGAGAGTCTATAGAATGACACCATTAGAATTGGACATCATGTATAAGATGATTGAAGAACTGAGAACCAAGGGATTCATTCGTGCTAGTGGATCGCCTTGGGGAGCCTCGATGCTTCTTGTGAAAAAGAAAGATGGTATACCAAGATTATGTATTGATTATCATGCTTTGAATTCTGTAACAATCAAGAACCGATATCCCCTACCAAAGATAGATGACTTATTCGATCAACTCAGTAGAGCAGCAGTATTCTCGAAGATTGACTTGCGATCGGGGTACCATCAGATCAGAGTCAGAGAGCAAGACATTTTGAAGACAACATTCAGATCTAGATATGGACATTGGAAGTTTCTCGTTATGCCATTCGGAGCGACCAATGTGCCAGCAATATTCTTGGATCTCATGAACCACATATTCATGCCTTACTTGGATCAGTTCGTGATAGTGTTTATAGACGATATCTTAGTCTATAGCAAGAACGAAGCAGAGCAAGAGCAACATCTCCGAATAACCCTTCAGATTCTCAGAGAGCACCAGTTGTAAGCGAAGTTCACTAAGTACGAATTTTGGATTGATCGTATTTCGTACTTAGGTCATATCATCACCAGAGGTGGAGTGGAAGTGGACCCCCAGAAGATAGTGGCTATAGAGACATGGCTAGTACCCAGTACCGTCGCAGAAGTTCACAATTTTCTAGGATTGTTCGGCTATTATCGACGATTGTATCAGATTTCGCTTGAATTTCAGCACCATTGACGCAGTTGACCCGTAAGGATGTGTAGTTTGCTTGGACAGCAGAGTGTCAAAGTTTATTTGAGAAGTTGAAGCAAGGGTTGATGACAGCACCAATTCTCAGGCTTTCATATGGAACTGGGTTACCTAAATCTCCAGCTGGGAGAGATGCTATATGGGTTATAATTGACCGACTTACCAAGGTAGCTTATTTTCTTCCTTTTAAAATTGGTCAGTCAACGGATCAGCTAGCAGAGATGTATCTTAGGCAGATAGTCAGATTGCATAGAGTGTCAGTCAGTATCATATCCGACAGAGATTCAAGGTTTATGTCACACCTTTGGCAGAGTCTTCAAGAGAGTTTGGGAACTTGTCTCAAGTTTAGTTCAGCTTATCATTTGCAGACAGATGGTCAGTCGGAGCGTACGATTCAAATTCTTGAAGATATGTTGCGATCATGTACACAAGACTTCGATGGTTCGTAGAAAGATCATCTACACTTGGTAGAGTTCTTCTACAATAATAGTTTTTAGGCCAGTATCCTGTCACGACCCGCACCCTAATTAGGGGCACGAGCACGTGGGTACGTCCAGCCTACTCCGCAGAATCGACGGTAGAACGCTGTATAGGTCTACTAGAAAGTATAGCATCTAGACACAATATATATGTACCTGTCATCTCCGTACGGAGGTATATAATCTCAACTCAATCACAAGAAATCTAAGGAAGATAGACACGAATATCATAAAGATATAATGGAAATATATGAACTAAAAAAGGTGTGAAGTCACAACACAGTTTAGAGTTAAAGATATAACACTAGAAGCCAAAATATAACATATAACATAAGTCTCAATACTACCTGGAACGCAGTCCAGTCAAACCTATCTAACAGTCTAAGTAGAAGGTAAATCCTCTACTGGCACCAAGGGTAATGTCTCATCAAAATCTCTATCCTGGCCATACCCGTAAAAGTAGAGCAATCAGCCAACATGTCCTATGTAAACATCAACGGTTATTCTGTCAGAAAAATAAGCAAGTACACCTCCAACAACAATTCTATTGTATTGACAAATGCTGTAAGAGACAATCACAATAGAATACAAGATAAACATATCAAGATGGAAATATAACTGGATATGTAAAGCAGGAAATCATGCCAGGGTGTATTATGCAACAAAGTAGAACTGAATAGGAATATATCTATCTAATGTAATAAATATAAAATGTGCCTCGAGTATTATAGCATTATGTAATCGGTACAAGTACAAAAACTCGGCCCGACCAAAATGAAAAGCTATGGAACAAGTAGTAACGGGTCAGGATACACCCCACGTGTGGTGAGGGTGGATCTATGAAACAAGTAGTAACAGAAATGTAGGAGGGGTATTGATCATATAACCTATAATAACTTCCCATCTCCGAATAGTATACGGATCTGGACATAGCACGTCATGACACGGGATTCCCTAAGAAGGCAGCTACTCCTTCTCCGGAATCGGTGTCAATACAACTACAAGAACAAGATCGAGCAAGTACCAGTATCCCAAGAAAATCCAAGAATGACATCTCATGACAGAAATCCGATAATACTAGTCTGTGCATCATCATGTCAAGAATCAAGTAAAACACTATAACTGAATCGAATACAAAAGATATTAAGACAAAGAACCACTATCAGAAAATGTACTCGCCTGCTGTCCTGAGCTGTCAAGTAAGATCGATGCTCAGAGTGATCTCACAGACCTAGAGATACTAACTTGGTATCATGAGATACCAAGATACCCCTTAAATATCTAATTAACTAACTATCTAATGTACTAACATAACATCTTAACTAATATCTAACATATAACCTATAGAGACTAACTTGCTAACATACCAATATCTAGAACTAACATAACCTACTAACATATCAATATCTAACATACTAGATATCTAACATCAAACTATCTAACAACATATCAAATATCTAACAAAATCCAAACATCTACTATCTAACTATCACTCATACTAACAAATATAACTTACACTAACATATAACAAACTCTAACATATTTAACCCTATATTAACCGACATCAAACAAACATATATAACTTTATATATATATATATATATATATATATATATATATATATATCATACATATACTCGATAACTTATGATACCTACATTTACTTAATATCCATACTACATAGGCTCATAGGTTACACAAAATACGTATGTCGTATAGTCACTCTTCTACTTAAATCAATATTGTACCAATTGGGCCTTTACTAAATTCTAGGATTAAAGTATGTTGTAGTCCTTCGTGTTAGCTTTCCGAAACTTCAAACGGATCGTATTTTCGTGTCCGAAAGCTTTCGGAATCGCGAAAACACTGAAACGCGTTTGTCTTTCGGACAAATGACACTCAAATAGTTTTACAGAAAGTCCAAGAGCAATTTTGGCCTATTAAAATATATATATTTGGAAATCTAACTTCGATACGATTCTTTTAAAAAAACGAAAGATTAATCGGAGTTCTGAGCTAAAAGTTATGGTATTTCTAAGTTGCTATGGTTACTAAAAACGTAGATGAATATTATGACGAATTTGGGTTGTTTTGGACAAAAGAAACACGTATAGGCCAAGATACTTGGATACCAACATAGGTATCCAAATGAAACTCATTCTAACCATCCTAACTAAGATCAGTCCACTCTCTAACCATTCTAAAACTGAATTTAAGACACAATTAATCCTATTAGGCAATAAACCAAACACATGGGGTGTCCTAATTTGGAATCTATCAAGTAGGACACAAAATATATATCTAAAATCCTCAAGAGAGCTCCAAATGATCTCAAACTTGAATCTAAATGGAGTACATGCATGAAGGTAGATCCTATGGATTCAAAACTAACTAATATGCATAGAAAATCAATTTAGAGGATTGGCTTTACCTATTGGGAGTGGAATTCCAATGATACTCTCAAGGACACAGCTCTGACACGAAGATCTTCCAAAAAGGACACTCCTCCTTACACTTTGCTCCAAATCTTTGCTAGCACCCTCCCTTTGGTAGTATGAGATGGTTGGATGGAAGTTTTGGTGGAGGGATGTAAGGATTTGGAGATCAAATCAAAAAGGGAAGCTCTCCATTTGGGGAAGAACACTTGTGAATGAAAATGGAGGCTTGATGGAATAAAATGAAAGAAAGGGCAACCCTTCTATATGTGGCTGCCATCTAACCCTATTTGGGCCGTGGGGAAAGCCCAATAAGGCCCCTACTAATTTTTTTTGGTTAATTTTAAGTTAGGTTCAAGTTTGGGATCAAAAGGGTTAAGTTTAAGCCTCTAACTTAACCAATCTAACAAGTGAGATTAGTCTAAACTTACTAACTTAATTAGTAGGATTTGTGGGCCATGACTAACTAATCTTGGGGTTCCGTCTAGAGTCTAAGCTACCCGGGTCACTAACACAAGTCGAAACGATACGAAACTCAAACCCGACTAAACAAATCCCGTAAAATTAATATTAAATATATAAAATTCCCAAAATATTAAAATATAAAAAATGATCAAAATACTCTTAACCTAAAAAGTGGTAATTAGCTAATATAACCACATGGGTTAGGCCTCCATGGTCATGGTTAGTCTATAGGCTAAGCAGCTCTAAGGTTACACTAGCAAAAGGACAAAATCACAAAATACTAATTTAATGATATTAAAATAATCAAAATTCACCAATAAATCAATAACATGATTTAAACCTATTATTAAATGATTAATTTTATAAAAGTTCAAAATTACCCTTATTTTAGAAAAGTGGTGGTTACAAATCTACCCTCCTTAAAATAATTTTGCCCTCAAAATTTAAGGTGGTTGTACTCTTTCCTAGGTTAAACCACCAACAATCAAGGTCAAAACTACTATCTAGCAACACACAAGATCAGGGTCCTACTGGTCGGGAATTTTATAGTCTCAACTGGGTCATTACACTATCTAGCACAACAAAACAGAATCTAAGACGTACTCTTGGAATATACAACAATCATGGAAAATGATAGAAGAAGAACAAAGGACAGACTGCTAACCCATCATCTGTAGCATCGGCCTCCTCGGCCGTCAACGCAGGAACCTGCCCGGATGGGTATATCCCTTTGCTGGGATGGAATATGACGTTGTTCCACAGGTAGCCCAACTCTATCTCTCTGTCCTTGGTATGGACACTGGCCAGGACGATGAAGGGTTAAGAGACAATTCTTAACCAGATGTTCCGTTGATCCACAGTGCAAGCACACTCCCAGCCTTTTTCTGTACACCTCCCAGGAATGGCCTGACCTCCAACAGTAGGTACAGGTAGGAGCTGACTGAAACTGTCTCGGGGGTTTTGGTGGCCCATGCAGGTCAGAGCATATCGTACCAGTTACGTAACTGTACTGGTATGAGCCTGCGCAACTGACTAAACCCTTAGAAATCTCAATCCACACTGCCTTGAAAATTCTTTTAGAAATTCTCTACGTCCTTGAAAACTACATATTTGCTCTCGAATATACTTTCTTGCTTTTCGTACCCTTGACTCTCGTTCCTTCCTATTTCGGGGTGACGAATGATCGTGCTATCTAGGATTCATCAGAGATTCTTAAGTTATATTAGAATATTGCTTGATTTTGAATATTTGGTTGTTTGATAGATATGGTGGATTAAAGATACCGTATGTCCTAGACATCTCTGGTAGAATTATTAGCCACTAGTTAGAAGGTTATAATATTTTGGTGACCATGTTTTGAGGAGTAGTGTGACCAAAGGTGGGTAGAAGTCCTCGAGGCTTCGTAGTTAAAAAATGATTATGAGGAGGATATAAACTATTTTTGAGGGATTAAAATTGAGAAGATTAAGGTAATAGTAGACTTCGAATTTTAAGACAAAGTTATGAATTAGAATTTCGAGGACGAAATTATTTTTAAGGTGGGTAGATTTGTAGCTTCCCTTCCCGGAGAATTTTTTCAAAATATTTTTTTTGATTTTAATAGTGATTTTAGAATTTCATAAATAATTATTTAGTTAATTATTACGGTAGATGACTTTAGCCATAGTGAAGTTTTGAAGTACCAGACGACTAGGAATCATGGCACGGATAGTTCAGTGGAGTGCCTTGACTAGTGTATTAGCCCTGGTAGGGAAGGCCGAACCATAGTGATGTCCTAACTAGGAAAACCAGGCCAAGTTGCGACTTAACCCTACCGAAGATTTTATTTATTATTTAATTATATTATTGAGTTTTCGGGAACCCGGTCGTACCGAACCTGTCCAGATTAGACCCAAGTCAAATCCAAGCCTTGTAGGTATGTAGTGAGACCAAGACGACCATGTAGGCATATTTTGTGTGTACAAATATTTTTCTAAATTAATTTAGGTAATGATATGCATTTTTAATTGTTTAAATAATTGTACACAAAATTAGTATTTTATTATTAAATATTATTTTATAATGTCTGTACAATTTTCTAGACCTGGATAAAGGTGAATAGTATGGATTCACCAAACCACCATTTAATTATTTTTTTATTATTTTATTAAATTGAGGTGTTTAAATAAATATGTTTATTACTATTAGATATTATTATATTGGTTAAGTAAGTATTTTGACATGTATATATATATGAGGTACATATATAAATAGATATGTGTAAATATAGATATATATGTGTATATAAATATAATATATGTGTGAAAGTATATATGTGTATGAATGTATATAAATAAATATTATATATTGTGTAGGTGTACATACATATAAAAAATAAATATATGTATATGTATAATATATAGGAATATATATATATATATTTTTTTTTTATATAGGAATATATATATATATATATATATATATATATATATATATATATATATATATATATATATATATATATATATATATATTTGTATGTATATACATATATGTATAAGTATTTATATGTAAATATGTATGTATAAACATATATGTATATATACATGTTAATAAATGAATAAAAAAAAAGGGAACACCATTTAAATAAGCAGGCCCGAACCCAAACTCACTGCAAGTAGCACCCCAGCCCAAAGGCTCGGCCCGGCCCAACCAACTCCATAACAGAGCATTAAGCACACAGTAAATGCAACTCCCCCCCCTCCCCCCCCCCGACTTTGTTCGACCGGGCTAGGCAATTTATAAATCGAGAGGCAAATACTCGAGAACTCTTCACCAAACCCTAACGCGCCTCCACCCTGGTGACCCTCGACGACCAGGCGCAGCTGCGCGCCACCACAGGGCCACCGTCGGTCGGCCGAGCCGCCGGGAAACGTGCGCGCGTATGGAAGAAGGCAGCAGCGATACCGTGCGGGGCTGTTTTTGCAACGCTGTCGCGTCGCGCTCGATCGATCATTTTTTGAGTCGTTTGTTCGGGTATGCTCCTAACCCAACCAACTTTACATCCTATAAATTAGATTAGTATAGATCGAAATAAAGGTCCAGGAGAAATCGACGTAAAGTCGACGAGAAAATTGTTTATACAACAGTTTTCAACAGTCCCAAGTAGCCCTCTTTGGAGAACGATTCCAGTCAACCCATTAGGAATTTTAGAAAACTGATTGAAGACACTTGAAGACAACATATAGGGCTTCCTAACCTATTTTGTATTTTAGAATTTCATTAATTCTATGCAAAGAAATCGGTTTTCGAAGTTCGAGAAAAATATGATTAAAAACAGTTTTCAAAAATAGAAATTGTCCGATACGACGTGCGTCCCGCCATTTTGGACGACGTGGTCGCGAACCGAAAGCATCGAAAGCTGCGTAACGTCTTCGTGGACGTGTGGGCTTTGACGGAATTCAAATTGGTCGCGTATGCGCGACGAATTTGATGTGTATCCGTAAAAATTCACCGTATCGGCCCCTGTACAAATTCTCCAATTACTTTATGTACGCTCGTCAGATCGAGACAAAACTTGTGCCAACAGGACCGTATCGTTTTTTTGGTCATGTATGCCAAGTTTGGTCCAATTCTGAGACAGTTGATAAAATCGTCGTTTTGCGGGCCCCACGGTCCGACTCAACGGATGATTTTGTGCACGGCCTGCCGGAATCCAACTTTAGACATACGGTTGGGTTCGTATCGAAAAATTGGATCCGTAGAAATATAGTTTGACGACTTTAGAGATTATTGACTCTAGCACGCTTTTCGGTACAAAATGGGTCAAATGGCGGACATCGTTTTTGCCCAAAATTACCGTTTTGTCCCTTTATCCAGAATTGGACTTAAGGACAGGCAATCCTAGCTAATTTGACTATTCTGAAAATGTTGGAAACGTTTATTTCAGCTTTCGGAGACAGTTGTGATGACTTGGACTTTCTGACTTGTTGATTGGCGATACATTGTTGGTTCTCCGTGCAACCTCCAGGCAAGTATACCTTGCCGAACATATACAGTATTTACATGGTTTCTCTCCCTTTATTGTATTCTTTTTTATATTGTCACATGATTCCATATTGTGATTGATTCGTCCTTGATTGCTTTACTTGTTCTAGGTTACGTACACGTATACGATGTTTGACATTGCTAGAATATTGGTCTCTTTGTGTTACCTTTTTTCGTGATTGAGTTGTCAGTTTCTATATCTGTCCTTGACCATTCTCGACTGGGAGTATCTTGCATTGTACTATAGTTGAGACATACTATAGCTTGGGAGTATCTTACATTGTACTACGACCTATAGCCGATTCTTCTACCTTGATATCACTTGATTGACTTGACTTGAGACATGCCGTAGCTTGGGAGTATCTTACATTATACTACAACCTATAGCATATATTGATTGATTGATTGACTTGACTTACGATACTATAAATTGGGAGTATCTTGCATTGTACTACGATTTATAGGAGTCTATTTGACTTTGTATCATTTAGGAGAGGAGATCGATACTAGAATTGGCTAATCTTGAATGGAATTATCTTGCATTGTATTACAGTGAAAACCTACTATATATTGGGAGTATCTTGCATTGTACTACAAGCTATAGAGGTTAATCGATTGATTGGTAGCCAAGTCTAGTATTACATTTCCTCACGACTCGTCGTCCTTAGATGTTTCTTCTTGCAGTGCTCTTATCCTTCTTACCTGTTATTTACTGTCATATTAGTAGGCATGTTTTATGTATCTTGCTAGTCCTTTGAGGACCTGATGATCTCTTCAGGTTTAGCGACTGCATGGAGTTAGTTAGCATAGCAGGATGGTAGAGGATTACGATGTATGATACAGGTATTTGCTTGTGATACTTTTTTTATTATCTTCTCGTGCTTTATATTCCATACCATGATATACTCTGCTTATTTATATATTCATATCATTCTTGGAGTCTAATCGAACAATATGTTAATGGGCTACAGACCATGACCCATACTTATTCATTCTTGTTTATATGATTCTTGTGGATTGAGATATAGTTTAGATTAGACGTGATACCATGACCTTGACAGCTTATACGTACCCGAGTCGGGCTGGAGTCCGCTCGATACGTAGCTGGCTTGCTCACGAGCTCGCGTCCGAAAATCGAGTGGGGGTCGTGACAGGGGTGCTGCTGATCTAGTTGTACTGGAGCTCGTATCGTCACATGAAACTGCTGAACCCGGGCCCTAGATGGGGCCTGGAACTGCTGTTGTGGCGACTGAAAAGATTGATGCAGAAATTGGGAGCTCAAATGAATAGAACACAAGTGAAATATGGATAGTAGGCTTAAAGTAGGTCGTGCTCATACTTTGGGTCGTCAAGTTTAGGTCAAAATGGTATCTCTAATACGAGTCGAAAATAAAAGTGACTCCGTGGGGTGAATCAAGATTGGATCTTGGTCAGGAAAGTCATGCGACAAAAATGAAGCACAAGATGGTCTGTCTGAGTGGGACACGAAGGTCATGGGGTAGGGTGTCATGTCTAGATCATGCATGTGAAGTTGGTTTTAAGAAAATAACTAGTCTTGTGCTCCTAATATAAAAGTCATGGCAATGTGCATATGATACTCATAAATAAAGTAGGAATGGTCAAATCGATCCGGAAGTTGCGATACAAAAGTAGTACAAGGGAACAAGTTTGAGTGGGACATGATATCAAAATGAAGATAATCTTGTCTACAACAAACTCATGAAGGAAGTTTCCAGAGATTGACATCTCTGACGCTCCAGAAATCAAAGTCATGGAAGAACACTCTTCTATCTAGAATACTCTCTCCACGGTGTCTACCCAAGTCTGGTCACTGTCTACATAAGGCACTAACTCCTCTATATGATACTAAGATGGTACCCCTATACTAGGTTGTTCATGCCTCTTCTACAACTAGTCACTAAACTTTTTTGGTGCCTAAACTTCTTTAATATTTGAGATACCTTATCTTTGGCTACTAGGATACTCCTCCTATCCTGGTTCCTGGTGAACCTCCTATCTTAACACTTATCAATCACTCTAGGGTTCTCATCTATATCTAATTATCAAACCGTACACCTTACTTCCTAACTATACTCTAAACTATTAACACAATTAATCAAGGACACAGACCAACTGCAAATCACCAAGCCATCACACTACGAAGAACCTATAATAAAATGAGACTCTACAAGGACCTGGTCTACAAAACTGGAAGTATCCTTACTTCTAAGCTAATTGATAATGAAGCAGAATTTATAAAAACAGAAATGAGATGATAGAGATGACATGTTAGAACCCTTCTCAAGATACAATCTGATAATCATACGCGTCTGCCCAAAATCATGATACTCAGAATCCTTGCCACGCCAGTAAGCAAGGCTGCGATAAACGGTAGGGTCCATAACTGGGACATGCACCTCTCTAATCATGTCGTCTGGAATCTTCGCTATGTCGACTAGTATAGCTGCGAGAAATCCTAAATCTCATAATCAAGATATGTACATCCGAAGTCAGGTCTCTACGTTTTTGTCACACCGGCTAATATAGTTGCGATAAACTCTAGGTTGCATAACCACGTAGACATTTTACCTTCCCTGTTATTTCCATCAACATATGTCATCAGAAGATAGCGTAACTCAGGCCACAACATTCATCTCGATATGAAAATCAAAATCAACAATGATTCCATCAAAATCTAACTCAAAAACAAGGAGTAAAGGTAAAATAGTAATACGGGGAAAGGAATTCAAATTGAAGTTCACAACAAGATTCTCAAGGGTCGTCCCAAGAATCTCTTAAAAGTCCTAACTGTGGTTGAGTAACTCCTATCATAACCTAGAACCTATATTCTAACTGCAGGCTTGTAGCAGTACTCTAAGTCGAGCACCACTACGAAATCACATTAGTTGCAACTCTGACCTGCATGGGCCACCACAAAAACGTGTCACGACCTGCACCCTAATTAGGGGAACGAGCAGGTGGGTACGTCTAGCCTACGCTGCAGAATCGGCGGTAGAACGCTGTATAGGTCTACTAGAAAGTATAGCATCTAGGCACAATATATATGTACCTGTCATCTCCGCACGGAGGTATACAACCTCAACTCAATCACAAGACATATAAAGAAGATAGGCAAGAATATCATAAAGATATAATGGAAATATATGAAGTGAAAAAGGTACGAAGTCATAATACAGTTTAGAGTTAAAGATATAACACAAGAATCCAAAATATAACATATAACATAAATCTCGCTACTAGCTGGAAAGCAGTCCAGTCAAACCTATCTAACAGTCTAAGCAGGAGGTAAATCCACTACTGGCACCAAGGGTAATGTCTCATCAAAATCTCTATCCTAGCCATACCCGTAAAAGGTAGAGCAATCAGACAACATGTCCTCTGTAAACATCAATGGTTATTCTGTCAGGAAAATGAGCTAGTACACCTCCAACAACAGTTCTATTGTATTGACAAATGCTATAAGAGACAATCACAATGGAATACAAGATGAACATATCAAGATGGAAATATAACTGGATATGTAAAGCAGGAAATCATGCCAGGGTGTATCATGCAAGAAAGTAGAACTGAATAGGAATATATTTATCTGATGTAATAAATATAAAATGTGCCTCAAGTATTATAGCATTATGTGATCGATATAGGTCAGGATTAGGCTGTTCCATATGGCCGGCTACAAGTACGAAAACTCGTCCCGACCAAAATGGAAGCTATGAAATAAGTAGTAACGGGTCAGGCTACACCCCACGTGCGGTGAGGGTGGAGCTATGAAACTAGTAACAGAAATACAGAAGGGGTATTGATCACATAACCTATAATAAATCCCCATTTTCGAATAGTATACAGATCCGGACATAGCACGTCATGACACGGGATTCCCTAAGAAGGTAGCTACTCTTTCTCAGGAATCGGTGTCAATACAAGTAGAAGAATAAGATCGAGCAAGTACCAGTATTCCAAAAAAATCTAGGAATGACATCTCATGACATGAATCCGATAATACTAGTTCGTGCACCATCGTGCCGAGAATCAAGTAAAACACTATAACTTAATCAGATACAGAAGATATCAAGACAAAGAACCACTATCAGAGAATGTACTCGTCTGCTGTCCTGAGCTGTCAAGTAAGGTCGATGCTTAGAGTGATCTCACAGACCTAGAGATGAGATATTGTAAGTTAATTAGGTTTAAACAGAGTTAAGCATGATTTTCTAATGTATAATATGCAATCTAGGTCAATCTCAGTCCAACTAAGTAAAACTAGGTCACATCAAGTCAAACTAGGTCAAACTGAGTCATACTAGGTCACAGAAAGTCAAACCAAGTCAAACTAGGTCAAACTAGGTTAAAGGTTGACTTACAGCTGACTTTTGGTCAACTGATCAACTCTAGGTCAACTCTGGTCTACCTTAGATCAAACTACGAGTCAAGGTCAAGCTTCTAGGGTTTTGATCAAACTTAGATTAGTGGTCAACATCTATGATACTTAAGATATATTAATATATATACATACCACATATATTATTACCCATATAGTACCACCCCAACACATACATATAGGTATCATATATCAAATATATACATATCCTCACTATGAACCATAACCTATATCTATATACTCTCATAATATATATATATATATATATATATATATATATATATATATATATATATATATATATAACCCAAAAATATATATACCTATCTATATAACCCTTCCACAATCTAACATCACCTACTAAAACTCAAACACTTAGACACTAACCCACTAACCCTATGATACCATATCAACGTTGGTCATATTGGCATCCCAATACCAAAACCTTGGTTGGAATCCAATACCTTAACTTGGGTAAACCTATAACTTACCTTGATATCTTGATACCTTATCTTGGTATCTTGATACCATACCTTGGTCATAAGGTAAACTAATCATTTACCTTGAAGGTAAAGGTAATTCATATTTATCTTAAGATACTAACTTGGTATCATGAGATCCCAAGATATCCCTCAAATATCTAATTAACTAACTATCTAATGTACTAACATAACATCTTAACTAATATCTAACATATAACGTATAGAGACTAACTTTCTAACATACCAATATCTAGAACAAACTTATCAATATCTAACATACTAGATATCTTACATCAAACTATCTAACAACATATCAAATATCTAATAAAATATTAACCTCTACTATCTATCTAACACTCATACTAACAAATATAACTTACACTAACATATAACAAACTCTAACATATCTAACCCTCTACTAACCAACATCTAACAAACATACTAACATATATAACTTAACAATAATATGTATATATATATATATATATATATATATATATATATATATATATATATATATATATATATATATATATATGTACTATATCATACATATACTCGACAACCTATGATACCTACATTCACTTAATATCCATACTACATAGGCTCATAGGTTACACAAAATGCCTATATCGTATAGTCACTCTTCTACTTAAAATTAATACTGTACCAATTGGGCCTTCACTAAATTCTAGGATTAAATTATGTCGTAGCCCTTCGTGTTAGCTTTCTAAAACTTCAAACGGATCACATTTTCGTGTCCGAAAGCTCCCGGAATAGCAAAAACACCGAAACACGTTTGTCTTTCGGACAGCTGACACTCAAATAGTTTTACAGAAAGTTCTAGAACGATTTTGGCTTATTAAAGTATATATTTGGAAAACTAACTTCGATATGATTCTTTAAAAAAATGAAAGATTAATTAGAGTTCTGAGCTAAAAGTTATGGCATTTCTAAGTTGTTATGGTTACTAAAAACGTGGATGAATATTATGATAAACTTGGGTTGTTTTGGACAAAAGAAACACATGTAGGCCACGATACTTGGATACCAACATAGGTATCCAAATAAAACTCATTCTAACCATCCTAACTAAGATCAATCCACTCTCTAACCATTCTAAAACTGAATTTAAGACACAACTAATCCTATTAGGCAATAAACCAAACACATGGGGTGTCCTAATTTGGGATCTATCAAGTAGGACATAAAATACATATCTAAAATCCTCAAGAGAGCTCCAAATGGCTTCAAACTTGAATCTAAAGGAGGTACATGCATGGAGGTGGATCCTATGGATTCAAAACTAACTAATATGCATAAGAAATCAATTTAGAGGGTTGCATTATGTAGTTGATATGTGGTTGATAAAGGTTTGATTGGACGGAATTATATACGGTGGGTTGCGCTATGTGGTTGATATACTGTGATTGACAGGTTATATGTAGTGTGTATAGGTTGTGATTACTGCATTTCGAAAAAAAACAATTAAAGTTCTATGTAGCTTAGCAACGACTATGCGCCATCTTGGCGACGCCCAACGACTTTTGTGCGACAACTTGGCGAGGCACAAGGCCGTCACTAAATAAGAACTCTCAGGTAAACGACAGATTAACGATGATTAGGGACGATTATGCAACTGAGTGGAGATATTTTATCAATATGCTAATTCGTCTCCAATAGAGTATAGACAATGGTTTTAGTATCCGAAACTCAACTTTCATCGTCGGTACATTATCGAGTAGATGTTAAGTGTAATGTTAACCCGTTGTTGATTAGTCATTGTCCAACGAGACAAGTAGTCGCTATTTCGTTGCTACAACGTCGATATTATGATATGTCGCTTAGGTGTCAAAAGTGCATCGCTAAAAAGAACATTGACATGTCGTCAGAAAATCGTCGAAGGTTCGACTGTTTGGCGATGGAAAATCTTATTGACGAGACATTTACCGATAGCCAAATTTTTCTTGTATCAGTCGCCATGTCGTCACTATTTCCATATAATGACATTTCGGTGACGGATTGGATCGTAGCTAAATACATGTATTTTGTAGTATGAGTTTTATCCAGATTGTTAAAAAAATTACTGTTTACCGATTTCCTTGATGTTATTCCAATGTTGATGATGAGGGAAGGCAATGAGAGGTTGATTTTGCTGCTATTTTGGAGGAAATCAAGCAGATTATTCATAGCATGGCTTAGGAAAGTGCTAAAGGGCCTGATGGATTCATAGGGAAGTTCTTTGCTAAATATTGGGACATCATTATTGAAGACGTTCTTAGGCTAGGATCTAGTTCTTCCAAGGATTTGAGTTCCCAAAATCCATTTCTGGCACTCTGTTAGTTCTTATTCACAAGTCAGATAACCCGATTTCTTTCTTAATTTTTTATTCGATGAGCTTGTACAACTTTGTGAATAAAATTATCTCGAAGTTGTTAGTCACAAAGTTGGAGCCTTTTCTTCCAAGGATCATATCTCAGGAACATAGCACTTTTGTGAAGGGAAGGGCGATAGTCGACAATATGGTGCTCGCGAAGGATAATATATTCGTTGGGGAGCTCTAATAGAGAAAGAAATTACCACTAAACTCAAGATAGAGAAACCCTGTGACATACTTGATTAACAGTTTTTTATAATGGGTGTTGTGCAGATTCAATTTTGATGAACTGTGGATTGACACGGTTTGGAGGGCTACCTCTAATTGTTGATTCTCAACTGTGATTAATAGGAAAGCTACTTGATTCTTTAAATCACTCAGGGGTGTCAGGAAAGGAGATCCCCTTTCCCCGTCGCTCTTTATTTTATCATCGCGGTAGAAGTTCTGAGTAGAAACCTTAATAGAGTGGGCATGACTGGCAACTTCAGGAGATATTTGTCTTATAACGGATGTCCACTCTATTGAAATTATTCAATAATATGGGCCACACATGTAAAATTAATTGTGTTGGGCTATCTAAATAATTAAGCCAAATTAAAGTGGTCTATTTGGAAATTGGCTTAAGGGTATAATTGTCATGGAAATAATGTGTAGATACCGGAGATAATTCTAATTTGATGATGGGCCAAATTAGAAATATCAAAACACACACACACACACACACACACACACACACACACACACATACATATATATGTGTGTGTGTGTATATGTGTGTGTGTGTGTGTGTGTGTTCATTAGGGTTATGGTCCCCATCTTATACGGCCATCAAAAGAGAGGTTTTCTCTTTTTCTCTTCTGCATCTCCATCAACAGAAAGAGAGGGACAAAGGATTCAGATTCCTCTTTGTCATTAAGGGTCGTAGCAAGTTGGAAGATCGAACCCAATAAAGAGACGTTCGCTTCAAGATCCATCAAGTCTAACAATGGATTTAGGTACGCTTCCGTAATTTAATTTATGTTCTTCATCTTATGAATCGACATGCTACAATAAATATCTAACAAGTGGTATCAGAGCCTACATGTTTGATTTATGAGATCGAAGTTTCAGAATCAATTTTTGGTTGTTTAGGAACCCTAGATTGTTCCATATAAATTAATTTATGGTTCTGAATGCTCGATCAAAGTTTTTAAGCTATGCTTTCAATATATACAAAGTTTGATTTTGATATTTTTTTAGGGAAATTTTTGGATTAATTTTGGTCGGGATCAGTTGTTGTTGTATTATTTTTTTTTTTATACTTCTCTGACGAACTTTGATCTAGATCACAAATTGATAATAATATGTACAGACTTAGGCTTGATCTTTATTTATTTTTTGACTTTATTTATTAACGGATTTTGATTGTGATTCGGTTGTTCGTCAATTGCTTCGTTTACCTCTGCGAGTGGCTTCAATCTTAATTGGGTCATAGCATACAACTAATTAGGTTTACTGTTTGCTTAATATGAATGGTGGAATTAAAGAAACAGAATTTGATGGATTGGTCCATATTTTACTAATCTAATTAATACATATCTATGTATTCTTGTTGACTAAATTTGTCCCTCTCTTTGTTCTTTGTCATTGTCAATGGAGACAATGGATTCAGATATATCCCTATATATATTGGATTTAGTTATCGATGTTGACATGATGCTTTATGGACTCGGCATGGATTATTTGAGCATCCGGCCATGCTATTATATTTTTTTGTTAACATATTCGGCAGTCTTTAAAGAAAGAAAAAAAGGCCTGCATGTAAAAAAATTGGTAGAAAACTATGGTGGTGCTATTGTTATCTCATCAATAACAATTCATTGGTGCCTTTTGGATCCATTTATATAGGAAAATATATTAAAGATGGTATTAAATGGCTCATATATGTTTTGCATATACTTTTGATACTATTAATCACATGACAAGATGCTCTTAACTATGCCATAGATATTGTTGGACAATATTTTGCTAATTTTTATTTGGGCTACTAAGGTTAGTTGGTTGCTGAGTAGGCAATTGTTTGTTGATAAGTACAACATCAACTAGTTATTTTTGGTTCCAGGATTTATAACTCATGCCAAATAAATTTCTAACAATGTAATCTGTTAATGCATATATTTGGTCTTCTATAGATTATTCTATTTAAAGTAATCCTTATGCATTATTTGATATTATCTTTGGATGCATATCCTCCGTAGATTATTTTATGAATTTTGTTATATTGATAATATCCAATTTTGTCAAATTGAAATTCATGATTATGCTTTTGATTACTTTATTTGAGTAATAATCTTATAAATATGCATGTATATAAAGTTTTGGACATGATTCAGTTTTGTAAATTTTAGTCAACATTTAACTTTTTTGGTGCCTTTTATGACTAGCAATAGTTGTCCAATATTCTAAGTAGACTCATTGAAACAAGATGTCGCTAAAGTGACCTCTCTTGCGTAGATAGTCTACGAGGGATGTCGGTGTTTGTGTGTGTATATTCATGTGGGTATTAGCCGGCCCAAAGAAAGGTTAATACTTGGCCGAATTGCACACATACTTGTGGTGATAAATGTGTGACAATTATACGGTTTACATGTGAATAATAACCCGATCCAAAGATAGGCTTATTATTTGACATGACTGTAACACCCACTTTTCTAAATAAGGATAATTTTGAACTTTTGTAAAAGTTTATTATTTAATAATAACATTTATGATTTATGAGAATTTTTAATTAATTTAATACTATTTAAAATTAGTGAATTATAATTTTGATATGTTAGCTAGTGAACCTTAGAACTGTTGAGCCTAGAGACTAACCATGACCATGGGGACCTAACCATGTGATTAGAATGACTATTTACAACTTTTTAGGCTAAGGATATTTTGGTCATTTAGTGACTTTTGAATTATTTAGGATTTTGATTAATTGGTAAATTTTAGATTATTTTAATAATATTTAAATTGATATATTATGATTTTGGTCATTTCTCATATTTTAGTATTTTGGGAATTTTTATATTTTAATATTGATTTTACGGAATTTGTTTAGTCGGATTTGAGTTTCGTTTCGTTCTGACTTGTGTTAGTGACCCGGATAGCTTAGACTGTAGACGGGATCCCAAGATTAGTTAGTTATGGCCCACAAACTCCATTAATTAAGTTAGTGAGTTTAGACTAATCCCACTTGCTAGATTGGTTAAGTTAGAGGCTTAAATTTAACCATTTTGATCCCAAACTAGAACCTAACCTAAAATTAACCAAGAGGACTAGTTGAGACCTTATTGGGCTTTTCCCCCAAGGCCCAAATAGGGTTTAATGGCAGCCACTATAGCTAGGTTAGCCTTTCTTCCTTTTATTTCATTCTATCTTGTCTAGTTCCTTCACAAAGTGTTCTTCCCCAAATTAGAGAGCTTCCCTCTTTGATTTGATCTCCAAATCCTTACATCCCTCCACCAAAATTTTCATCCAGCCTTCTTATACTACCAAGGGAGGGTGCTAGCAAAGATTTGGAGCAAAGTGCAAGGAGGAGTATCCTTTTTGGAAGATCTTCGTGTCGGAGCCGTATCCTTGGGAGTATCATTGGGATTCCACTTCCAATAGGTAAAACCAACCCTCTAAATTGATTTTCTATGCATATTAGTTAATTTTGAATCCATAGGATCTACCCGCATGCATGTACCCCATTTAGATTCAAATTTGAGACCATTTGGAGCTCTCTTGAGGATTTTAGATATGTCTTGTGTCCTATTTGATAGATCCCAAATTAGGACACCCCATGTGTATGTATGATAATAGTTTAAATAGATATTTAAATTCAATTTTAAAATGGTTAGAGAGTTGATTGATCTTAGTTAGGATGGTTAGAATGAGTTTTATTTGGATACCTATGTTGGTATCCAAGTATCTTGGCTTACATGTGTTTCTTTTGTCCAAAACAACTCAAATTTGTTGTAATATTCATCCACGTTTTAATTAACCAAAGCAACTTAAAAATGTCATAACTTTTAACTTAGAATTTCGATTAATCTCCCCTTTTTTTAAAAGAACCGTACCGATAGCTTTCCAAATATATATTTTAATAAGCCAAAATCCTTCTAGAACTTTCTGTAAAACTATTTGCGTGTCAGCTGTCCAAAAGACAAACATGTTTCGGTATTTTCGCGATTCTGGAAGCTTCCGGACACGAAAATATGATCAGTTTGAAGTTTCGAAAAGCTAACATGAAGGGCTACGACATACTTTAATTCTAGAATTTAGTGAAGGCCCAATTGGTACAGTATTGATTTTAAGTAGAAGAGTGACTATACGACATAGGCATTTTGTGTAACCTATAAGCCTATGTAGTATGGATATTAAGTGAATGTAGGTATCATAGGTTGTCGAGTATATATATACATATACATATATATATATATATATATATATATATATATATATATATATATATATATATCATCACACGCTTGGGAAACCCTAGGGCGCCTCCTTCTCCACCATTAACCCCGGTATGGCCTTGCGGCCGTGCCGGTACCCCTCTCGGGGTTGCCACGCCTCTTGGGTGGCAACGCCGCCCCCGTGTCTGTTGTGCATCCTTCGGTATCCATGGCCACTAGGACTTTCGCAGAGGTGGTGGGCGGCCAGACATCTCCGTCTGTGCCTCTCATCCCCCCTCGATCGATAACCACCTTCAAGGGTGCCCCATCAATCTCCTTTTCGGAGGAGGAAGAAACAGCTCTTGCTTCCCCGCTACGTTTCGCGTTGGTCGGGAAGTTCTCTCACTATCATCCATCCATAGACAAAATCTGTAAGGCCCTTGCGGAGTTTGTTTTCGATGGATCTATTAATGTGGGTCTCATTGATTCCAAACACATTCTCATCCGCCCTTCGTGCGAATCAGACTTCTTGTATCTTCGTTCGAAGGACACGTGGTATATTGCTCGAGCTCCTATGATGATCTTCAAATGGGAGCCAGATTTCTCTCCAAACCATGAGTCCCCTATCACCCCGGTATGGATAAATCTTCCTAATCTTCCTCATCATTTCTATGCAAAAGATGCTCTATTTGTGATCTCAGGAGCCATTGGAACCCCACTAAAGATCGATAAAGCTATTGCGGACTTATCTCGCCCTAGTCTCGCTAGGGTTTTTATTGAAATAGATGCTTCTAAAGCCCTACAACATAAGATTCGGATTAACTTGCCACGTAATAGAAGTTTCTGGCAACATATTGAATACGAATCAATTCCTTTATATTGTACTGCATGTCGACACCAGGGGCACACCACAGAATCTTGCAAGACTAAAACAAATGACAAAGGGAAGTCTATTATTACAGAGAGAGAGCAACATACAACGGTGACTCGAATTTTGGCTAGGGGAGAACAAGACAAGACCCAAGGGGAACGGATCGTGCAAAGCAGGGATATTTCCAACCTGGGAGAGCCTTCAACCAGTGCTCAACAAAGAGTGGATGCAGCGGCCAATCAGGAACTGCCAAATCAGCAGCAGTTACCAGTTGACCTTCATAATGAGGCCAACTGCCAAACGAAGATTAAGACATTAACCCAAGCAAAAGATGGCCACATCCAATCAATCTCTAATCCTTCTTTAACTCTTGACCCGCCACTAAGTAATGAAGCTACTCATATTAGTTCATCGGAGACAGTGGCATCGGTGGATGAAGAAGCTGATGCTCATGGAAAAGAAGCTGTGTCACAGGAAGAAGGAGAGATTACTATGAAAACTTGGGCAGACGTAGCAGAGGAAGAAGAAGCCCGTGCCTTGGCAGAACCTACCAATATCCAGGACAAAGAAGCAGCGCCATTTAAGCCCCCAACCTCGAACCGCAAGAAGAAAGCTCCTCCTCCATCATCGGACAGAGTCCTCCAGTCAGTTCTCATCAGCTCCTCACCCCGACCAAATCATAATGTTTAAATTTTTGATTTGGAACGTCCGGGGTATTGCCAACAAAATGACTCTTAAAATGATCAAAAACCTAGTCAGGATTAACAAGGTTCAATTGATAGCGATCATAGAACCCAAGGTCTCGGCTAGCAAACTAACCTCATATCAACTTAAACTGGGGTGTTCTCATGGCATCTTCAATGAGAAGGGAAATATTTGAATCTTCACTAGAGAAGGATCTTCCATGCATTTGGTGGACTCCTTTGATCAAGTTGTGACCTTTCGTTATTCAAATGTCTTTTTACCTACCGACACTCTTGTTTCAATTGTCCATGGGGACAACACTAAGAAAGGACGGGTTGTCATGTGGGATAAACTTCAAGTCCTGCAATCTTGTTATAGCCTTCCTTGGGCAGTCGGAGGAGACTTTAACGTAGTCAGGAACATGGCAGAGAAGACAGGTGGTTCGGCTCCTAGTAGCCAGGCCATGAACGACTTTAGCAATTTTATGATGACTACGGGCTTAACAGAGCTTCAATATACCGGTAGTGCATTCACTTGGATGAAATCAGAGGAGGATAAACAAGGTTCTCGTCTTGATCGTATGTTGTTGGACAAAGATTGGCTCTCTCTCCTACCTTTGTCGATGGAAGAACACCTAAACAGAAATGAATCGGATCACACGCCATTGCTTATTACTTTCAAATCTGCAAATGCGCGGGGTCGTAAATCCTTTCGTTTCCTAGATTTTTGGGCAACTCATGAGGAATTTTGCACAGTAGTTGACAAAGCATGGAACTCTATTCAACATGCCAATGCACTTGTTCGAGTTTCAGAAAAATTGGTTGCATGTCGAAAAGCATTATCAGCCTGGAGTCGCGTTACATATGGTGATATTTTTTAACAGGTCAAGATGGCAGAAGATATAGTACTGGCAGCTGAGATTGCTCACGAGCAATGTCACTCAGATTCCTCTCGAACTCAGCTTCATAAGGCACGAGCCTTATTAAAACTACGCCTCTATTATGAAGATTCTTATTGGAAGCAAAAGGCTCAATTGTGCTAGGATCTGGAAGGAGATCGTAATACGGCCTACTTCCATGAATGTGTCAATAGCAAACAGAGAAAACTGAGGATTCATTCTATCAAGGTTGACGGTGGTTCTCTTACTGAGCTGAAGGATATTCAAGACTCTGCTAATGAGCATTTTGCTGCTCAATTCATGAACACAACCACGGTTGAAGACGAGGACCTCCTAGATTGCATTCCCATGTTGATTACAGAGGAGGATAACCAAGCATTGAATACTAATCCTACGAAGGAGAAGATTACTCACATCGTAAAGAGCATAGACTCGAGAAGCGCGGGGGGGCAGATGGATTCACAGCTAAATTTTTCACAACTGCTTGGCACATAATAGAGGATGATATCCTAGAAGCAGTTCAACTATTTATGGATGGATTCTCTCTTCCTAGAGCTATCTCGAGTACTTCTCTTGTTCTTATTCCTAAGAACAAGAGTCCTATGACATGGGCTGACTATCGCCCTATTAGTCTATGTACTGTCATGAACAAAATTATCTCTAAGCTATTAGCCAATAGATTGGCTCTGATTCTGCCAAAAATTATTTCACCAGAGCATAGTAGTTTTGTGAGAGGTAGAGAAATCATTGATAATGTTGTTCTTGCTCAGAAAATAATGAGTATGATGAAGATCAAGAATAGAGGAAGGAATGTAGCCATTAAGCTTGCCATGGCCAAGGCATATGACCTGGTTGATTAGAGTTTCCTGATGAAGGTTATGAGAAGGTTTGGGTTCAACGAGACATGGATCAATCAGATGTATCGCCTTTTCAACAGTGTTTGGTATTCGACTATCATCAACGGGGAGTCTTGGGGGTTCTTCCATGGCTTCAGAGGAGTTCGAAAGGGTGACCCAATCTCTCCTGCTCTATTCATAATTGCAGCAGAAGCACTGTCACATAATCTCAAGAAATTATTGGATCTTCCATCCTTTAATCACTTCTATTCTCCAAGTGGATGTCCTGCAGTGACCCATCTTGCATACGCAGATGATGTATTGATTTTCTCTGCTGGGGATGTCCCATCAATACGGGCTTTGTGCTCGGTTCTGACTAGATATGAAGCAGCCTCTGATCAGCTTATTAATGCCCATAAATCATCATTTTATGTTCACCAGTCATTCTCGTCTGCTCGAGAGGCTGAATTGAAGGATATTACTGGATTCAGCTCCTCCAAACCTTCTTTTGCCTATTTTGGATGTCCACTAATATCAGGAAGAAAGAATGTAGGTATGTTTGAAGAGCTGATATCCAAAATCAGGCACAGGATTGATGGCTGGCAGTAAAGACTCCTATCATACGGGGGTAAGTTAGTATTACTCAAATCGGTATTAACATCCATACCTATGTATACTCTAGCAGCTTGCAGTCCTCCTAAATCAGTCCTTATTCAACTTGAAGTTATGTTTTCTAAATTTTTCTGGGGGTCGAAGGAGGGGATTCATAAACACTCATGGCTAAGTTGGTCTAAAATGGCTCGGCCCCAGGAAGCAATGGGTTTGGGACTGCGAAGTTTGGATGAGGTTATCAACACATTTTTTACTAAACTTTGGTGGAAATTAAAGACACAAGAAGGGCTGTGGTCGACTTTTATTAAGATCCGGTACTGTAAGTATACTGGAATAGATGTTGTACAAGCAAACTCTAATGCTTCACAGATTTGGAAAAGGATTCTTAAAGAGAGAGAGAGAGATCTCTAATCACCTGATTGATCCCCATCCTTCGGATCCTGGCTCCTGGTTTTAGGCTCCATCTCGATCAGGTATGTTCACCTTAGCTTCAGCATGGAGGCACACTAGAATCCCATTCCCCCGAAACTCAAATTTTTCTCATATATGGAACTCGTGTATTCCTATTAAGTGGTCTGTACTGGAATGGAGAATCCTGCATGATCGACTTTCGACAGATGATAGTGTTCAAAAGCTTGGGTAGCAGCTTGCCTCTCAATGTTATTGTTGCGAACAACCCCAACAGGAATCAACTTGGCATGTGTTTCATGATGGCGAGTTGGCGAAGGCAGTATGGCATCAATTACAAAAGTCTTTCCGGATTCGCAGCACAGGGGACTTTTTAAGCAGATTGAAGAAATGGTGCAGGAGGCCAATGATTCATCTTCGTGAAATCGTGGTAGAGACAGCTTGCTGGGTCATCTGGAAAAATAGGAATAAATGGCGATACGAATCATACAAGTTCACGGCTAATCAACTAGTTGTTGAGATTCGAAGACAAATTATGAAAGCTCTTCGTAGATGCAAGCACTTGAAGACATTACCTACTTTTCTGCAATAATTATAATCTTCCAAAAATTTCTTGTAATCCCTTTTGGCGAAGTTGAATAAAATATAGGTTAATATATATATATATATATATATATATATATTATTGTTAAGTTATATATGTTAGTATGTTTGTTAGATGTTGGTTAGTAGAGGGTTATATATGTTAAAGTTTGTTATATGTTAGTGTAAGTTATATTTGTTAGTATGAGTGTTAATTAGATAGTAGAGGTTAGTATTTTATTAGATATTTGATATGTTATTAGATAGTTTGATGTTAGATATCTAGTATGTTAGATATTGATATGTTAGTAGGTTATGTTAGTTCTAGATATTGGTATGTTAGCAAATTAGTCTCTATAGGTTATATGTTAGATATTAGTTAAGAGATTATGTTAATACATTAGATAGTTAGTTAATTAGATATTTGAGGGGTATCTTGGTATCTCATAATACCAAGTTAGTATCTTAAGGTAAATATGAATTACCTTTACCTTCAAGGTAAATGATTAGTTTACCATATGATCAAGGTTGATATGGTATCCTAGTGTTAGTGGGTTGGTGTCTAAGTGTTTGAGTTTGCATAGGTGATGTTAGATTATGGAAGGGTTATATAGATAGGTATATATATTTTTGGGTTATATAGTATCTATATATATTATGAGAACATATAGATATAGGTTATGCTTTATAGTGAGGATATGTATATACTTGATATATGATATCTATATGTATGTGTTAGGGTGGTACTATATGGGTAAGGATATATGTGATATGTATATAATATATATTATATAACTAAGTTTGTGTGCCTTGTTAGCTATGTGGTTTAGCTATGTGCCTTAATTTAGGTTATGTGTTAGATAGCAATGGTACTAGTATACTTGATTATTTTGGTCATAGAGTTGTTTAGACCTAGAATTGACCAACCTAGACTAGTTTGACCATTGTTGACCAAACCCTAGCTAGTTTGATCACATTATACTAGTTGTCCTAGTTTGACTAGATTGTTGACCAGAGTTGACCAAGAGTTGACTTTGACATAGATTGACTTAGACTCATAGTTTATATTATAATTTCAATTACCATTTAAATTGAACTCTTTATAACCTGTGTTGCTTTAACTAGGACTCTGTGACTCCAGTTGGCCATCTTTTTATATCAGCTGTTCAGGATATCAGGCGAGTATATTCTCTAACCGTTTCATACTTGCTAGAACTTATATTCTTGCTCTAGATTTTTTTACTTGATGCTGTCACGTTGGTAACACTGATTGGTACTATATGGATCTTTTCATGAGATATTATCCCCCTCGGAAACATCGGATACTTTATGTCATGTGTGTTTCACTTATATCATGTATCTCTATGCTTTCACTATTTATGTATCCTTATATTCACAGAGCCCTCGTGAATCAATTTCACGTGCTCTCATTTATGAGGTAGTAAAATCATGAATCTTAACATAACTTGTCTTGATCCTTGTGTATTGATTGGAGATGGGAGAGTAGAAATAGTCATGTGAATAATTTCAAAGTAGTGTAGTCATGAATCAACTCTGTAGTATAGCCATGAATCATTTCCAGCTGTTCACATGTCTATCTTGTACTCTACATCACTAGTCACTGTTAGCTCTTTACTTATAGTAGATATTTCTTTACAGTCATCTCTTTTACTTCATATATTTTCTAGCATTTTATATACCTTACTCTATAGCATATTTACATATCCTATCATATTATGAATTGCGTGATATATATTGTGCTCGCTCCCATCCTGACTGGACCTGTTGATAAATTTTACAGATAGCTTGGAGGTTATCTGCTAGCCTAGAGGAGACACAATAGAGGTTGGAGTAGATGGCTAGAATTTTTCTTATTTTATTTTTAGTTGTCTTGAGTTGTATTTATTTTATGTTTGTTTGAGTTGGTGTTGATAACACCGAGATTTATTTCTCTCTGTTGTACTTCTCTTGTGGATTCATAGTTATCTTATCGTTCTAGTTTTGGTGATTGAGTTGTATCCTGCTGTGATTGTCCTCCGTACGGAGAGTATATCATATTGTATTTAGTTTTAATTGTGACCTAGAACAGCGTTCTACTGTCGATACTGCGGCGTAGGCTGGACGTACCCACTTCTCGTGCCCCTATACTGGGTGCGGGTCGTGACAATGACTTATTGTCAACGTTTGATCACTACACCAAGAGTACCACTTGCAGTTAATATCACTGTCCAAAGACTTGATATTAATGATGTACTAGGTATCTTGAGATGGGGTTCACCATTATTTGAATTTATTTGACTGTCTTTTATGCTTTGGTTATTAATTAGAGCATGTTATTTTTGTTGTTGCTTTGTTCTCTTTATAATTAATGTTACTATAATATCTGCCAATAAGAATTTAACTTTTATGTTTAACGGGATAAACTTTAAGGGCAAAAGGAAAAGGAATACAGTAGCTGCTAAGGGTCCAGCCTAAATGAAACAACAATATAAAACTAAGGGTTGTTTCATTTGTGACAAGTCGGGACACATAAAGAAGAAATGTACAAAGTACCATGTATGACATATAAAGAAAAGTATATTTCTAAATTTGGTTTGTTCTGAGGTTAATTTAGATTTAGTATCTTGAAACACATGGTGGTTAGATTCTGGTGCTACTACCCATATTAGTGTTTATGGACAAGGTTGTCTGAGCTACCGAAAGCCAATTGATGGTGAAAGATACATCTATGTGGGTGATGGCAAATCGGTAGAAGTGGATGCAATAGGATATTTTAGGTTATTTTTAGGAACCAATTATTATTTGGATTTGATAGAAATTTTTATTGTACCGTCTTTTAGACGAAATTCAGTTTTAGTTTCCTTAATGGACAAATATGGTTATCATTGTTCATTTAGAAATAATAAGTTTAGTCTATCTTTAAATCCAAATATTATTGGTAACGGTTCCTTTAAGGTTTATGATCGCGTATATTCAGTTGAATCTATTACAGCTTAAATGAAACCTTACAAGTGGAGTCATGTGGTACTAAACACAAAATTAACAATAATAAATGTTTTTAGTCTCATTATGACATAAGCAATTAGGTCACATCTCTAGAAATAGAGTTGAACGATTTGTGTCTGATGAGATTTGGATTTTATTGACTTTATAGACTTTAATGTCTATATTAATGTGTAAAGAAAATACAGACCAAAGTTAAATTGTAAACAGCTACTTTATTGGCTATGCTGACAGATCGATGGGTTAATAATTATACGGTCCAACATAAATGATTTTTTTTAGACGAGAAGTGTAATATTTTTTGAGGATGTTGAGTTTGGGGGAGAAATAAAGTCAAAGATATTATTTTTGAGGAGGAATCGATTGTGATTCTTACTATCACTTCTGACGATGTGCGGGATTTTGTACCTGTCATTGATCAAGAAGTGAATTCGAAGCCTCAACAAGACAATGTCGAATTAGCTCTACGAGTCGTTGTTGAGATACCTTGACAAGATAATGTAACGGCACCCCCATTCAAGATAAGGTAATTATTTTTTAGGAACAAACTCAACAACTTCAAGAACCGGTAATGTTAAGATGGTTCACAAGAGAAATGAGAAATATAATTTTGGATAATATTGTCATATTTCTCTAGGAATGTGAGAAAAACTATTGAATATTAGAAGGTGATTCAATCATCTTCCGTCAGGCCATGGAAAGTTTCAACTCTTAAAAGTGGATTGAGGAAATAAATAAGGAGTATAAGTCGATACAAGACAATAAAGTTTAGGAACTTGTCACATTACCAAAAGATACGAACTTCATTGGTTGAAAATGAACATTTAAAACTAAGAAAGATTCGAAAGGATAATGTGGAGAGGTATAAAGTACGTCTTGCAGCTAGTGACTTTACTCAAAAGTTAACGATTGATTTTAAAGAGACTTTCTCTTCGGTATCTTTGAAAGACTCTTTTAAAACAATCACAGCACTTGTTGTACATTTTGATCTTGAGTTACATTAAATGGATGTCAAAATTGTGTTTCTCAATGGTAACATTGACGAAATAATTTATATGGTGCAACCAGAAAACTTTGTGTCAGAAGACCCAAAGAATATGGTTCGCAAACTGACAGAATCTATTTATGGACTCAAGCAGGCTTCTCGTCAAAGATACTTTAAGTTTTACCAACTGATTATCTCATTTGGTTTTGAGATAAATACAGTTGAAGATTGTGTGTATCACAAGTTCAGTGGGAGTAGGAATAATTTTTTGGTTTTGTATATTGATTAAAGTATTCAATGCAAACTAGGTGACACCTTTCGTTAAAGAAGACAAGTTCAGTCTCAGTCAAGTGCCCTAAGATTAGCCTTAAAATTAAAAATATATAATAGATTTTCCATTCATGACCAGTTGTAGGAAGTCTAATGTATGCTCAAGTATGTACGCGTTAGGATATTGCGTATATATTCAGATGTTAGGCAGATATTTTAAGCAAATATAGATGGATCATTGGGTAGCAGCCAAACTACTTAAGTAATTAATAGAGAATAAAGAATTATATGCTCTTTGTAGGAGATCGAATAATTTTGGAGATCATAAGGTATTCTGACTCCGATTTTGATGGATGCCAACATAGCAGGAGATCCACATCAGGTTATGTTGTTTGGTGGAGATATATTTTAGATTAGTGTCAAACATGCATTCATAATTTCTTCTACCATGACAACAAGGTTTATAACATGTTGTTAGACATCTATTCAGGGAATATGGTTACAAAATTTTATCACAAGGCTGCACCTACAGTACAGTGTTGAAAGACCAAATAAATTATGGTGTGATAATAAATCAACAATATTGTATTCCAATAATAACATAAACTTGTATAAGTCAAGGATATTGACATAAAGTTTCTAGTTGTGAAGAAAAGAATTCAGAATGGTTAAAATGTCCATATAGCACATTAGGACAAACTCCATGTTAGCGGATCCGCTCACAAAAGTATTATCACCTAAGGTCTTTCATGAGCATACTGCTCATATGGGTGTTAATTAAGAATATGACAATATAGTGGGAGTTTATATTTTATGTATTTTGGTACTATTTGATTTTGGACACATTTATGTATTAAAGTATTTTGGATATTTATCTTATCAGATATATGAAAATTCAGTTCATTATGTTTTCATTATGTTAAAGTATTGATTTCACTAAAGTTAAGGAGGACTAGTTGAAAATAGACATGTATTGATCACATTGCGTGTAATTTTTATGCAACGCATCCATGATTAATCTATGTCGTTTAGCTATATTGGTATATGTGACCATTGATGGTTTAGTTACGCTATATGTGACGAATGACGCTTTGATCATATGTTGATATGGTTAATGGACGAGATTGTCCGGATATACCCTAAGGATTAAGATAGCAATCTATGAGCTCACTAAGGTTAACACAATTGTAAGGTTACATATGTGGCCCAGTGAGAGATTGTTGAAATTATTCAATAATATGGGCCACATATGTAAAATCAATTGTATTGGGCTATCTAAATAATTAATCCAAATTAAAACGGTATATTTGAAAATTGGCTTAAGGGTATAATTGTCACGAAAATAATATGTAGATACCGGAGATAATTCTAATTTGATGAGGGGTCAAATTAGAAATACCAAAACACACATACACACCCCACTACTAAAATACAGCAATTTGGCGACAGACGATTAGCGACGGATTGTATCCGTCGGCCATAGTGACGGCCTCGCGACTACTTTGTGACGGGCTACCGTCAGAAAGCAATGGATAATTTTTTTAATTTTTTTGCGTCAAAATCAGTCGCACATCTATCGCTCATTTAACGAAACTTTAGCAACGAATTCATGTCCGTCGCTAATATGTCGAACATTGTGGCGGCAAAATCTGAAAAAAATGGCACGCTAAATTAGTGTCTATCTAGCGACGGACATTTCGTCGGTAATCTAGTGGGTATTTAGCGACTACCTACCGACGGATATATCCGTCGGTAATTCGTCGCTAAATACTGTAACCTAACTTAAATTGAACCGACGGAAGAAAATTTTTCATTTTCCCCAAAAAGGCTCTCTCTCTTCTCCCTCTCTCTATCTCTCTCTCTCTCTCTCTCCGGCGAGCTCTCTCCGACGGGTCACATTCTCCGGCGAAGCTCTCTTCGAGATATCTCTCTCTCTCAGGTATGCTCTCTCTCACTCCCTCTCTCTCTCACTCCCTCTCTCTCTCTCTTTGTTTTGTATAACATATAGGGTTTCGGGTTGGTAGGGGGTCGGTTGTCGCTGGGGCCGACGGGGTGGGAAGGAGGGAGTGGAGGCAGAGGGGAAGTTGTTGTGGGCGGAGGATAGGGTAGGGTTTAGGGTTTCGGGATAGGGGGTAGGGTTTCGGATAGGGGGTGGGCCAACTGTCACGGGGGCCGACGGTGATGGGGGGAGGGAGGGGGACGGGGGGTTGGATGGTGTTGGGTGCGGGACAGGGGCAGGGGTAGGGTTTAGGGTTTGTTGTCGGGGGTGGGGGAGAGGGAGTGGGTGTTTGATGTCGGAGGAAGGGAGGGGGTGGGTGGGGGTTTGCTGTCAGGGGTATAGGAGAGGGAGGGGGGTTTCCTGTCTGGCGGGGTAGGGAAGGGGGTGGGGGGGTATCGGTGGTTTCGGATCGGACCATTCCTATGAGTATCGGTGGTTTCGAATCGGAGTATCGGATAGGGGAAGGGGGTATAGGTGGTTTTGGATCGGACCAATCCTATGAGTATCGGATCGGGGGAGGGGGTATCGAAATCGGAATCGGTATCGGGTCGATACTGATCGATACCGGTACAGTTTGGCATGTCCCGTTCCGATACTGACCGATATCCGATACTGACCGATACCTATCCGATACTGTCCGATACTGATATAGTTTGGCATGTCCCGGTATCGGTATCGGACTATCCCTATGAGTATCGACATCGGGGGTATCGGTAATATCGGTGGTTTCGGATCGGAGTATCAAATTTTTTGGTATCGAAAAACAAATAGGTATTAATAAATTATTAATATTAGTAATTTTTTAAAGTATCGATCGATACCGATACCGATCGGACCATTCCTATGAGTATCAGTAGTTTCGAATCGGTGTATCGGATCGGAAGAGGGGGTATCGAAATCGGAATCGGTATCGGACCATTCCTATGAGTATCGGATCATGGGTATCGGTAATGTCGGTGGTTTCGGATCGTAGTATCGAATTTTTTGGTATCAAAAAACATATAACTATTAATAAAGTTGACTGTCCTCCGACATAGTCCCTGCAGCCATTCGACTGGCGAGGCAGAAACTATGTAGCCGTAGATAAAGTTGACTGTCCTCCAACCATCATCCCTCGGCAATGATGATATGACAACCTATCACTATATCTTATATAGTAGTAGATGATGTCTTAGTATTACATTATATGAGTTCATCTTGATTCTGTTACATTCTTCAGATACTATATACGATAAGAACATATACTACACCATATGTACAGAACATAGATGATTCACTCTAATATATGCTAGAATAAATTTTGGGTTGTGTTCTGAGCCATCCGTTCGCACACTTGGCAAAAAAATCGAATATTCTGTCTTTTATCTGCTTTCAAAAATGTACTCAAACGACATGATGGTTCCTTTAGTTAGCTTGCTTATGTTACAATTATATTATTTGTGAATATCGATCTTACCAGATAGCACCAATGACCCGAGGAGCGGCACATCATTTGAGGGAAACACTGAATGCTGAGGTGGCTTCTCCAACTGTTAAGGAGGAAGTGGCACCGGTAGCTAGTGAGACCGGGAGTTCGATCCCACTTATTCGAGGTGGTTGCGTGATCGTATCACTGAGCGTTTGCGTGAGCTGCGTGGTTCTCATTAGCTATTAGTACTTATTTGTATTGGACTATTTGTATTGGGTTGTTTTTGTATTAGACTACATATATGAATTAGTACTGTGTCAATCTCTGGATTACGACATGGTGATCAGGACATAGTCCCTGCAGCCATTCGACTGGCGAGGCAGAAACTATGTAGCCGTAGATAAAGTTGACTGTTCTTCGACCCTCATCCCTCGGCAATGATGAAATGACAACCTATCACTATATCTTATATAGTAGTAGATGACGTCTTAGTATTACATTATGTGAGTTCATCTTAATTCTGTTACATTCTTCAGATACTAGATACGATAAGAATATATACTACACCATATGTACAGAACATAGATGATTCACACTAATGTATGCTAGAATAAATTTTGGGTTGTGTTCTGAGCCAATCGTTCCCATACTTGGCAATTAAGCATGTGAAATAGAACTGATTATGTTTAGTTTATCTTACGATACAGATTTTCACATCCAAATTGAAATGGATCGTTACTTCGTTGATCGTACATGGATGTACTAGCGGATCAACCTCCTGGACCGTAGGTACTTATAAGTATTGACCGTATCGGATTAGTATCGATCTATCATTTTGGTATGGGCCGTATCGGTTGGTATTGGACTTAGCGAATTGGTATCGTCCTATCCGATATGTATCGGCCGTATAGCTATGATTCGTATTGGCCTTATCAATTTGGTATTGGTCATATCCGATAGGTATCGGCCGTGTTGAATTAGTATAGACCATTTCGGATTAGTATCGTGGAAGGTTTAGTAACAACTGTACTTGGATTTCTCTCTTCTAGAGCTAGATTACCATTACAAGAGAGTCACGAGAGCGTAGCTGGCCAATTACAGAACATATATACTTCCTTTTCAATATCGCTTTTTTTGATAAAAAAGGAAGCATGTATGTTACTGTAACTGGCCAATCACGATCTGGTGACTCTCTTGCAATGGTATTCTAGCTCGAGAAGAGAGAAATCCAAGTACAGTTGTTACTAAACCTTTTACGATACTAATCCGAAATGGTCTATACTAATCCAACACGGCCGATACCTATCGGATATGACCGATACAAAATCGATAAGGCCAATATGAATCCTAGCTATTCGGCCGATACATGCACATATCGGATAGGACGATACCAATTTGTTAAGGCCAATACCAATCTGATACATCCTATACCAAATCGATAGACCGATACTAATCTGATACACTAGATACTAAGTACATCCGGCCTATACCAGCGAATCCCCCAATTACTGCACGATAGGCACAACGACTCTAGTTACATCCGGTTATTGGTGAGTACATAATTATATAGTAATTCTGTTAGTCTTGTGATACAGATTTTTACTCTCTTATGCTACCAACGTCACAACTTTTCCAGTGCTGCTCCTTCTAATGATGATGAACGTAAAAATCAAAGACCCCCCTCTCCTTTCTCACTCTTCATAGTTCTCACAACAGGAAGGTTCAGTACTTTCTAGTTCTCTTCCATCCATGCTCTGGACCCATCTGCTCCTCCCTACTTCCCTTCTTCTTATTTGACTCTCTCAGCCACATATGGCTCAAGTATAGAGTCGGAGGAGAAAAAGTAGGCAGGAAGAGGAGGGGGAAGCAGCACAGCCGACGGTATGACCTGGAGGAAGTACAGAGGTTTTGCTGGAGGTGTTGGCAATTTTTCTAAGATGGTATTGAGGAGCAAGTGTAGAGTCGGCCGAAGGAGCCACATCTTCCTTTGGCTGACTCTACACTTGCTCCTCAACACCACCTAGGAAAATTGCCAGCACCTCCAGCAAAACCTCTGTACTTCCTCCAGGTCATGTCGCCGGCTATGCTGGTTCCCCCTTCTCTTCCTGCCCACTTCTTCTTCCCCGACTCTACACTTGAGCTGGATATCATATGTGGCTGAGAGAGTCAAATAAGAAGAAGGAAAGTATGAAGGAGCAGATGGGTCCAGAGCCATGGTGGAGGAGAGGAGAAGGCTCTCAAGACTCCCCGAGGTGGATATCATATGTGGCTGAAAATTTTGATAAACTTCTTTTTTTTTATAATTTGAGTAAATTTCTTTACCCTATATAAAAATTTATGTTGTCAGAGAGATGGCTCCCAAGACTCCCCGAGGTGGTGCTGCTAGCCGAGGAAGGCGCCGAGGCAAGGAACCCTTGGAGGTCGACACGGAGGAAGTCCCCGTCATCAAACAAGAGCCGGTGACAGTTAAGGAGAAGGTGTTACCAAAGGTCGAGGTCAAGGAAGAACCGATGACCATTAGGAAAGAGATTGCTCCCAAGGTTGAAGTTAAGGAGGAGCTACCGTCAGAGAGTAGTAGCATCGGGACCGACCCTCCTGTCTCTGCAGAAGACCTAAACCAGATTGAGCCTTCGTATGTAAAGTGGCTGATAGAATGGTACATGCCTCAACGCAACTATGATCCCTGGCTGTGAGGATTCATCGTCTGACTTGCGGTCTTTGCTGAGGCCAAAGTCGATTTTTCTTTTTATTGAATACTGAATATTTGTGTTTAAATATTGAATATTTATGTGTTTTGTGTGAACAATTTGAATGCTTGAGATAGTTGTGTGTTGGAATTGTTTGTGTGTTTTGTATATTAGAATATTTATGTGTTTTGTTTATTTGTGCTTGAGATATTTGTTGTATTGAATATTGAATATTTGTGTTGTGTATATTGGAATTGCTTGGGATTATTTGTGTGTTTGGTATATTGAAATTATGTATATTGGGAATGCCCAGCTTTATGCTATGTTTTTCAAAATATTTCCAGATACCGACGGACTGGCGGCCAATTTCCGACGGACTATCCGTCGCTAACGGGGGGATTCCCAGTTAGCGACGGATGGGCGACTAAAACCCAACGGATTATCCGTCGCCAAGGTCCTAGAATTATGAAAGATTTCCAGGAGCAGGTCGACGGAATATCCGTCGCTAACCCGCCGCTAACCCGACGAGGTTAGCGACGGATTAGCGACATATTTTGCGTATCGGAAACCCTCTGATACGCGTTTAACGATGTTTTAGCGATGTATTATCCGTCGCTAATTGTATGAATATATTAAAAATTTAAACTATCGAAGTTGGCGGAAAGCCGTCAGCTTGTCGTCGCTAAAAGTTTTTATTTTGCCAACGAAAATCCGTCGCTAATTAGTTGCAGAGCGGCAGACTAGCGACGAGCTAGTTTTAGCGACGAGGTTATTCTCGACGGATTTTTTCAACCCGTATCCGTCGAAAATCCGTCGGTAATGTGAATTACCGACGGATTTCTGACGGAGAGGGTCGTCGCTAAATCGTTGTATTTTAGTAGTGCACACACACACACACACACACACACACACACACACACACACACATATATATATATATATATATATATATATATATATATATATAAAATATATATATATATATATATATATATATATATATATATATATATATTCATTAAGGTTATGGTCCCCAAATTATACGGCCATCAAAAGAGATGTTTTCTTCTCTTCTGCATCCCCATCAACAGAAAGAGAGGGACAAAGGATTCGGATTCCTCTTTGTCATTAAGGGTCGTAGCAAGTTGGAAGATCGAACCCAACAAAGAGACGTTCGCTTCAAGATCCATCAAGTCTAGCAATGGATTCAGGTACGCCTACGCAATTTAATTTATGTTCTTCATCTCATGAATCGACACGGTACAATAAATATCTAACACACTCATCACCCACCTCGCCTATGTTGACATCCTTATCTTCTCTTCAAGAGACAAATGTTCCATTAAGCTTATCACGCGTGTGTTGGAAAAATATGAATCTATTTCTGGGCAAAAGATTAGTAGGACCAAGAATTGCTGCATTGTGGATCGATCCCAAAGTAGTGGCCATAGCTCTCATATTACTGGGTTTCCTGTTAAGATCCCTCCATTCCAATACTTAGGTTGTCCGATGATGTGTGGACGTTGGAATCAGGGGTGGATCTAGTTCCAGCCCACCCAAAAAAAAATTTACTTGTTTTTTCATATAGTATTTTGTTTTTGATTTTTTTATGAGAGTTAGCTTACATCTAGCCCATGCCAACCTATTCTAGCTCACTCCAGTATATATTTCTGGATCTGCCCCTGGTTGGAATGCAATGATGTTCAAACCCCCTATTATGAAGATCAAAAAGTGTATCGAAGGATGGCATAATCGGACGTTGTCACATGGTAGAAAACTGACAAACATGTCATTTCTTCAATACCTATATACACGACTGCATCGTTTAATACACCTAAAAAGGTTATTGAGATTCATTGTTGTTGAGAAGAGACACAAAGATATCATTGCCAAGAAAAAGTGGATTAGTTGTCGATCCACAAAGGTTGTCCGAAGTTATGGATGCGCTCGATATAAAGCTATTATGGAAGTTCATAACTGGAGACAATCTATAGTGCAATTTTCTGAAGGAAAAATATTTTCCTAGGATGCATCCTAGCTAGATGGAGGTAAGCTCAAGGGCGACACACACTTGGAGAAGAATTCTTTAGGGTCAAAACATGAGGCATATATATAGGGTATATATATCGCGACACACACTTGGAGAAGAATGTTAGAAATTGCTTGTACTTCACTTTTGAGTTCTGCGAAGTTAAAAATGTCGTCGAGGCTTGAATCGTGCATTTAGCAGCACTTTTCTTAAAGTGTTTCGGGCACTCCGGTAACGTCTTGGAGTCAGCACGCCAGAACACCCAGGATAAGATAGCCTTCTGCCGGAGGTTCACCAGACGTTGTGAGACACCGGCGTAGAAAAGAACACCTTTTTGGAAAACTTTGGAAGAGAAAAGAAAGAGAGAATGAATACTGAGATTCTGTATGTTGTAGACTCAGAGATCTGTAGAATATATAGATGGATTCGTGTTGTTTCATGAAGTCACGACCCTTCCGAAATAACATTCATTCACTTGTTCGCAGGTTCATTCACCCTTTCGTCTGTCTGGGCCGCTGCAAAAATAGGAATTCTCGGGGCGAGCCTATGCCGCTCGCCCGATGCCACGTTGCCTAAGTGCACAAGTGCGTCTACAATGTGCGACTATCGCCTCTACGCCCGAGCCCGAGCCCGTGTCCGTGCCCGTGCCCTAGCCCGAGCCGGTGTTGCCGGTGGCAACACCGGCTACATTTTCATAAAGAAGATAAAACAACAACCAATGGTCACCCACTAGCAACCCTTTGGTTGTTGCACACTCCTCATGAGTGCACATACCTATTTAAGTACCCTCAAACCTTTCTCTCTTTCCGATGTGGGACTAAAGTCCCTTCTCTTTCCTTTTCATCCTTATGAAGAATAAATGGAATTAATAATTCCAACAATCCCCCACTTGTTCCATAAATCATGGAAAGAAATTCCAAAATACATCACTTAAAGAATGTTAATACAGTTAGGTATCTTTCGATTTGAACCTAACCTTAGTAGATGCAACACAAGATTTTATCGTAATCTCTGGTAGCTGGGCTTTGAACCAGTTATTCCTTGTGATAAAATCGGTGTTACTTTACACACATTCTTTTGTAGTTCTTCGCCTACATCTCTCGCTTAGCACTATTAATGGCCATGTGCTGATCCTGTCTCGTGAATTTTTATAAGATAAACTCCAGATCTTACTGAGACAGCACAATCTCTAAATTCACATAGGTGAAGTTCTTTTAGTATCTCTGTTACTTTACAGATACATGTCAACATTACTGAACTTCATTAAGAGTTTTATAAACTCAACCCTCAAATTGCAACAGTCGACATTATCATGTCGTATACATCCAAATCAACAGTTTGTTGTTACCCATAGAATCTAAGGTTAAGGTTTTCTTAACATTAGATTGGGTTGTCACTGTTGTTGGAACTCTTACTCAAGGAGTTTCAATCCCATACCTCTCGAGGTAGATTTTACTAAATCCCTAGCTAGTAGTTTAGTAAAGGGATCAGCTAAGTTATAGCTGGTACACACATACGTAAGAGAAATGATTCCATCTTTGATCAATTTTCTTACGTAGGTATGTCTTAGACTTATATGTCTAGACTTTATATTATATACTTCATTGTAGGCTCTTACTAGAGGACTATCGCAATGTATTGACACTTTTGATACATTGTCCTTAGCTAGCGGAACTTCTAATAGAAGATCCCTCAACCACTCAGCTTCTTGTCATGTAGAAGCTAGAGCCACAAACTCTGACTCCATGGTCGAATGGGTAATGCACGTTTGTTCCTTGCTCTTCCAAGAAGCTGCCCCTCCGGCAAGCGTAAATACCCAACCTGTTGTAGATTTGTTATCCCGGACACTTGATATCCAACTAGCGTCGGTATATCATTCTAATACGGCAGGAAATCTACCATACTGTAATCCAAGATTCTTGGTTTTCAAAAGATAACTAAAAATTCTTCCGATAGCCCTCCAATGCTCATTATTAGGGTTGCTAGTAAATCTACTCATTTTACTAAATGCAAATGCTATATCAGGTCTTGTGCATTGCATCAAATACATAAGACATCCAATAGCACTTGCGTATTCTAATTGAGCGACGGCTCTTCCAGAATTCTTTTCTAGTTTAATACTTGGATCAAATGGAGTGTTTACTTCTTTGAACTTTAGGTGTTTGAACTTGTCTAGCACTTTCTCAACATAGTACGAATGCGTAAGTTCAAAATCCCCACTGTTTTGTATTACTTTGATCCCCAAAATAGTATCAACTATTCTAAGATCTTTCATCTTAAATGTGGAAACCTCTTCGTTTCTGTGATTCTACTCATCTCGTTGCTAATGATCAACATATCATCAACGTAGAGACAAAAAAAATATTATGATATTTCTATATACTTTAGTATATAAACACTTATCACAAACATTATGAACAAAGCTATTAAAAATTTTGACTGAGTCAAATTTCTGATGTCACTGCTTTAACAAGTTTGCATACCTTTTGTTCATTATCCGGGAGCACGAACCCTTCCGGTTTCTCCATGTAAATCTTCTCATCGAGATCTCCATTTAAGAATGCCATTTTGACATCCATCTGATGAACATTAAGATAATGCAATGAAGCTAACGCAAACAATATTCTAATTGTTGTCGTTCTTGCTACTGGTGCATATGTGTCAAAATAATCAATTCCTTCTCTTTGTCGAAATCCTTTGGCTACTAGTCTAGCCTTGTAGGTGTTTAAAGTACCATCCGTATGATACTTTCTCCTGAACACCCACTTACATCCAATAGGTCTTGACCCTTTGGGCAGATCGACAATTTTTCAAGTGTGGTTAGATATTATCGAATCCATCTCATCTTGGATAGCATCTTTCCAAAAAGATGAGTCCCACGAAGCTATTGCTTCCTTAAAGGTTTTAGGATCATCTTCCACCTGAAGAATGATAGGAATCTTTCGAATAAATTTCTCTGTATTTCCTTCTACTAAGTAAAAAAAAATTAGTTGAGAATCTATTTCGTCAGATCCTAGATCCTTAGCCTTTCGAACTCCTCGTGCTGATCCGAAGCTCGGATTGTTTTTTCAACTAACCGTGAAGAGCTCTCCTCACGAGACTCTTCATTACCAGGAATCTCATAATCATTATTCTTAGTAATAAGGTTCTCGAAAAATTCTACATCTCTAGATTCGACAATAATGTTAGACTCTAAGTTTAAAAGTCTATATGCCTTACTATTGGCAGCAAAACCTACAAAAGCACTTTTGATTCCACGAGGACCTAATTTGGTCCTTTTAGGATACATGTTTTTGTAATAAGCTATGCACCCCCACACTCTAAAATAACTAATATTAGGCTTACGGCCTTTCCATATCTCATATGGTGAAATATCAGTTTTCTTCAAAGGAATTCGGTTCATTATATTTACTGCAGTAAGTAAAACTTCTCCCCACAAACTAAATGATAATTCAGAATGCATTAGCATTGCATTTATCATTTCTTGATATGTTCTATTTTTTTCGGCTAGTCCGTTCTGTTGTGGTGTCCGTGGTGCAGAACATTCGTGAATAATGTCGTTCTCTTCATAGAAGGTATTAAATTCAAAAGAAAAGTATTCACCACCTCTATCACTTCTAAGTATTTTAATGTTTCTACCAAGTTGATTTTCAACCCCTGATTTGTATATTTTAAAAGCATTAAAGGCTTCATCTTTATGCTTTAATAAATATACATATGTAAATCTAGAGCAATCATCATGAAGGTAATAAAGTATTTATTACCTCCTCGAGATAATGTGCCATTAAATTCACATAAATCAGAGTGAACTAAATCTAGTAGGTTGGTATTACGCTCTACACTGTGAAAAGGTTTTTAATCATTTTAGATTTTCCACAAATTTTACACTTATCTAAGTCTTCAGAATTGCATGAAATTAATCCAGATTTAATTAATTTTTTCATAATGCTAATACCTATATGTGCTAACCTACTATGCCATAAAGTAGAGGACTCAATCATGTAAGCAGAAGTAGAAACTTTATTGATATTATTTCAATGATACAAAGTTTGATCATATCCTCATCGGTATATCCCTTTCAAATAAACACACTATTACGGGTCAAAATTAATTTGCCTGACTCAAAGACAGATTTTATTCCTGGTTTAACCAACAAGACTCCACTGACGAGGTTCCTACTCATATCCGGGACGTAAAGTACGTAAGTCAGAGTAACTTTCTTCCCGGCAGTGAATTGGATTTCCACATCACCTGTTCTTCCCATCTGAACTTCTTGTCCATCATTGACTTCAGAATAGGTCTTGAATGTTGCTTTGTCGTATGAAACATGAACGGTAGCACAAGTATCATACCACCATCCTGGAGCCTTTCCTTTGACCATCATGAATTTGCTCACCGTAGCAATTATGTCATCTGTCTCAGTGAGATTTACCTCGCTGTTTTGGGTCTTTCGAACCCAACAGTCTTTGGCATAATGTCCTGATTTGCCATATACAAAACATCGGTCTTGGGTCCTTTGGCGGTGCTGGAGTTCTTGAACTTTTGTTGGTCCTTCTTAGGACCGATAACGTTCTTCTTTCCTGCAGGCCTCTTACCTTTCGCGCTCACCGCGTTAGTTTTAGAAAGTTCGTTGTTCTCGGATTTCTGTCTGTCCTTCGATTCTTCTTCGATTCGAAGGTGTTTTGAATCTGTTCTAGTGAGAAATTCTCAGAGCTGTGAAGTAGTTTCTTCCAATAACTATTCCAAGATGCTGACAATTTAGTAATTATAGCACCAACTTGGAATGGTTCCGGAAGTTCTATCTTTACTGCCCTGAGTTTATTGACTAGAACTTGTAGTTCGTGCACTTTGGCGAGTATAGGCTTTGTATCAATCATTTTGAAATCAAAATACTTTAATATAAGAAATTTCTATGTACCTTCTTCTTCTGCTCTGAATTTGAAATTCAGAGCCTTCCAGATGTCAATCGTCGAAGGATTTTCTGTATAGAGGCCGTACAGTATGTCCGACGGGGTGTTCAGAATGTGACCACGGCACAACAGTTCATCTTTTTTTTTTTTGCGTTCTGCCTTGACTGCATCAGAATCTGCTAGAGTGGGTTCTGGAACAGGTGGCAGATCTGGGTCGAGGACGTAGTAGATCTTCAGCACCGTCAGGAGAAGATCATCTTGTCCTGCCAGCGTGTGAAGTTCGTCCCATCGAAGCGATCCAGTTTGACTAGATCCTGATTCATGACTTTGATCCTCAAAATTGTAGCCTCGGACGCCATTATCCGAAACACTTTAAGCTTGTTAGAAATTGCTTGTACTTCACTTTTGAGTTCTGCAAAGTTGAAAATGTCGTCGGGGCTTGAATCGTGCATTAGCAGCACTTTTCTTAAAGTGTTTCGGGCACTCCGGTAACGTCTTGGAATCAGCAGGCCAGAACACCCAGGATAAGACAGCCTTCTGTCGGAGGTTCACCAGACGTTGTGAGACACCGGCGTAGGACACCGGCGTAGGAAAGAACACATTTCTGGAAAACTTTGGAAGAGAAAAGAAAGAGAGAATGAATACTGAGATTTTGTGTATTTTAGACTCAGAGATATGTAGTATATATAGATGGATTCGTGTTGTTTCGTGAAGTCGCGACCCTTCCGAAACAACATTCATTCACCTGTTTGCAGGTTCATTCACCCTTTCATCTGTCTGGGCCGCTGTAAAAATAGGAATCGGGACTCGGACTCCTCGCCCGATGCCACGTTGCACAAGTGCACAAGTGTACAAGTGCACCACTATCGCCTCTACGCCCGAGCCCGAGCCTCTACGTCCGAGCCTGAGCCCGTGTCGGAGCCGGTGGCAACATCGGCTACAATTTCATGAAGAAGATAAAACAACAACCAATGTCACCCACTAGCAACCCTTTGGTTTGTTGCACACTCCTCATGAGTGCACATACCTATTTAAGCATCCTCAAATCTTTCTCTCTTTCCGATGTGGGACTAATGTCCCTTCTCTTTCCTTTTCATCCTTACGAACAATAAATAAAATTAATAATTCCAACAAAGAATTCTTTAGGGTCGAAACATGGGGCATATATATATATATATATATATATATATATATATATAGGAGTCGCACAGGTTCGAACAGTCGGTGGCGACACACACTTGGAGAAGAATTTTTTAGGGTCGAAACATGGGGTATATATATAGGGTATATATATATATATATGAGTCGCACAGGTTCGAACGGTCAGTTGCAACTAACGTCAGAGACGTCCAAATAAAGACTAACATTCAGTTTGACGCCTGGGAATGGTATGTAGGAAAGAGGGGCAGTTTTGAATTCTACTCATGCTACAACTTGGTTCGATCTGTCCACCAGAAGACAGATAACGCATATTTTATTTGACTAAGGCAATTAGCCACAAGATGCAGTTCTATTTGTACTATCTTATCCTAGGACGTCTCCTAACATTGGACAGACTGGCTAGGTTTGGTATATATACAGGCGGACAAACATGTATCTTTTGTCGAAAAGACAACAAGTCCATGTGGCATCTTTTTTCAGACGCTCGACCACAGGGCAACTATGGAGGGCACAGTGCACCAAACTTAGCATTCGATATGGTTGTGGCCAGAATATAGAAAAGAGAAAATTTATAAAATGTCCAAAAATTGTAAAAAATTTATGTAAAATCTACCGCAAAATAATATTTCATCGTGTGTCCAAAATTATCGATTAATATATAAAAGCGGGTTCTGAATGACCTTTTTGTCCTTCCTTCTAATTTATTACAAAAAATCCGAACCGCGCTATTCAAAAACAAAAAGCAAAAAACGTTTTGTACTCTCTCTTCTTCGATAAGTCGCTCAGTTTCTCCTCCAAAATCTAGGGTTTCTCCTCCAAAAATCTTCAAACGTTTCTCTCATTCGAAATATTCGCACAATATCGTCACCATCGAAAATTATCAAATCAAGAAGCAGATTATCCAAAAGGGAGTGACGGAGAATTATCATCAAATTCAAAGAGAATGATGGAGGATCAAAGAAACGGATAACTAAAAAACTTGCATATAAGAAGAAGAAGCCTGCTACGCAAAAGAAGGTATAACTTTAACTTATTTTCATGATTCTGTATAAAACACGGAGAATGGCATTCTAGTGTTAAATTTCACTAAGAATGGTCTTGATCATTCTCCGTTTAAAACAAGGCGAATGACCATTCCCAGTGTAAAATTACACGGAGAATGTCATTCTCCCTGTAAATTAACACGCAGAATGTCATTCTCCGTGTGAATAAACACGTAGAATGTCATTATCCGTGTAAATTAATACGCAGAATCGCATTCTCTGTTTGAATTAACACGGAGAATGTCATTCTCTGTGTAACACGGAGAATGACCATTCCCAGTGTAAATTATACGGAGAATATCACACGAAGAATGTGCTCCATGTAAATTTAACACACAGAATGTCCATTCCCAGTGTAATTTAAAACGGAGAATGTCATTCTTCGTGTAAATTAACACGGAGAATGACCATTCCCGGTGTAAATTACACGAAGAATATCATTTTTCGTTTTAAATTACACGGAGAATGTGCTCCATATAAATTTAACACACAGAATGTCCATACCCAGTGTAATTTAAAACGGAGAATGACATTCTCCGTGTAATTTAAAACACGGAGAATGTCATTCTCCGTGTAAATTAATACGAAGAATGTCATTCTTCGTGTAAATTAATACGGAGAATGACATTCTCCATTTGAATTAACACGGAGAATGTCATTTTTCGTTTTAAATTACACGGAGAATGGCCATTCTGTGTGTTAAATTTACAGGGAGCACATTCTCCGTGTCGATTTACACTGGTCATTCTTCGTGTTAAATTTCACATGATAAGGATATTCTCCGTGTTAAAACACGGAGAATGGTCTTTCCCAATGTTAAATAACACGGAGAATGTCATTCTCTAGTGTTATACGCATAGGAATGGTCATTCTCTGTGTCAGTTAAAACGGAGAATGACCATTCCCAGTGTAAATCGACACGGAGAATGCCATTCTCCCTGTAAATTAACACGGAGAATGTCATTCTCCGTATAATTTAGCACGGAGAATGGTCTTTTCCAGTGTCAAAACAAGGAGAATGAACATTCTCCGTGTAATTTAAACGGAGAATGTCATTCTCCATTTGAATTAACATGGAGAATGTCATTCTCCGTTTAATTTTAAACGGAGAATGCCATTCTCCGTTTAAATGTAAACGGAGAATGATCATTTTTCTTCTTATATCAATGGATAACAGTTAACAGAAACCTAATGTATTATTTATGTTTTGTTCTATTTTTCTTTGTTTTTGTATCAAAAAGCACTGTCAGGAATAAGGAATCTAGACTTTTCCGTGCTACTTTCAAAACAACGCTAAATCTTATGGAGGTTGTCACTGTAAGTGGTGGCCGTTTACCCGTGCCAGTTATTGAATCTTTAAAGAATACCGGTTTTTGGAATTTAATTGAGGTATTCTACAAAAGCAGAGTTAAGACAAAAGAATTGGTGAAGGCAACAGAAGGTCTTGAGAACTTGATAGAAACCTACAGGGAAGACGAAGATGGTGTGGATTACTTTCAGTTAAGCAACACTGTCTGAATCGTGCCAAGCGTCGATGATGTAGCAACCATCTTCAGTCTACCGCTTAAGAAAGAAAGCGAGACTGATTTTAATTGCAGAAAATTGATAATGGAGATACAGAAACAGCCACCACCATCAGGATCTTATAGCCTGTGTATAACACATTTTACAAGGATGCTGGTTAATTCCAATGGCACACAAGCAAAAGTCACTAACACGGAAGTGAAAGATAAGTTCTTCCAATTATTAGAGCGGCTTTGTAGCGAAGATAAGACTGCTAATCCAAATGATTTGGCCAAGTTGTTGATCTTCCACTTGTGCCAAACTGTATTCTTCACAAAATCTGGCGATTCAAGTTTGTCGTACAAATTTTTTGCCTCGGTGGACAGCATAGAAGTTATCAACAGTTATGCTGGCCAAGGTTAATATTGAATATGTCATAGATAGCATAAAGAGGAGTACAAGTAAATGTACGGGAAGGAATTACTTTAATGTTTACTCCAAAATGGAAGGTTGCACAATATACTTCCTATATTGGTTTGCAGAACATACTATCCTTGTGGAAAGGAAGTTTGACCCAATTCCAGATTATCCAAGATTTTTCACATGGAATGGGTACACAATCTCAACCTTCCTCAAGACCGAATACCCCATGGAAATGAATTCTCCGTACATATTCGAAAACTTGGTCATATCTTTGGGCAAGAAGGAGGGCACATGGAAGGTGAGCAACCTCTGCAAGAAGTTGCATAAGAGAAAAGGGGAGAGACAGGGAAAGAAGGTCCACTTGGGGCTGAGGTTGCTGCTGAACAAGTTGAAATCAACGACACGATGGGTGGCTTGGTACAGGAACTGGAGGAATTGAGAAGGCAAAATTCTGATATTCTGGCACAGAACGAGAAGCTCCTTAGGCACAACTCCGTGTAGTCAAAGCTGATATGGAGAGCTCGACGCATGAATTAGAGGATATCAAAAGACAAAATTCTGATATGCTTGCACAGAAATATGGACTCAAGAAAAAGCTTCAAGAGTTAAACGTACAAGAAGCCCATCAACGTACAATCAACAACACGATGGAGGGCTCAGTAAATCAATTGGAACATTTAAAATCACAGAACTCTGACCTTTTTGCTGATAATTCACAGCTTAACGACAGAGTTAAGGAGCTAAAGGCACAAGGTAAAATCTTCTCTTTTTTAAATTTGTGATTTATAATTCTCCATGTTTTATTGCAGTCAAATGACCATTCTCCGTGTTATGTTGCAGGAGAATTGTCATTCTCAGTGATATAGTTACGAAGAATGGTCATCCCCATGTGTTTTAATACTGGGATTGACCATTCTCCATTTTAATTTGCACGAAGAATGGACATTCTCCATATTAAAAACACACAGAATGACATTCTCCGTTTTAACTTACACGGAGAATGTCATTCTCCTTGTTATATGTAGGAGAATAACAATTCTCCGTGTTTAATTACATGGAGAATTTATATTCTCCGTGTTAGATTAAACGGAGAATGGTCAATCCCATTGTCACATGGGCATGATCATTCTCCGTGTTAATTAATACGGAGAATGGATATTCTCCGTGTTAATTACGCATGAGATTTTACATTCTCCGTTTTATTTAGCACGGAGAATTCCATTCTCCGTGTCATTTAATACGGGAATGAAAGTGTTCAAACACATGAAATGGAGAATGATCAGTATCCTGTAAATTGAAACGGATAATGGTCATTCTCCGTTTTAAATGATACGGAGAATGAACATTCTCCGTCTTAGATACCCGAAGAATGACATTCTCCGTGTTAATTAACACGGAGAATAGTTTTTTCTATTATTAAAACTGAGAATAATCTTTACTTTTTTATTTTTTAATTGACATCGTACCTTTCATTAATGTTTGTTTTATTACAGTACAAATAACAGAGCAGCTGAGACAAGCAAATAAAAAGCTCACTTATGAGAAAAGAGATCTTCAAGAAAAGGTTGAATAGTTGAATAAAGAAGCGATTGAAAAGGATGCGGCACAAGGTAAATCTTCACTTTTTTAAATTTGTGATTTGTAATTCTCCATATTTTATTGCAGTAAAATGGCCATTTTCCATTTTATGTTGCAGGAGAATGCCCATTCTCCGTTTCAATTTACACGGAGAATGGACGTTCTCCGTATTAGAAACACGCAGAATGACATTCTCCATTTTAACTTACACGGAGAATGTCATTCTCCTTGTTATATGTAGGAGAATGACAATTCTCCTTATTTAATTACATGGAGAATTTATTCTCCGTGTTAGATTAAACGGAGAATGGTCAATCCCATTGTCACATGGGCATGATCATTCTTCGTGTTAATAAACACGGAGAATGGACATTTTTCGTGTTAATTATGCATAAAATTCTACATTCTCCGTTTTATTTAGCACGAAGAATGCCATTCTCCGTGTCATTTAATACGAGAATGGTCATTTTTATGTAAATTGAAACGGATAATGGTCATTCTCCGTTTTACATAACACGGAGAATGGACATTCTCCGTGCTAGATAGACAGAGAATAAATATTCTCCGTCTTAGATACACGGAGAATGACATTCTTCGTTTTAATTAACACGGAGAATGACCGTTCTCCGTGTTAATTAATACGGAGAATGGTCTTTTCCATTGTTAAAACTGAGAATAATCTTTACTTTTTTCATTGACATCGTACATTTCATTGATGTTTGTTTTATATCAGTGCAAATAATAGAGCAGCTGAGACAAGCAAATAAAAGGCTCGCTAATGAGAAAACAAGCTTCAAGGGATAGTTGATTTGTTGAGTAAAGAAGCCATAAAAAAGGATGCAAAAATTACTGATCTTGGAGCCATAATTGATGCATTGCAGCTTACAGAGCCTCAACAAGTTCCTCAACAACAATTGATGAACTTGATGATCCAAAAGTACCCAAAGAGGATTAGGAAGGGGGAAAAAGAGGATGATAAAACCATCAGTTGTAATAACTGATGAAGATTTTACTCCCTTGGGGAAGAAAACAATAAAAAAGGCAGAAGATTAATGACGATCCGAAGCCAAAACCTCAGCCCAAACCCAGAGCCAAAAAATAAGAAGGATGATTCAAAATCCAAAGAAGATGCCAGAATTGCAGAACTAATAAAGAACGACAAAATACTCAGGGAATGCGAGGACCTCGGACTTTGGAATGAGGCAGATGAAGAGCTGCAGAAGATTTACAAGGACCTCGTATTCCAAACAGATGACTCCACTGTATGTATTCTTATATATTCCTTTCGTCTTTTTTTACAATTATTTATGCAATTTCTATTGATTTAATCTAACTGAACTAAATTTATGTGCAGTGATGTTGTATATTATTTTGCTAATGGTAAAAATAAAGTTGCAGTTATCCTGATAGCAATAGACATGTAAGACATATTCGACAATCAAGACGTAGAGGCTGGTATACTCAACATACTAATAAGCAAGATGAAACAAAATCAAAGAAAAGCAAGAAGTGAAACACAATCAAGTTCACAAGAGGTACAAAATAAGTAGTCTGCATTATGATGCCCCACATTGGTAAGAATCAAAACTGAAACATCCCTCCTATTCATGTGTACACCGATGAAACTAACTAATGTTATTATGTCTTTATTTTGGAAAATAGTCCATCGTTCGCCAAGCTCATGAAAAAGAGGTAAAAGACGGTGCCATTCAAACTTTAAAACAGATGTCGAAGACCTAATCATGGGTTTACAGGACGACATAGAGTGGCTATTCATGCTACTCTTTAATGAAGAAAAATTACACTATACGCTCCTGACATTCAACTTCAGCTCGTATGAGTGGGCACTCTACAACTCCTTGGTGCAAAACACGTACAAATTGGCAAGACAGATGCAGAATTCTTGAGGGAGGTCTTGGAGCCTATCATTAGGAGAAAAATTGAGATGATGAGGGAAAAATGCAAGGCGATGATGGAATATGGGAGCACAGATACGATTTTTCATTCAAACTGCCCACAACAAAAAGGACCCAACTGCCTCTTGTATACGGCATATTTTATGAAGTGCTTGATGAATACTCCCTTCGAAATACCAACAGAGAAAATGACGATGAAATTCACAACAAGATTACAAAGTTAGGTTGGCAAGGGTTAACAGGTTGCTTAAAAGTCCAAATGCAGATCGTGAACACATTATGAAAATGATAAAGTCCTAAACTTTATATTACATTGTTCCGTATATATGAAAATGCAGTTATATTCTTCTGTGTCTATGTCTTTTGTTACATCTTCTGTCTTATATTATATTGTTCGTATATATGAAAATGCAGTTATATTCTTCTGTGTCTGCGTCTTTTTGTTACATCTGCTGTCTTGTATTACAATGTTCTATATATATCATTTTTGAATGACCATTCTGTGTCAAGTTCATAATGAGGAATGACTATTCTGTGCCAATCTCCGTGTTAATAACATGGAGAATGCCATTCTCCGTGTTAATAACACGGACCGTGTTATTGAATACGGAGAATAGTCGTTCTCCGTGTTAAATAACACGGAGAATGTTCTTTGTCCATGTACTTTAGAATGGAGAATGGCCATTCTCTGTTGTACTTATAGGAGAATGAATATTCTCCGTGCTAAATAACACGGAGAATGGTTATTTCAGTTTTAAAACGCATGAGGATGGCCATTCTCCGTTTAATTTAACACGATGAATGTCATTCTCCGTGTTAAGTAACATAGATAATGGTCATTCTCTATGTTAAAATGCATGAGGATGGTTCCGTTTAAATAACACGGAGAATGGCATTCTCCGTGTTAAGTAAGACGGAGAATGCTATTCTCCGTGTTAAGTAACACGGAGAATGGTCATTTTAGTTTTAAACGCATAAGAGAGAATGTCATTCTCAGTATCACATAACACGGAGAATGGTCATTCCAGTGTTAAATAACACGGAGAATGGCATTCTCCGTGTAAGAATGACGGAGAATGGCCATTCTGCATTCAAAAAATGTGAAACGTAGATATAACAGACTTCAAATAGCACCATTGATTTCAAAAATGTAAGAAATGTATTTAAAAAATAGTTATATAAAAGGAAGATATATGTATGTATTAGCGAGGGGGCGTTGCCTCCTCGACCACCGTAGAAGCACGTGGGGGAATGTAAAACCCGCAACCTGACTCTTCTAGAATTTTGGATAAATTAGAATTGTTTCATTTTTGGGTTAATTGTCCGATTTTGTTTTGTCAGCATAGTCCTAAATTTCCAGCTAGAATTTTAGTCTTATTATTATTATTATTATTATTATTATTATTATTATTATTATTATTATTATTATTATTATATTATTATTATTATTTTTTATTATTATTATTGTTATTATTATTATTATATTATATATTATTTAAGTCGGATCAGAAAAATATTATTTTTTAAAATTAATTATGGGATTTTTGATTGTGGCCTGTCCCGATCCCGTGTCCGGGGTCCGACCCCGAACTCGAACTAGACCCCGTCTTCCGAACCCACCCTTGGATTTTCCATTTAAAACCTAAAATTAAATCCATATATAATATATTATATATATATATATATATAATATAATCTATATATATATATATTATATATATATATATTATATATATTATATATATATATATATATAATACATAGGTTGGTTTAATATGATTTATAAAAAAACACAAAAACCTATTCTCCCCCCCCCGACCTGGCTCCCCATGACCAGGCCGTTCTCCCCAAAATCTTCTCTAATCCCTCACAGCCACCCCATCTTTCTTCATCTTCTTCAGAACCTATTTCCTCCTCTCTCACCAAAAGCATTAGCACTCCTCTCCCTCACTCTCAAACTCATCCTCTCTCTCTCTCTCTATTCCCATTTCCATCTCTCCAGAGCCCACCAACCGAGCCCACCTCCGATCCGACCGTCGCTCGACCCCGCGCCCGCCTCTGACCCGAGGCCAGCGCCTTCCGGCGCCCACCTCCGCCCGTGCGTCCGCCTTCCGAGGCCGCGCTCGCCTGCCTCCTCGACCCGGCCAGCATCCGTCGGTCCATGCCCGTCCGGCCACACCCCGACGACCCACGTGCCCATTCGGCCAACGCCTCCGCCGGCCCGTGCCCGTCCGGCCAGCGCCTTCCGTCGGCCAGATCCGCCCCCGACGACCCCGAGTCCCCGAGCTTTTCGGCCAGCGCCCCCGGCGACCCCCTCGAGCCCTGTCGGCTCCGCCCCAGCGCTGCCCCAAGTTTTGCAATGCTCTGTCGCGATCCGATCTGCTGTCTGCACCTTATGTGCGCTGTTTCGAGCCAATTACCGCTGTCCGCGTGTTCCTGGACTGTTCTAAGTTGGCACGGATTATTTCCTTTTCTATTTCTTGCATCTGAGAGCTCTAGCCGAGCAATTGAGATATAATCCTGTCCCTCCCTCCATAGCTTTGTCAATGATGACATGGTCCTAACCCCGTTTAGGGGATCGAAAATTGAGTCTGTTACGATTAGGGGATACGCACGACGTTTTACGTCGCATCGTTGTATTTCTATGGTTCGGATTATTTACGCGGGACGCGTATGTTTTTTCGATTCGTTATTTTCGGTTTGCGGTTCGGCTTTATCTATATGTTGGCTTTTATCTATATGTGTGGGTTGTGGATTATTACTCTGGGTTGGAATATTATTGTGGATTGGTTTGGTGTATTCCCTAGTTTGCGACTTTCTTTTGGTGCAGGGATTTATCGCCTATGTGGCTGGATTGTCCAATTACAGAGGAGGTGTTGCCCAAATTTTCAGTAAAACCCTTTTCGAAACACTGGTATTTAAATTAATTTCATAAAACAAAATCTACTTTCGAAATCGGTCTTTGTAAAAGGATTTCCAAATTGGTTGATGGTTGGTTTGCGGTTTTTCGAAATTTTACGTATCCCGGTTAGGCAACGACCGTATCGGTCGAATGAGCCTCGGCGAAACGCAAATGCTACAGGACCTTTCTGTACGTTGAGGTGTTAGCCAACAACGTGATACTTAATGACCAAGTCTGAGACTATATATTTTATATTCTATAAATTTATTTAGAACTCGTTACTGGGAATTTTTTATTTTCGAGTGCAGGGCCTCGGCCTCCTGAATAGACCGCTTCCCGACATTCAGAGCTCGCCAACAACTTCTAATATTTAATTATTTATGTAAATAAATTGTAAGGGCATAATCCTAATTTTTCTATTTATTTTATGTGACCCTGTAATGTGTAGTGTAGATTTATTTTCTTTCTGAGTTAGTATCGCGTACCTAGACGAGTAACTATAAAGCGGATATTAATTATTTTTGTATAAAATTAATAAGAATTTCTCACACTTAATTTTAAATGAAGAAATATTGGTAAGTTAACAAGTTCATGTTTTATCACTAGAAACAATGTATATATATATATATATTATTTATATTTATATTATATTTATATTTATATTTATATTTATATATTATAAAATATATATATATATATATATATATATATATATATATATATATATATTATATTATAAAAATATAAAGATTTGCCAATCAACCTATAAATGCTATCTTCTCCAATTAAATCAAGTAACCGGTTTATTCAATTAAATGATAACTAATGTAGCTTGCGACGTTAGACGAATTTCGGTAATTAAATTAAATAACTTAAAACCTGACTAGGATCTGTTTCTAGAAATTGTAACTAGCACCCTAGATTTGGCTCATCTATGATTCTAAGTCATGATCTCAACTGTAGGATTTCGATGACGTACTTGACTTTCTACCCGGCACTGACATCCCAATCCAGTCATACAAACAAAGGTAAGTTACAATTATGTTTTCTTGCATTTTATTTAGTAATTGTCATGTTGCATGCTTAAACCACATTGCTACACGGAACCCTCTCCGAGGGTTCAAATATTGATTGATATTGATTGTGGGAATATTGGGAGAATAGTGTAGCGTTTGTGACCAATACCCCTCATATCATATTGTTATTGTGCGAGCTTACCCCTCTTACACACTGGGATAAGCCGTATTGCATCACAAGGATGCTATTGTTCAACCCAAGTCGGTCATAGACGTTACCTATTCAAATCACATTATTTCAATATTGAATTGTTAAATTGCTGGAAAGTATTGTTTCAACTGTTTAGCATGCACTTTTTTATTATTATTTGAAATGTGAGGTACATGTTCGTACTTGCTCCCTCCTGACTGGAGACCAATATTTTTAGGTGACATTGAGGATGCTGAGCTATTGTACAATAGCTACTATGACCCGGTATTATATTATGTGGTGTTGCTAGAGTCCCCCTTGGAGGACGCAGAACCAGAGGCTGATGAGCCGACTGTCTGGCTAGTTATTTTTCAGTTATCTAGTTTTATTGTATTGGAGTTTGTTAATTTGAATTCAGTACTTTATTTCAGTTCTTTCTTTTCCAGTTGTACTTTTCAATTGTTGAATAAAAGTTTTTAAAATTTCTGTATATTCGAGTTGTGACAAATGTATAGATGTTGTTGTGAATACCTGCATATAGAACAGCTTACTGCCGCCGTCTCACAACAGTGCAGGCTGGGCATGATCCGATTCGACCCAACAATTTGGGATCGGGTCGTGACATATTTTTAGTGGTGGCCCATGCAGATCCATCAACAACTTAAGTGAACATACCTAGAAACAACTAGAACACTAGAATATTGATTTGTCACAACATAGGACCGAATTATCTATATATAAGTAATTATTTTTGCTCGCTTATAGGACAGTAGGTTGCCTTGTTTATGCTTGTCCCTAAACTTGTCAGACTATGAAGACAGCATGACCTATGCCTAACAGTCGGTACTAGCAAGATCTTATTTTTTACGCATGACGCAAGAAAACATGACAAGAGAATCGTAGTAGTAGATTGAGCAGCAGGAGGCTGCTCGAACCAGACCAGGACCAGAAGAGCTAATGATACCTAGAATTATTAGCACTAGGTGATACCCTACCGAAGCATAACATATTACCCTTGATTACACTTTTTCTTGCCAATATCTTTTTCAAAGTCATGTCTCCCTACGATACAATTTCTAAATTATAATCTTAATGAGAATGTATGTAAGGCGGTATTTCTCAATGATATATTGGTGATTAAGAATTGGAAGAATAAAATTTTGGAATACCTAGACATTATATATATATAGTATACATGGTGAACGGAGAGTCTCCTATATCACCATGTTACAATATAGGGCCGAAATTATTTATTTTAAAATACTTATTTTGGCTTGCTTATAGTTTTATAGGTTACCTTGCTTACGTTTGAACCTAAACCTTATCTAGATTAGGCCGAGTGTATGATGGTATATTTTACTGCCTATTTTATTTTCTAGATCTTTGGTATATTTTAGTGTCCCCATGGCTTTCGAAATTATTTTCTTGCATATCTTTATCAGATTCTAGCATACTGCTCTTTCGCCGTTTTTGGATTAAGATTAGATTTTTTTTCTTTCAATCTCCTTCTTTAGCAAACCTATTTCCAATTTCTTCATTTGTTGATCAAACCTTACTCCTCTATTTTTATTTGGAATCTAGACCCATTCGCTATTTAGAGTTATAAATTCTTCTATAGCAAACCTAATAAACTCTTATCTACCAAATGTATTTCTACGACTAGTGTATCCAACCATTTCTCTTGACCTTATTTCCAATTGACTTTCTCAGAACTAATTTCGAACCGAATTCTTTTAGAACCATAAAGCCCCAAGGTTAATTGTTACCAAAGATTTGGTTCAACTTAGCTGGTTCACATATCTCCCAAGGGAACTATTTTTCGAAAAAAAATTCCAATATGGATTGACATTTTCTACGTTATTCCAAGTACCGAAAATATTTTCATTTGTTGACTTCCTCCACTCAACTTGAAACCTTACTCTCTCTATGCAACTTATTGATCAATTCAAGGTCTAAAAAGCTTCTTAACTCAATACTTGAATATCATGAAGCAGGAACGGCCAGAGAATTGATTCCATTTTATTATTGAATTTCCTTTAGTCATTGGAAAACTTTTGAATTGTTGAGCTATCTCTTTGAAATTTCCATGGATAAAATTGAGAAAATATTCAGTGATCTAATATGGCTTCATAATATGCGTTTCAGCCATTTATTTTGAATTATAGAAACTGTGAGTTTACTGCAGCCAGTTGCGCATTGGCGAGGCATAGACTCTAAGTTGAAGTAATTTTATGTGTTCATAGGTTTTCGGATATTATTGAGACTATGTCCTAAATGCATCATTTTGTCTCCTATATTGTTCAGCCAAAAAATGGATAAAGTTGTTAGACTACTCGGTAACCTATTATTATTCAAGTTATGGAGCTAAAAATTTACTGCAGTCAGGTGCACTCTGGCGAGGCATGAATTTGAGGCAAAGTGACTTCAGATATATTTGGTTTTCGAATATTATTAAGACTATATCCATACCATGATTGTCTTTTTAGCACCATCAAATTATTCCGACTTTTGTCCGATTAGAAGATTTGTATTTCTAGCGGATGTCTCCATTTCAGAAATCTCCTATCACAGCCAGAAAGAATATATTTCATATAAAGTTCTACTTGATTTTCCTAGAAACTTATTAGGACCATATCAATCTCTTTTGACTCAAACTCTTTCAAGGTTCAATTTAGGGTATTGCATATATTTTGTGGATAGCTTTATATATTAATAGTTGATACATCTTGTGGATGACTTTACGTATATAGTTGATAGCTATATGCGGAAGAAGCATAGATTGCTACCCATCCCATTTCTAGTAAGGGCATCTTTAGGATCAATATTAGATAGCTAAAGGGTAGAAAAATGTAGAAGAATACCTTGAGTAAGCTAGTCTTGAGAGAGTGGTACATCTTAGCTTGTGACTTATTTGGGATAGAACCGTTGGTGGTGCTCACTAGTGTATAAACCTCATTCAAACAAATGATGATATTTGACGATTTTAAATTTTATGCTTAAAGGAAGAGTTATTGAAGATAAAGGAAGACGTAGGTAGAGTTAGCGAGGAAAGTATAGGATTTGGTAATGTTCTCCCATGGAGGAATTAGATTTGGATAATATGTATAAACGTGTGAATATAATGATCAAGTAAAGAAACACTTGATGAGGATCAACTTTTATGGTTAGATGACTACTATACCTAGAAGGGACAGATATAGCCATGGAAGGAATAACAGAGCAATGGAATGATAGGTTCTAGAGAAGGAATAGGCAGAGAGAAATTGAGATAAGACCATTGGCATACAACGATGGATGAAAAATTGATTTAGGTGATTTATGATTCCATATATATATTTAGTTTTAATACCTTGACAGATATCTTAGTTTTATGTAAATACTGAAAGTTTAGCTAGTTAGAGATTGGTTTTGCATGGTATTAATAAGATAGTTATCTTGTAAGTCTTTTTCCTACACATCTTATCTTCTGACCGTTGAAATAGTGAAACGATATTCTTTCTATTTTCCTTTTATCATCACTCGGCCCTTAGTAGAAATATCTTACTCGATTACATTCCTATCATAGTTATATTATTCTAATCATCCTTGCATCCTAGCATCATACAACTTTTTATCTTTTCTGAGTCACAAACCCTTGTACCCCATTCCAATTTAATTTTGATATTTTAGTCCCTCATCTCAAAAGATTTATTACTTTCTGCCTTCTCAATAAACTGTGGACATTCGCTTCTTTCTTGCCTTTTATGTTTCACGAGACCTTATTTGATTTTCTCCTATTTTATGATTATAATTGTACCTAGATTTTTTGTGCCCAAAATAATTTTTGATTATACCCTCGGCCCTTATCCTTGAAATTTTGAGGACGAAATTTTCTAAGGAGGGAAGGTTGTAAAACCCGCAACCTGATTTTTCTAGAATTTTTGGTTAAATTGGAATTGTTGCATTTTTGGGTTAATTGTCAGATTTTGCTTTGTCAGCATAGTCCTAAATTTCCAGCTAAAATTTTAGTCTAATATTATTATTATTATTATTATTATTATTATTATTATTATTATTATTATTATTATTATTATTATTATTATTACTTAAGTCGGGTCAGGAAAATATTTTTTTTAAATTAATTATGGGATTTTGATTGTGGCCTGTCCGATCTCGTGCCCGGAGTCCGACCCCGAACTCGAACTAGACCTCGTCTTCCGAGCCCACCCTTGGATTTTCCAATTAAATCCATTTATATCTATATATACATAGGTTGGTTTAATATGATTTATAAAAAAAACACAAAACCTATTCCCCCCTCCCCCAATACCTGGCTCCCTATGACCAGGTCGTTCCCCCCAAAATCTCCTCTAATCCCTCAAGCCACCCCACTCTTTCTTCCTCTCCTTCAAAACCCATTTCCTCCCTCTCTCACCAAAAGCATCAGTACTCCTCGCCCTCACTCTCAAACTCATCCTCTCTCTCTCTATTCCCATTTCCACACTCTCCAGAGCCCTCCAACCCAGCCCACCTCCGATCCGGCCACCGCTCAACCCCGCGCTCGCCTCCGACCCGAGGCCAGCACCTCTCCGGTGCCTCCGACTCGAGGACAGCGCCTCCGGCGCCCACCTCCCGCCCGTGCGTCCGTCTCCCGAGGCCGCGCTCGCCTTCCCCGACCCGGCCAGCGCCCCGCCGGCCCGTGCCCATCCGGCCAGCACCCCGACGACCCCCGTGCACGTCCGGCCAGCGCCTTCCGCTGGCCAGATCTGTCCTCGGCGACCCCGAGTCCCCGTGTCGTTTTGGCCAGCGCCCCCGGCTACCCCCTCGAGCCCTGTCGTTTCCGCCCAGCGCTGCCCCGAGTTTTGCAGCGCTCTGTCCCGATCTGATCTGCTGTCCGCGCCTTCTGTGCGCTGTTCCGAGCCAACTACCGCTGTCTGCGTGTTCCTGGACTATTCTAAGTTGGCACAGATTATTTCTTTTTCTATTTCTTGCATCTGAGAGCTCTAGCCGAGCAATTGAGGTATAATCTCGTATCCATGTGTCCCTCCCATAGCTTAGTCAATGATGACGCGGTCCCGACCCCGTTTCGAGGATCGAAAATTGAGTCCGTTGTGTTTAGGAGATACGCACGACGTTTTACGTTGCGGCGTTGTATTTATGTGGTTCGGATTATTTACGCGAGATGCGTATGTTTTTTCGATTCGTTATTTTCGGTTTGCGGTTCGGCTTTATCTATATGTTGGCTTTTATCTATATGTGTGGGTTGTGGATTATTACTCAGGGTTGGAATATTATTGTGGATTGGTTTGGTGTATTCCCTGGTTTAGGACTTTCTTTTGGTGCAGGGATTTGTATCGCCTATGTGGCCGGATTGTCCAGTTACAGAGGAGGTGCTGCCCAAATTTTCAGTAAAACCCTTTTTGAAACACTGGTATTTAAATTAATTTCATAAAACAAAATCTACTTTCGAACTCAGTCTTTGTAAAAGGATTTCCAAATTGGTTGTTGGTTGGTATGCGGTTTTTTGAGATTTTACGTATCCCCGGTTAGGCGACGACCGTATCGGTCGAATGAGCCTCGGTGAAACGCAACCGCTACAGGGCCTTTCTGTACGTTGAGGTGTTAGCCAACAACGTGATACTTAATGACCAAGTCTGAGACTTACCTATATTTTATATTCTATAAATTTATTTAGAACTCGTTACTGGGTATTTTTCATATTTTGAGTGTAGGGCCTCGGCCTCCTAAATAGACCGCTTTCCGTCATTCAGAGCTCGCCAGTAACTTCTAATATTTAATTAATTTATGTAAATAAGTTGTAAGGGCATAAGCCCAGTTTTTCTATTCATTTTATGTGACCCTGTAATATGTAGTGTAGATTTTACTTTCTTTCTGAGTTTGTATCGCGTACCTAGACGAGTAACTATAAAGCGGATATTAATTATTTTTGTATAAAATTAATAAGGATTTCTCACACTTAATTTTAAATGAATAAATATTGGTAAGTTAACAAGTTCATGTTTTATCACTAGAAACAATGTAGTTATATATATATATATATATATATATATATATATATATATATATATATATATATATATATACAAAAATTTGCCAATCAACCTATAAATGCTATCTTCTCCAATTAAATCAAGTAACCGATTATTCAATTAAATGATAACCAAGTAGCTTGCGACGTTAGACGAATTTCGGTTGATTAAATTAAATACTTAAAATCTGACTAGGGTCTGTTTCTAGAAATTACAACTAGTACACCTAAATTTAGCTCATCTATAATTCTAAGTCAGGATTCTCAACTGTAGGATTTTGATGACGTACTTGACTTCCTACCCGGCACTGACATCCCAAACCAGTCATACAAACAAAGGCAAGTTACGATTATGTTTTCTTGCATTTTATTTAGTAATTGTCGTGTTGCATGCTTAAACCACATTGCTACACGGAACCCTCTCCTAGGGTTCAAATATTGATTGATATTGATTGTGGGGATATTGAGGGAATAGTGTAGCATTTATGACCATTACCCCTCATATGCATATTGTTATTGTGCGAGCTTACCCCTCTTACACACGGGGATAAGCCGTATCGCGTCATTAGGATGCTATGTACAACCCAAGCCGGTCATAGACGTTACCTATTCAAATCACATTATTTCAAATATTGAATTGTTAAATTGCTGGAAAGTATTGTTTCAACTGTTTAGCCTGCAATTTTCATTATTATTTGAAATGTGAGGTACATATTCGTACTTGTTCCCTCCTGACTGGAGACCAACATTTTTAGGTGACATTGAGGATGCTGAGCTATTGTACAATAGCTACTATGATCTGGTATTGTATCATGTGGTGTTGCCAGAGTTCCCCTTGGAGGACGCAGAAACAGAGGCTGATGAGCCAACTGTCTAGCTAGTTTTTTCCAGTTATCTAGTTTTATTGTATTGGAGTTTGTTAATTTGAATTCAGTACTTTATTTCAGTTCTTTCATTTCCAGTTGTACTTTTCAATTGTTGAATAAAAAGTTTTAAAAATTTTGTATATTCGAGTTGTGATAAATATATAGATGTTTTTGTGAATACCTGCATATAGAACAGCTTACTGCCGCCGTCTCACAATGGTGCAGGCTGGGCATGATCCGATTCGACCCAACAATTTGGGATCGGGTCGTGACAGGGAAGAGGGCAAGTGTTGTGATTGTGATTACCTAATTCAAAACAATTATGGCACCTCATCTTTTGCTTCTCTTTTTCTTGTTTTCATAATTGCTCTTATAACGGTCCACCTTTGGTCGGCCGGGATCCCGTTTTGGAACAGGAGGTAGGACCAAATCAGTTGAATTATTTTCAAACTGTTTTCCAGAATCTAGAACTGGACGAATAGCACATGAATATAGCATCTGGAAGAAATTCGATGTCCAATACTGCTCCATAAAATCATAGACGGATTTGCCTGAATCAAATCTGATGCATTGGATTGCATGGTAGCATGGGAATCTATATACCTTCCATCTACGACAACTACAATGCCAATCAAGAAGATTCACCAAGTGGAAGGAAGTATCTGCCATGACCTGAAACTCGAAATCACTAGACCGATATACCCTCTAAGACATGCCATCATCTATTAGCTGCTTCAGCATATTCTCGACGTATGGAGTCAATATATTATTGAAATCACTTGCATCCTTGTGGTGATCCGAAATCATCTTCATCATCTTTACTCGGATGACATGTACAAGTGCTGAAATAGGCATTTTCTTTTCAGCCTTAATCTATGAATTGAATGAATCTGCACAACTAGAAGCAACCTCGCCGTATCTACATCTCGGGAAGAATGCATTTGACCAATTTTTAGGCTTTTGTTTATCCATCCATTTCATAACTTAACCATAATTCATATCATAAATCTTCTTTATTGCTTGTTTATACCCACATTTATACAGGAAAAAAAATAATTAATAAAGATGGAAATCAAGGAACAAGCACATGAAAAAACAGGGGCCATTCTCCATTTAATTTAACACGGAGAATGCCATTCTCCGTGTATTTTTAAACGGAGAATGACACGAAGGGTGACAATGAAAGTGTTAAAACGTATGCGAATGACCATTCTCCTTGTTAATAATACGGAGAATGTCATTCTCCATGTTAATTGACACGGAGAATGGTCTTTCCAAGTGTTAAAACGCATGAGAATGACCATTCTCCGTGTTACAAACACGGAGAATGGTCATTTCCCGTGTTAGAACACATGAGGATTGTATTCTCCATTCTAAATACACGGAGAATAGAATTATCCGTGTTAAATAATACGGTGAATGCCATTCTTCTGTATTTTAAAACGAAGAATGACATTCTCCGTTCTAGGCAACACGGAGAATACTATTCTCCGTGTTATTTACACGGAGAATGTTCATTCTACTTGTTAAAATAAAGGAGAATGCACAGAAGATCATTCGTATGTTGTTCATTCTACTTGTTAATAGGGTAGAACTGTTGGTTACCATTTTTCGCTGTAGCAGACATCAAACACCCTCTAAACCTCCCTGTAAGGAAAGTCGCATCCAAATATAACATCGGGCGACAATATTGAAAGCCTTCGACGCAAGCCCCATATGAAAGACAAAGCCGCTGAAACCTCAGTGACGTATCATCTTTCTGAAAGTCGATAACGGAACCAATATTGGTTTCTTTTACCTTGTCGACATACCAACACAAGTCGCTGTAAGCTCTAACATCATCTTCATACATTTCTTGGTGCACCAATCTAATGCCATGGTATGCCTGCCGTAGGTAAGAGATAAATCGTAGTCAACCGTGAATTCATCAACAACTGATTTTGTCAACTTTTTAGGATCCATCCGAACAATGTTACTAACCAAACTTTTCACCAACTTTACTGGAACAACTAAATTACCTTTATTCATATAGCCAGCTCCACAATTGTGTTCTCCCACATACCTCTTCACCTCAAAATTTTGATTATCTTTTGAAATAGATGTAGCATGGAAGCTCCACAAACAAGCATGGGTCTTATAATTCTTGCAGCAAATAGTGTACCTCCCCGGCTCAAATTTTAAAATATGGAACGGATGACGAGATTCAAAACATATCATTTTAACAGCGTGCCTAACTTCTTCAACACTATTTAGGAAAATCTGACCGACGCCTGTAATTGATCCATGTCACATATCCGATTTCCTCTTCTTTACTGTCTCAATTGAGCCCTCATAAAATTCTACTACTCGTTTATCCTTACAGTAGGAGAACATCTACTACTCAAGGAACTAGAAGAGGAAGACGAATGTCCCATAGGAATGCTTTGATAAGGATAAGATGTCGATGAAGAACATGGAGGGTATACTTGCTCCACAAATAGATCAAAGCTCACATCATGGGTACCATTAAAACCCCCAACCAAGGATCGAAGCCAAAAATCACAGTCAATGTACAGTTCAGTCCCATCAGAATGCAAAAACTTGAAACGAAAAGAAAGTGGATCCAAAGAAGTCCATCGATCGCACACTTGATGCTTTAAAAATTCTACGGTACTTTCATGTGTGACATGGCAGAAAACTATGTCTCTCTTGAAACAAAGATTAACTAAATAGCTTGAATCCATTCCCCCCTGATAACATAAAAACAGAAGAGATCACAAAATAGGACAACACATTTCTGATCATTCTCCGCCTAAAACTAACGGAGAATGATCATTCTCCGTCTAAAACTAATGGATAATGATCATTCTCAATGGAAATGGTCATTCTCCGGCCAATACTAATAGAAAATGGTCATTCTCCATCGAATTATAACGGAGAATTCTATTTCTCTATGACAATTGACTATTCTCCGTCATATTAGTCATCATATTCGCACAAAAATAACGAGATTAAAGATCTCTATAATCGTTACTCAGTTAATAATCTTCATAACAAATTCAAATTCAGCAAAAAATTTGCGACTGGACGAAGATGATGAATGAATTTCTACATATCTAAACTCTCACCTTGTTTTAAGATCTATAAAAAGACAAGCAGATGATCTTTTCTCCACAATTGACCTAATCGCTAAAAAAACTTTAAATCACTCCACGAAGATGATGATGATGATGATGATGATGAGCGATGATCGAAGTTCGACTGAAGAAAATCATAGTGAACAACGAACGATATTTGCGATCTCTGCTGAAGATGAGAACAATTGTCATGTCCCGACTTCCATAAATATAAATTGGAGCGTGGTACATCTCCAGGCTACGCACTTATACGATACAACACGTGCCGTACTTGCGATTGTCGCCTGTAAGGTCAGAGATAAAATATAGGTACAGGAAAAATAACTAACTAATTCACTCCCAAAATGTCATTATCCAAAATGTTACTACTTCCACTTCCAAGAGTTCCATAATTATACAAAACATATCCACTACTACGTCTTATCATTAATTATACAAGTCATATCCAGTACTAAATCTTATCATTAACAAAAGTCTTCCAAGGATGCAGTCACTCGTAGAGATCCTTTTCAGCATACTGATCATCTAGAATTTCCTCCACACCTAGTGAACAAAACTAGGTCGTCAATACGACGAGCAAGCTCTCGGTCAAGGAAAGAAAGTAAGGCAAGAAGAATAATGACGCCAAAATATGAAATAGAAGACATTCACCCAATAATCTTGAGTACAACTAGAGTAAAAGATACAGTCAAGTGTCAAGGTCGAGTAAGGTCTGAAGATGTAATTACAACTAATAGAGTCAATACTAGACTTAATGAAAATGCATTGTTTAGAGAAACCCTTTTTGGATCACACACACCTAGTATCTCGGAAATAATCCCATTTGTCCGGGATCAGGATTATACTAAATGGGCAATGCTTAGACTTTATCCGTCACATTAGTATTAAGCATCACATATTTATGCGATATAAACTAATAACACCTGAATCATTTCCGGTTTCCCAGAATCAAGTGTTAAAACAATTGTCGTATGACTTGGAGTTTTCCAAGAATATCGGAACAAGCTACATTGGATATTACAGAGCCGAATTCGGGGATTCGGAATCCAATGGATACAGAAATTATGAAACAGGAAGTGTGCTAAGCCACACCCCGACAGACCCGTCTGGCCAAACGAGTGCCGGAAAAAGGAACTGATCAGTTTTAAACAAGTAGTATTGCAATGAATTCGATGGTGTGATCCAACTAGTTTTCTCTCCCATCCCGATGCAACTACTCTAAATAATCCATTTAATTATATCGAGCTCTAATGCAACTTATCGTCTTGTGACAGAATCACATGACAGAATATCTAAATGGAAAAAGAAGAGAACCTAAAGCTTTATAAATTGGCTAACTCTGAAATTTCTAAGAATTTTCGGCAGAGTCTCCTTTGTTTTTCTTGAATCGGAAATTCTACAATGAACACAAATGGCATAATAAAACCCCGGGTACGCCGACCCCTTCGGTGGAGCAACCCTCAACACCGGAACCACGCAATATATTCAATTAACAAGGAAAGTAACTCACAATCATACACAAGGATGGCTAATTTCAATAAGTATAGGTTCTCATTTTCATTTTCAAGTCAACAACAAAGGTTAGAATATCTCTATTCAATGATGTTCGTTGACATGGAAATTAAAGATTTTAAAGTATCAAACTCCTTACCAATAAAAGGGTTTTATGTAAACATAGGGGATAATTGTGGTTCAATAATCGACAAGTTGTGCATTCATAATTTAATAATCCTATTATTATTTGAACAAGCTAAGAATCACATACATATTTAATATAAACGGAGACTTTGTAAAAAAAAAAATAATACAACTTAAGTAGCGAAAATAAAGATTTGTGTCTTTATACATCTCTAACTCATACGTTATATATATATATATATATATATATATATATATATATATATATATATATATATATATATATATATATATATATATATCCGTAGGTATGTTGTAAGTATTTTCTATCATAACCTTTAGTTTTTTGATATTAAATAAATATATATTGTCAATTCACAAAAGTTCTATGTTGGAATGATATAAATCATGGACATAGAAAATATTGAAGTCCTCTACTAGAATTATATTGATACCATTCAAATAATTTACACAAGTGCACTACTTGCTTGAGGGAAAATCCTAATTTAACCTACTACAAATTTCACATATTGAAGATTTTGTAGTCTTGCAAGTGAGCATATATCAATATATGTCCATACTATGATGTTCAAAATTTTACTATAAATAATTTCTTCTTGACACAACCAAAAGATTTTCTACAACTTTAAACATGCTCCAATGTCACTAGAAACCACTAAAATATAATCTTGGAATATGAGAATTCATAGAGTAAATTAAGAGGTTGAAGGATGGTAGAGAGCTTGCCTTGACTTGGGAGTGGACTTAGAACAAATTAAAATTCCTCCACAATAACCCTAGAATTTAGAATCACAATATATATAAAATCAAATTTGGATTAACTAAGGAAATGAGTTTAGAAAAGGGAAAAGAGAAGGGAAAGAAAAGTAAATAAAAATATACCTAATTTTCTTCTTGGAAAAAAAAACTTTGGAGAAGAAAGAAGTTGGAGGAAGAAGAAGAAGTTGAAAAGGGAGGAGAGAGAGAAAGGGGGGGCCGGCCAAGAAATGGAGAGGGGGGGTTTGATAATTTTTTTTTTCTTTTCTTCCATCTTTCTCTCCATGAATGACACATGTCCTTTCTTGAAACTTCCCAACCACAAATAAATGACAAGTGTCCCATTACAAAAAGTAATTGCAAAAATTGATGGAGGGTTTGGATGTTAAGGGATTTGTTATTGCATAATGCAATAATAAATGTTAGGGGGGTTAAAATGACAAGTTGGTATTCCTATTTATAAAATAGGAAATATATATATATATATATATATATATATATATATATATATATATATATATATATATATATATATATATATACAAGGGAATTAATTCTTTGTAGAAAGAATAATTTATTTATTTATAAAAAGAAATTTTTTTTTTAAACTATGACACTCTACCCACCTTAATTAAATTCCGTCCTCGGAATTTAAGAGAACACACATAGGGTCAGGAAAAAAAAACTACGGTACCTTAATCGCCGAAGAGATATGGGTAATGTTGCCGCATGTCGTCCTCCTTCTCCCACGTAGATTCGCCAGGGAAGTCCTTGTTCCATGAAACTCGAACCAAGGATACTGTCTTATTCCTGAGAACCTTCTGCGTTCGATCTATGATCTCTACCGGCTTCTGTTGAATGCGCAGAGTTGGACCCACTGTTATCTCAGAATGGTCAAGTATGTGTCTAGTATCTGGCACGTACTTTCTAAGTTGAGAAACATGAAAGACATTATGAACTCCTTCGAGTGAAGGTGGTAAGGCCAGTCGGTAAGCTACATCTCCGACTCTTTCCAAAACATCAAATGGGCCTATAAACCTTGGGCTCAACTTTTCTCTCGTTCCAAATCTGATAGTTCCCCGGGTTGGTGAGATTTTTAGAAATACATGATCACCAGCTTTGAACTCGAGGATCCTTCTATGTTTATCTGCCCACATCTTATGTCTGTCTTGAGCAGCCTGAAGGTGACTTCGAATTGCCTTAACCATGTCCACAGTTTGCGTAACCAGCTCTGGCCCCAACAGTTGACGCTCCCCTATGTCACTCCAACATATTGGAGATCGGCACTTCCTTTCATACAAGGCTTCAAATGGAGCCATCTTGATACTGGACTGGTAGCTATTGTTATAGGAGAATTCTATCAGATGAATATGATCATCCCAAGATCCCCCAAAGTCTAGGGTACATGCCCTCAACATATCTTCCAGGATCTGAATCGTTCTCTCGGACTGACCATCGGTCTGTGGATGGTATGCTGAACTGAACTTTAGGTGAGTGCCGAGACTATCTTGTAAATTTTTCCAAAATTTGGAGGTAAACCGAGTATCTCTGTCTGAGACGATACTCACTGGTACTCCGTACTGGCCAACAAAATTCTTCATATACATATCTGCTAGGAGTTCGGTAGATTGACCGACTCAAAATGGCAGAAACCTTGCAGACTTGTTAGTCTATCCACAATCACCCAAATAGCATTATTACCTCTTTTTGTTCTTGGTAGTCCAGATACAAAATCCATGGTTATGTGTTCCCACTTCCATTCAGGTATAGGTAAAGGTTGTAGAAGTCCAGCGGTCCTTTGATGTTCAGCCTTTACTTGTTGACATATTAAACACTTTGAGACAAATTTGGCGATCTCATGCTTCATTCCGTGCCACCAGAAATTTTGCTTCAGATCCTGGTACATTTTTGTGCTCCCAGGATAAATGGAGTATTATGAGCTGTGAGCTTCAGACATCACCTCTGTCCTGAGTTCTCCACTAGGTACACATAAACGACTTCTAAATCTTAAGGAACCATCTGGATGCTTAACCAAACCAGTTTGTAACCCAGATTCAGTTTGTTTCCATAGCTTCTGCAGTTTCACGTCATCCTTTTGAGCCTCTTTAATTCTTTCGATTAAGGATGATTACAGCTCCAAACTTGCCCAGACCCCATCTGCCACTGGGTAGATTACTTCGATCCCCATCTTTCTTAGATCTTCCAATATTTCCTTGGGTGTGTTCAGGAAGAAAGCTACTGGTGTTATGCTCAAGGCGTCAGCCACCTTATTTGCTTTGCCATGATAATATTCTAATTTCATATCGAAGTCTTTAAGCAGTTCTAACCATCTTCGTTGTCTCATGTTCAATTCCTTTTGAGTGAATACATATTTCAAGCTCTTATGATCTATATATATATTAATTTGTTCTCCATATAAATAGTGTCTCCATAGCTTCAAGGCGAAGACAACGGCTGCTAATTCCAGATCATGAGTTGGATAGTTCCTTTCATGAGTTTTTAATTGACGAGAAGCATAAGCGATTACCCTTCCATGTTGCATCAGGACACAGCCTAGTCCTTTTCCAGAAGCATCGCTATAGATTTCATAACCTCCCGAGCCTGAAGGTAAGGCTAACACTGGTGCTGTAATAAGTCGCTCCTTCAGTTCTTCAAATGCAGCTTGGCATTTATCAGTCCAAATAAACTTTTCATCCTTCCGAGTCAATCGAGTGAGTGGCTCGGCAATTCTGGAAAAATTTTCCATAAATCTTCTATAATATCCAGCTAGTCCGATAAAGCTTCGAATCTCTGCAACATTCTTGGGAGTAGGCCATGATTTTACAGCTTCTATCTTTTTGGGATCCACCGATATCCCTTCTCCGCTAACTATGTCCCAGGAAGGAAATTTGGTCCAACCAGAATTCACATTTGCTTAACTTACCATACAACTTCTCTTGTCGTAGAGTTTCAAGTACTATTCTCAAATGTTCTTCGTGTTCCTTCTCATTCTTTGAATAGGCTAATATATCATCAATAAACACTATTACAAATTTGTCCAAGTATTTATAAAATATTCTATTCATCAGATCCATAAATATAGCCGGAGCATTAGTCAGCCCGAAAGGCATAACTTGAAACTCATAGTGTCCATAACGGGTCCTGAAGGCAGTCTTCGGTATATCTTCCTTTCTGACTTTGACCTGATGATACCCTGATCTGAGATCTATTTTTGAAAATACAGTTGCCCCTCCGAGTTGGTCAAACAGCTCATCAATCCTTGGTAATGGATATTTGTTCTTAATAGTTACTTTATTTAGTGCCCTGTAATCAATCACCAGCCTTAGACTACCATCCTTCTTCTTCACGAATAATACAGGTGCTCCCCAAGGAGATCCACTAGGTCTAATGAATCCTTTAGCCAATAACTCCTTAATTTGTTTACTTAATTCAGCTAGTTCTTCCTTAGTCATAGAATAAACCTTCTTTGCAATAGGTGGAGAACCTGGAATCAAATCAATGTAAAATTCTACAGCTCTATCCGGGGGTATGCCAGGTAATTCATCAGGAAACACATCTTTGAATTCGGCTATGACCTTGGGCCATTCAATTACTTCTTGATGCTGGAAATTTCTTCCTGATGTTTGTTCAAATCTTTTTAATTCTTCTTCATCAAATTCTTTCTGATCTCTCACAAATTCATGTATTTCGCTATCGGATAAGGAAATTGAACTTTTCCTTGGCCACAATCTATAATTGCAGATGTTGAGATCAACCAATCCATTCCAAACACTACATCATAATTGTTCATGGGGAAAACTAACAATTTGGCTTGGAAGCTTCCTCCTCCCATTTTAATGGGACAGCTTCGACATATCCGGCTTACTTCTACCACCCCATTACCAGTAAGGATTCTTAACTTTTTGATCAGGGGTTGAGTTAATATATCATATTTAGATACAAAAGATGCTGATATAAGGGAATGTGTAGCTCCAGAATCAAATAAGATAGATGCAGGACTAGATGATGCAAGTATAGTACCTGACACCACGTCTCCAGCCGTCACTGCTTCATTAACATTCACCATGAAGGCCTGTCCATGCTTCTTCTTTTTTTGTTGTGGTTATTTGGACCCACATTTTGCGCCTGATGGAACTGGTGAGCTTGAGGTGGTAATGCTGGCCTCTGTTGATTTTCTTGTGCTTGCTGCCTGGGCCCACCTTGGTTAGTATTCCTTGGTCCATTTATATTGTTGGTGGTTTGACGAGGACACTGGCGCATTTGATGTTCAGATGACCCACATCTGAGGCATCTGCCCTGAAGCTTCCTGCAATCATTTCTTGTGTGCCCTGGCTTCCCGCAGTAATTACAACTCTGGCGATTCTTATTTTGTCCGGTTTGGAACTGCTTCTGCTGAGCTTGTCCCTGATTCCTTGGCTGGACAGTGATAGCCTCCAGGTTTCGCTTCTGTCCCCCCGACTTAGCATTATCCTCGTCATTTCGCATTCATTCCTGGTCCCTAGCAGCCTATACTACCTGCGCATAAGTGGTGCATGCGTATGGTGCTACACTCATCTTCAATTGGTTATTTAGTCCTTCACGAAATTGGTTTATCTTCTTATCTTCGTCGGGTACCAGGTACGGGGCAAATCTGCTGAGCCTCGTGAATTCTGCTGAATACTCATCTACCGAACTCTTGTTCTGCTTTAAGTAAGTGAACTTCCTTTCAAGCTCCAGCTTGGCGCTCATAGGAAAGAATCTTTCTTCAAACCTTTTCTTGAATTCTTCCCAAAGCACCGTTTCATTAGATTCTTCTGGATGTATTGAACTCCACCAGAACTCGGCCACGTCCTTTAGTTGAATTCTTACTAAAGACATTACGTCCTCTGGCGTGACTTTGGCACCTTTCAACAATCCTTCGGTGCTCCTTAACCATTGGGCTGCTTCTAATGGGGTTTCCGTTCCCTTAAATTCTGGAGGGTTGACCTTGCGGAAATCTGAAAGATCTCTGGTCCTTGGGGCTTTGGGAACCTCAAGTCTTTCAAAAAGTTTTGCTGAAGTGGCTTGAGCTATCTGAACCTGTTGGGCATTGGTCTCCATGAATTGTCTGAAGAGTTCAAGGACATCGGTATTCCGAGACTCAGAGGTAGCTGATGCGGTTGCTATTGTGTTAGGATCTGGTGATGTAGACATGATCCTGAATATTAAGAATATAAAATTCTTAACATGAGGATGAAAGGTAGGTGGGTGACTAAACTACTACAGGAGGAAGAAAAATTTGTAAAACTAATATCAATTGCAAATCAGATAGATACAAAAGGAACATATTTTCATTCATTTCAAAAGGATACAAAGTACAATATGCTTCCATATGGGCCATATATTTACAAGATTAGCACTAACTAATCTTCTATCATCATACAAAACTATATATATATATACATATATACATATCTGTCGGGAAACAAAATGAAATATGACAGACAAAAAGATGGCCCCTCCCAGGCTCTAACCCTATACATACATATATCCACAAGTCTACTGCTTAACAAAATATGGTGCAGTAGAGCAAGGGTCCCCCCTTCTTCTTCACCAACATCCTTGCTTCAGCCAAATATCGTCCTCTACCGTAAGGATAGTCACATAAGGGTTATCATCAATCCATTCCTCCATAGTCCCCTTGTAATTGGTAATCTCAGGGTGTGCTCGCACATTATCCCTAAGGAAATACCTAAAATGTACTTCCGATTTATGGTACACCTCAGCTCCATCCTCGACCTCTCTAATGACCGAGCATAGGAATCTATAGTAGAGCCCACACACTGGGAGGTCAAGCCAATCAGGAACGTTCCAGCTCTTCCTAGCTCCCTGTCCATACCCATACTTGGTGCGGTCACTACCATCCCAGTAAATAGATCGTAGGAATCGTCCCATTCCTGCATCCATGAATCCTCATATATAAGTAACTCCAAATCAAAAGAATAAATCAATAATAATAACTTTAACCACAAGGTTCTTGAAATTTAGTAAAATGCATCTTTAATCGTTCACTAAACTTTCATGTTTATCATTCTTCCTCTCCTAGGTAAATCTGATAAGTCCAAGATATTCATGTACAACCAGTATCAAGCCCCTAAACCTATATCCTATCCCTTATAACAGACCTACATGGGCTACCACTAAAAGACGTGTCACGCCCCGACTTCCATAAATATAAATTGGAGCGTGGTACATCTCCAGGCTACGCACTTATACGATATAACACGTGCCGTACTTGCGATTGTCGCCTGTAAGGTCAGAGATAAAATATAGGTACAGGAAAAATAACTAACTAATTCACTCCCAAAATGTCATTATCCAAAATGTTACTACTTCCACTTCCAAGAGTTCCATAATTATACAAAACATATCCACTACTACGTCTTATCATTAATTATACAAGTCATATCCAGTACTAAATCTTATCATTAACAAAAGTCTTCCAAGGATGCAGTCACTCGTAGAGATCCTTTTCAGCATACTGATCATCTGAAATTTCCTCCACACCTAGTGAACAAAACTAGGTCGTCAATACGACGAGCAAGCTCTCGGTCAAGGAAAGAAAGTAAGGCAAGAAGAATAATGACGCCAAAATATGAAATAGAAGACATTCACCCAATAATCTTGAGTACCAACTAGAGTAAAAGATACAGTCAAGTGTCAAGGTCGAGTAAGGTCTGAAGATGTAATTACAACTAATAGAGTCAATACTAGACTTAATGAAAATGCATTGTTTAGAGAAACCCTTTTTGGATCACACACACCTAGTATCTCGGCAATAATCCTATTTGCCCGGGATCAGGATTATACTAAATGGGCGGTGCTTAGACTTTATCCGTCACATTAGTATTAAGCATCACATATTTATGCGATATAAACTAATAACACCTGAATCATTTTCGGTTTCCCAGAATCAAGTGTTAAAACAATTGTCGTATGACTTGGAGTTTTCCAAGAATATCGGAACAAGCTACATTGGATATTACAGAGCCGAATTCGGGGATTCGGAATCCAATGGATACAGAAATTATGAAACAGGAAGTGTGCTAAGCCACACCCCGACAGACCCGTCTGGCCAAACGAGTGCCGGAAAAAGGAACTGATCAGTTTTAAACAAGTAGTATTGCAATGAATTCGATGGTGTGATCCAACTAGTTTTCTCTCCCATCCCGATGCAACTACTCTAAATGATCCATTTAATTATATCGAGCTCTAATGCAACTTATCGTCTTGTGACAGAATCACATGACAGAATATCTAAATGGAAAAAGAAGAGAACCTAAAGCTTTATAAATTGGCTAACTCTGAAATTTCTAAGAATTTTCGGCAGAGTCTCCTTTGTTTTTCTTGAATCGGAAATTCTACAATGAACACAAATGGCATAATAAAACCCCGGGTACGCCGACCCCTTCGGTGGAGCAACCCTCAACACCGGAACCACGCAATATATTCAATTAACAGGGAAAGTAACTCACAATCATACACAAGGATGGCTAATTTCAATAAGTATAGGTTCTCATTTTCATTTTCAAGTCAACAACAAAGGTTAGAATATCTCTATTCAATTATGTTCATTGACATGGAAATTAAAGATTTTAAAGTATCAAACTCCTTACCAATAAAAGGGTTTTATGTAAACATAGGGGATAATTATGGTTCAATAATCGACAAGTTGTGCATTCATAATTTAATAATCCTATTATTATTTGAACAAGCTAAGAATCACATACATATTTAATATAAACGGAGACTTTGTAAAAAAAAAATAATACAACTTAAGTAGCGAAAATAAAGATTTGTGTCTTTATACATCTCTAACTCATACGTCATACGTTATATATATATATATATATATATCCGTAGGTATGTTGTAAGTATTTTCTATCATAACCTTTAGTTTTTGGATATTAAATAAATATATATTGTCAAGTCACAAAAGCTCTATGTTGGAATGATATAATGTACATAGAAAATATTGAAGTCCTCTACTAGAATTATATTGATACCATTCAAATAATTTACACAAGTGCACTACTTGCTTGAGGGAAAATCCTAATTTAACCTACTACAAATTTCACATATTGAAGATTTTGTAGTCTTGCAAGTGAGCATATATCAATATATGTCCATACTATGATGTTCAAAATTTTACTATAAATAATTTTTCTTGACACAACCAAAAGATTTTCTACAACTTTAAACATGCTCCAATGTCACTAGAAACCACTAAAATATAATCTTGGAATATGAGAATTCATAGAGTAAATTAAGAGGTTGAAGGATGGTAGAGAGCTTGCCTTGACTTGGGAGTGGACTTAGAACAAATTAAAATTCCTCCACAATAATCCTAGAATTTAGAATCACAATATATATAAAATCAAATTTGGATTAACTAAGGAAATGAGTTTAGAAAAGGGAAAAGAGAAGGGAAAGAAAAGTAAATAAAAATATACCTAATTTTCTTCTTGGAAAAAAAAAACTTTGGAGAAGAAAGAAGTTGGAGGAAGAAGAAGAAGTTGAAAAGGGAGGAGAGAGAGAAAGGGGGGCCGGCCAAGAAATGGAGAGGGGGGGTTTGATAATTTTTTTTTTCTTTTCTTCCATCTTTCTCTCCATGAATGACACATGTCCTTTCTTGAAACTTTCCAACCACAAATAAATGACAAGTGTCCCATTACAAAAAGTAATTGCAAAAATTGATGGAGGGTTTGGATGTTAAGGGATTTGTTATTGCATAATACAATAATAAATGTTGGGGGGGTTAAAATGACAAGTTGGTATTCCTATTTATAAAATAGGAAATATATATATATATATATATATATATATATATATATATATATATATATATATATATATATATACAAGGGAATTAATTCTTTGTAGAAAGAATAATTTATTTATTTATAAAAAGAAATTTTTTTTTTTAAACTATGACAACAATAGAATTCAGATCTCTCGTGAAGAAGAAGAAGAATAAAATCGCAATCCAAATCTGAGTTTGTAAAATCAAAATCATATATATATGACCAAATTTGTGCGAAGGAGTATTTTTGGAACTATAAAAATGACAATAGAACATCTAAAGAAAATCTTAGAATATTTAACGTGGAAATATATAATTCTAGGCATTTCATAAAACCCATCCTGCGGGTGGGTTTTTCATAAAAACCGACCCCGAAATTGGGTTTCACAGCAATTTCCAGTATAGAAAATGTGTTGGGATGTATCAGAAACATGAGAAACATGGGTCCAGAATGGTTTAAGGAAGCTCGTATCAGGTTATCGGTTGTAGTATGACATATGTGGAAAGAAAGGAATAAATGTATCTTTGGGGGAATATTTACGTCAAAATAGATATTCTATATAGAGTAATGTTATTCGTACCTCTAAACTATTCCTCCTTATGTGGCAGTTGACGTGGAAACTAACATGTCAGCTGACTTTGCATTCTAACCCAAAATATTAATTATCCAATTTTTTAACGTTAATATTAATGGTATTGTTGATATGAATATTAATTTTAATATTGATATTAATTTAAATATAAATGTTAATGTTAATGCTAATGTTAATGTTCATTTTAATTTTAATCTTTAATGTTAATTTTAATTTTAATGTTAATGTTAATTTTAGTTTTAAATTTTGTCTTGTCGGCTACCATGTCACATGTTAAACGATACATAAGTTGTCACATTAGGAGGGATAGTTGAAGGAATATTTTGGAGAAACAAATAGCATTTTTTTTATATAATATAGACTATGATGTAACGGTGATGGGGAAATTAAGTCATGCCTCATAGTATGGTTGGTTGTAACACGACTTCAGTATTAAAAAAATTACCTTTTTTCATGTGTGTGTGTGAGTTAAGGGGTGGGCATACGGTTGCAAGACCCGCGGTTCCGACGCGGTCCGAACCGTAAATTGTCCAAACAAGCCGGTTCCTAAAATTTAAACGGGACGGGTCGTGCAACACTAACGGGACGGGACAGGTCCTATTTTTAAAATAAACGGGGCCCCAGACCGACCCGTTTCTAGGGATATGTATTTTTTTTAATCAATTTTGAAATTTTTTATAGATAATATAACATGTTATTATTTAGTAAACAAATTCTAGAAATTTGGAAAGATATAAGACTTATTTTGTTCTTATAGATAATAGAACATATGTAAATATTTACTATTCTAGATTTTTATTTTATTTTTGAACTTTTTTTGACCCGTATTCGGACCCGTTTCGAACGGTTCGAGTCCGTTCCGGTTCCAATATTTTTGGATCCGGTCCCGTCAATTAACGGATTCTGTCCTGGTCCATAAAATTTAGGTCCGGTCCGATTCGTGCTCACCCCTAGTTGTCGTTGTTGTTGGGTGTGTGTGGGGGCGGAGGAAGAGAACTGGACTCATACTGGGTTGGTTAGGAAAACTTCGTTCAACCAACACATACAACTGAATAAAGAACTAGATAATGGTGAAGGAGGTTGGCATCTTGGGTCTAGTCAGGGATATGTTTGGTGGGGAAGTAATAGCTCATGTTATTTTATTGAAATTGGAGATGAGAGACTGCAGGGACTCCCATGTTTTGTCATTGACGTGGAAAGGGAATTTTTCTCTGAAATCGGGATTGTGGACTGTTTTGGAATTTTTCTCTATATTTGGAATAGGCAGTTCGAAGACGAAGTTAATTCCCAGACTTAAACAGTTGTGGCAAGCGTCAAATACACACTTGATAAAAGTGATTAATGTTGCTGCTGCGATAGCATGGGTATTATGGAAGAACATAAATAAACATGGATATGATGGGTGTGATTTTTCTGGGTGTCAGTTGATTCAAGAGGTTAAAAGACAGATTAATAAGGAGCTGGTTTGCTGCACCCATGTTTGTAAGACCGTTGAGCACCTCTAGAGGGAAGCGGATAGAGTGCGTATGTGCGGTAGAATGATAATTACCACTTAAAAATATTTGTGGCAATAATCAAACTAATATGAAGCAAACAATATATAAGGAAATGCATAAAGTAAAAGAGTAGAGAAAAGCAAACTCAAATACCTAGATTTATACTGGTTTTCTACTGAGAGGATAAGTCCAGTCTCGAGTACTTTAGCTCGATGTTGAATCAACTATGGAGTTTAACACAAGCTTTGATCCGAAGTGCTTACAACTCCTTACAACACGTATTTTTTATCCGAAGAGCACTACTTCACATTTACAAGCTTTTAATCCGAAGATTTGCCGACTTCAGGAACAAGATAAAAACACAGACATTTTCAAGTCTTCTTCACAACTCAAACAAACTTCTAGATCAGATGAACTAGCACCGGCTTGGCTAGGGGTCGTAAAGGCTTTGATATGAAAGTAAAAGGCTCTGAGAAACTCTTAAATGAATAGATAAGAGAATAGATGATTGAGTTAATTGAATGAAGAATTCTCCTCTATTTATAGGTTTCTCTGGGACAAAACTCAGATAGAGTTCAGTAGTCCAATGTTCAAACATCCGAACGTTGAGAAGTTGTTCTTCAGGGTGACCAACCTTTCAGAAACTGGGTTAGGGTGATCGAGTTTAGCCCGAGTTCGGCCAGAACTCAATCTGGGTTTGGTTGTTGTCACGACCCGATCCCAAATTGTTGGGTCGAATCGGATCATGTCCAGCCTGCACCGTTGTGAGACGGCGACAGTAAGTTGTTTCTATTTGCAGGTAATCTCAACAACATCTATACATTTGTCATAACACAAATTTACAAATATTTAAAACTTTTATTCAACAAAGAGAAATACAACTGGAAAGGAAAATACTGAAATAAACACTGAAACCAAAAGTCTACAATCTCCAACATAATGAAACTAGAAAATAAGGAAATAGCAACTAGCTAAACGGCCGGCTCTTCGGCCTCAGGATCCGCGTTCTCCAAGGAAGACTCTGGTAAAATCGCAGGGTACAGCACAGGATCATAATAGCTATTGTACAATAGCTCAGCGTTATCAATATCACCTATTGGGGGAGAATCCAGTCAAGAAAGGAGCAAGTACGAGTATGTACCTAACATTTCAAATAATAACGAAAAAGTACAAGCTAAACAGTTGAAATAATATTTTCCAGCAATTTAACAATTCAATACTTGAAATAATGTGATTTGAATATGTAACGTCTATGACCGGCTTGGGTTGTACAATAGTATAACACCCACTTTTCTAAAATGAGAATAATTTTAAACTTTTGTAAAAGTTTATTATTTAATAATAGAATTTATAATTTATGGGAATTTTTAATTAATTTAATACTATTTAAAATTGGTGAATTATAATTTTGATGTGTTCGCTAGTGAACCCTAGAACTGTTGAGCCTAGAGACTAACCATGACCATGGGGACCTAACCATGTGATTAGAATGACTATTTACAAGTTTTTAGGCTATGGGTATTTTGGTCATTTTGTGACTTTTAAATTATTTATGATTTTGATTAGTTGGTAAAATTTTAGATTATTTTAATAATATTTAAATTGATGTATTATAATTTTGGTCATTTTTTATATTTTAATATTTTGGGAAAATTTTATATTTTTAATATTGTTTTTATTGGATTTGTTTAGTCTGGTTTGAGTTTCGTCTCGTTCCGACTTGTATTGTGACCCAGGGTAGCTTAAACTCTAGATGGGACACAATATTAAGTTAAGCATGGCCCACAAAACCCAACATTTAAGTTAGTTAGTTAGATTAATTTTTATCATGTTAGAATGGTTAAGTTAGAGACTCAAAACTAGATCCTTTTGACCCCAAACTTGAACCTAGTCTAGACTTAACCATATGAGACTAGAGTGGGACAACTAGGACATTTCCCATTAGCCCTAATGGACTCTTTATGGCAGCCACCTTTAGGAGAGAATGATTCATTTTATTCATTACAATCTTGCCTCTTTTACTTTTCTTTTGTTCTTCCCTAATTTTAGAGAGCCTTCCCTTTGATTTGATTCCAAATCAAATCATTCATTCACCAAATCTTTCCTCAATCATTCCCATTCTCTAAGGGAAGGGTGCTACCAAGGATTGGAAGAGAAGTGCAAGGAGGAGTGTCCACTTTGAGGGATCTTCATATCGGAGTCGTGTCCTAAAGGATTTCATTGGGATTCCACTCCCAATAGGTAAAATCCATCCTCTAAATCGATTTTCTTTGTATATAAATTAGTTTTGAATCCATAGGATCCATCCTCATGCATGTGTCCCATTTAGATTCAAATTTGAGACCATTTGGAGCTCTTTTGAGGATTTTAGATATGTGTCTTGTGTCCTACTTGATAGAACCCAAATTAGGACACCCCATGTGTATGTATGTATAATAATAGTTTAAATAGATATTTAAATTCAGTTTTAGAATGGTTAGAGAGTGGATTGATCTTAGTTAGGATGGTTAAAATGAGTTTCATTTGGATACCTATGTTGGTATCCAAGTATCTTGGCCTATATGTGTTTTTTTTGTCCAAAACAACTCAAATTTGTCATAATATTTATCCACGTTTTTATTAACCAAAGTAACTTAGAAATGTCATAACTTTTAGCTTAGGATTCCGTTTAATCTCTCGTTTTTTTAAAAGAGCCGTATCGAAGTTAGCTTTCCAGATATATATTTTAATAAGCCAAAATCATTCTGAAACTTTTTGTAAAATTATTTGAGTGTCAGTCATCCGAAAGACAAACGTGTTTCGGTGTTTTCGCGATTTTGGGAGCTTCCGGACACGAAGTGTGATCCGTTTGAAGTTTTGGAAAACTAACACGAAGGGCTATGACATACTTTAATTCCAAAATTTAGTAAAGGCCCAATTGGTACAGTATTAATTTTAAGTAGAAGAGTGACTATACGACATAGGCATTTTGTGTAACCTATGAGCCTATGTAGTATGGATATTAAATGAATGTATAGTATGTAATGCATAATATGTTATATGAATGAAATGATATATATATGATATGTATCCTTTTTAAATTAATGTATATATATGGTTGAATGCAAGCATGTAGGAATGCAATCAATGTAATGTATGTAAGCAATGCATAAATGCATGAATGAAAGAATGATATACAATGTATACATGAAAGTATATAATGAATGCTAGATATGGATGCAAGGTATAAATGTAATGATAGATATGAATGCATAATATATACATAACGTAATGTAATATATAATGATAACATGTATGGTAATGTAGAATATATGATGTAAGCATGTATATGTCCACTGTTTTTCATTTTTTTACATTTTTCTTTTCCTTCCCTTTCCATTTCAGTTTTCCTTTTTTTCCTCTTCTATTTTTACATGTTGTATACAATGTATATAATATATATAATGTATAGATGCATGTAAGTATGTAATATGCATGAATGACATGTATGTAATGAAAATAAGTATATGTATGCAAATTAATGATATGTGAAATAGATATAATGCATGAACTGAAGTATGCATGTATATGGGATATGAATAAATGATATATATATATATATATATATATATATATATATATATATATATGTGTGTGTGTGTGTGTGTGTGTGTGTGTGTGTATTTATATATATATGTGTGTGTGTGTGTGTGTGTGTGTGTGTGTGTGTGTGTGTGTGTGTGTGTGTGTGTGTGTGTGTGTTAAGGTAATGTAATATGTATGTATTCACATATATTTTGAGTTGAATATATGAGTTTGTATGCATATATTATATGAATGCAAGTATGCAGGAATGAATGTAATATAATGTAGAGTATGCATATATGATATATATGTAGGCATGTATGCAATGTATGTATGTATGTATATATGATATGTATGTATGCATCTATGTATGTATGTATGTATAGGTGCATGAATGAATGCAAGTATGCATATAAGATATGTATGTAGGCATATATGCAATGTATGTATGTATACATGATATGTATGTATGCATGTATGCAATGTAAGCATGTATGAATATATACATGTATGTTGTGTATCCATGTATGTATGTGTGGATACATGAATCAAGTATGTATAGTGATAACATGAATGAATGAATGAATGTGTAAATGCATGAATGAATGTCATATATGAATGAATGAATGAATCAAAGATATAAGTAAAATATAACGCATTGTAATGAATGTTAACATATGTAATGTATAAAAGTATGTATGTAAATGTGCATGAATGTATATATCTATGTAACTATGTAAATATGCATGATGTAACATATGCCTATATATATAAATATGTATGTAATGTGGATATGCATGTATGTATGAAGGTATGTATTTATACATAGTATCTATTTTATATTATGCATTGTTATGGTTCACATTGCTTGTGATTGTGTGAGTGCTAGCCTAGGCTTGGTTAGGCCTAATGAGACCTGTTAGACTTGTTTGGGCTAGGACTTGACCTAGAGTTGACCAGTTGACCAAAAGTCAACAGTTTGTCAACATCAGCCTAGTTTGACCCAAAGTTGACCAGATGATCAAAAGTCAACTATAAGTCAACCATTGACCCAGTTTGACCTAGTTTGACTTGGTTTAACTTTCTGTGACCTAATTTGACCTAGTGTGACTCAGTGTGACCTAGTTTGACTTAGTTGGACTGAGACTGACCTAGATTACATAGCTTATACTATATAATCCTGCCTAACACTATTGAACCCTAATTAGCTTATATATATATCTCATCTTTAGGTTTGTTGCATCACTCTGAGCATCGATCCTATTTGACAGCTCAGGACCGCCGGCGAGTACATTCACTGATAGTTTTCATTGTTTGATATCTGCTATATCTTATTCAGTTGTAGTGTCTTACTTGATTTCCCGACATGATGGTTAGTATATATCGGATCATGACATGAGATGATGTTCCTGGATTTTCTTGGTATATTAGTACATTTCCTGTCTTGTTACATGTACTTGTATAGACACCGATTCCTGAGAGGGAGTAGCTACCCTCTTAGGGAATCTCGTGTCATGACGTGTCATGTCTGGATCCATTATACTATTTGGAAATGGGGAATTATTAGGGGCTATGTGATCAAAGCCACCCTGTTACTATATTATTGTGCTTGCGCCACTCTCACCTCACGTAGGGTGTACCGAGATCTTATTTTTTGTGCTCGTTATCCAGGTTGACCGGAATGACCCTTTTCAGTGATTTTCATGTGATTATCAGGGCTAAGTGGATAGCATGTCCTGTAACTTGCCTAAGCCGATCACATAACGCTCTAATAATTTATGGCACATTTTATATTTATTTTATCACATTATATATCCAGCTCAGTTCTACATTCAGTACTTTTCTCATTATGATATTCATTACTCACATGTTCTACATGATCTCATGCTAAATCTTGATTGGAGGCTAAGTTCTGTTCGGAAGAAGGGTTATAACACGATCATTGTTTGGTTTACGGGTTGTAACTCGGCTTCCGAATATCTTCCAAGTCATCCTATATCTTTGTCTTGTATTTCATTATACTGTCTCTTATAGAATTTGTCAATTCATATGGAACTGTTGTTAGCATTTGTACTTGCTCATTTTTCTGACAGGATAATCGTTGATGTTTACAGAGTACATGTTAGCTGATTGCTCTACCTTTTATGGGTATGGCTAGAATAGAGTTTGATGAGACATTACCCCTGGAGCCCGTAGATGATATATCCCCTGTTTAGACTGTTAGATAGGTTTGCCTGGACTGCGATCCAGCTAGTGTTTTCAGACTGTAGTTTTTATATTATATTTTGATTTTATACAATGTGTTTATATCTCTGAGCTTGTGTTGGATCTTGAAATCCTTTCCAGTTTTACTTTCTATCATATTTCCATTGCATGCTATATATCCTAGTTTGACTTGTGATTGAGTTATGCCATATTATACCTCCGTACGGAGATGACAGGTACCCTTATATTTTGTCTAGTTGTAGTATTTATAGATGACCTATACAGCGTTCTACCGTCGATTTTACGGCGTAGGCTGGACGTAACCACGTACTCGTGCCCCTAATCAGGGTGCAGGTCGTGACAAATAGTGTCCTAGCGACGCGATACGGCTTATCCCCAAGTGTAAGAGGGGTAAGCTCGCACAATAACAATATGCAATATGAGGGGTATTGGTCATAAACGCTACACTATTCCCCCAATATCCCTACAATCAATATCAATCAATATTTGAACCCTATGAGAGGGTTCCGTGTAGCAATGTGATTTAAACATGCAACTTGACAATTACTAATTAAAATATAAGATAGCATAACCGTAACTTGCCTTTGTTTAATGACTGGAACAGGATGTCGGTACCAGGGAGGAAGTCAAATACGTCCTCGAAACCCTACTGTTGAAAACCCTGACTTAGAACCATAGAGGAAACCATTTCTAGGTGTGTTAGTTGCAATTTCTAGAAGCAGGTCCTAGTCCAGTTTTTAAGTTGTTAATTAAGCTATCAACCTACTCTACCGTCGCAGGATACAATTATCAATTAACGAAAAAGGAACCAATTTATTGGTTTATTGGATAAAGATCGTATTTTTCAATTTATTTAACAAAACTTGTACTTTAATATTATATATATAAAATTAGGTTTTTCTTTTAATGAGAAAAATATGAATTTGTTTAAATAATATAAACTTGAATTTTTATCCTTTTTATTTAGAAGTAAGAAAACTCTTATAATTTTTTTTCATATAAAACTAATACCGATTTTAAGTACGCGTCTAATGACAAAACCAACAAACCAGAAGGTAACCAAAAAGCTATGCTACACAATACAAGGTAACAGAAAATAAATAAAAAATTAGGCTTATGCCCTTACAACTTATTACATAAATTAATTAAATAATAAAAAGCTGCTGGTGAGCTCTGAACGCCGAAAAGCGGTCCATTCAGGAGGCACGAATGCCCTGCACTCGAAATACGAAAATAACCAGTAACAAGTTCTAAAAATAAAACATAAAATAAATTTAAATATAATTTAGTGAAAATGGACGTCTCAGACATGGTCATGCAATCTCACGTTGCTAGCTTACGCCTCAACGTACAAAAAATTCTATAGCGTTTGTGTTTTGCTGAGGCTCATCCGACCGATACGGTCGTTACCTAACATGGGATACAAAACTCACAAATCTGCATTTAAAGCCAACAAAACTAATTTGTAAATCGTTTGCAAAGACCAGATTTAAAAATAGATTTTAATTTAATGAACTTAACTAAATAATATTATTTTGAAATTCTTTACTGAAATTTAGGCAGCACCTTCTCTGTAACAAGGACAATCTAGCCACAAGGTGATACTGATCCACCACACAAAATGAAACGTCTCAAACCAGGGAACACCAATCTCCAACAAAAATGAATATCCAACCCAAAAGCCAACCACAGCATCCAAATCACTACCAGAATAAGTCATTTTAGCGACGCCTAAAGACGTCGCTAAAACGATAAATTACGTCGCTAAAAATATTTACCGACGTAATTACCGACGTTTTGGACTTGTCGCGGAAACGTAAGTCGCTGATCTTTAAAACGTCGTCGAATGTTGCAAATACCGACGTTCACCAACGTATGATTACGTCGGTATATCCTGGGATATTACCGACGTCTACCGTCGTTTCGTCGGTGGATTAGTGACGTGTTTAAAGTCACTACACGTCGGTAAAATCCTGGAAACTTACCGACGTTTACCGTCGTTTAGTCGGTGAATTAACGTCGTTGAAAATATCATAAAATATCGGTAAAATACTGGGAATTTGCTGACGTTTACCATCGTTACGTCGGTGGATTGGCGACGACTATTATGTCACTAAATGTCGGTAATTCCTGGGGTTATTACCGACGTTCATCGACTTTTACACACGGTCTCCGACGTATAAGGACGCAAACGTACGTCGGTGGACGTCGGTAAACGTCGGTAAATCTACAAAAAAATTAAAAAAAAATACAGAATATCCTTTTCTCCCTGTAGTTTAAAAAGATAACAATAAAGACACGGTATAACAGATATCCTTTTCTCCCTGGGTTCGTCGACCCCTTCGGTGGAACACTCAACACCGGTAAACGTAAACCACAGAAGCACATTATCATCCAATTGAAACGAATAATAACATAAACAACAGTATAACACAATGTAGCAGGCAACAAATAGAATGGGATCCAACAAATAGAATAGGATCCAACAAATAGAATAGGCACAACCAACAAGTATCCAAATAACCAAGTCTACACCAAATAACAAAGTCTACAACCAAATAACCAAAGTCTACACACAACCAACAAATAGAATAGGATCCAACAAATAGGATCCAAACATCCAAGTCTACACAACCAACAAATATCTATGTCACAAACAAAGGATCAAACAAACACAAACAAACAGTCCTAACTAGGACTACTAGGGATCTGGTGCAGGAGGGGCACCGTCGCGACGAAGGGATAAGAACAACTCATACTCCTCAAGTGAAATCGATACCGATGGAGCAGGCAGTAACGTCGGTTGAGTCGGTGTCGATGAAGAAGGCGGTGGAGGCGGCGGAGTCGACGACGATGAAGGCACACCCGGAGGACCAGCACGCTCCAACGCTGTAAGTCGCTGGTTGTATGAATCCATGGTAGATAACAGTCTATCACTGCTCTGGACCATCGAATCCGTCTCCGATCTCAGCCTATTGGTCATGGTCACCCGTGATGTCTGCAGCTCCGTCACCGTGCGCTCTAACCCTCCAACGCTGTGCGATGTCCTCTCAATCGTCTCCATGAGCTCCATAATGCCGCAGTCGAGCGCATCTAATCGTGCTAACAGCACAGGATCGTCCGTAGGGTGCTGAGACTGCTCCTCGATCCATTATAGCAGGTCGTCACGGAGAGACTCCATCATCTGGTGGACTCGGGCAGACTCCTGGGATGGCTGTGGACCATGCACACTAGCAGGAGATGCCATAGAGGACTGGGTCGCAACTAGGGCGCCATAGGATCCCGTACCGTAGTACGTACCCCTATGGAGTCCACCAGCGGCGGTCATCCACAGCTCGTCTGCCGACGGAGCTTGAGTGGGCTGCGAAAAAGTATCGGCCTCTCCTGTATTAGGTGCACTAGCAGCCGCCCGTTCCCGCAGCCTCTGATACTCGGCCAAGAAAGTATGGATAGTACTCTATAATTTCTAATTTCTAATTTCTAATTAATGTACTTATTATTACTAACTACATGAATATTTATTTGCATCATATTTACTAAGTTATATTAAAATTGACACAAAGTATTAAATTAAGATAATGTATTGTAATACTTACATAGGTCTGCTCAGCCCTCTCGTCAATAAAGCCTTCTCCCTTCCGATGAGTGGCCAGGAAGACGGTCACCATGTCAGCGTTACCGACCTTCCTTACCTGTAATTAAATATATTATCTTAGTAATAATTTATTAAATTTATATTAAAATAATATTTCTAAAAGAGAAAGACATACCAGACGACATAAATGTTCCGTCATTAGAATCGACCCATCGCACCACTTCGAGGCATGTTGCCTAGCCGTATTGGCCTTCTCCGACTTCTTCTTGTACCTTGGCTCGTCGAATCGAGCCTTCATCGCATTCCACTAATCAGGGGTGATCCAACCTTGGATCAAGTTTCTGCCACGATCACGATCCTTCTGATCATTAATAGCGTCGCAGATCAGTTTGGCAGCGACGGCAGGAAACATCCCCTCGATAAGCTCGATCCGGTGCGGTGGATAGAAAAACATATCCTAGAAGAGCACAAACCAAATATTTATCAGTTATATATAATATGAATTAATTATATGATTCATATTAAAAGCAAATCTATTTTAACCTTGAAGAGCGTAAACCAGTAGTTCTTCCTTTCGTCTGGAGCATCAGAGTAGTTAATCCAAGGACCACCATAATTATGCCTCAGCATGTGGCCTAGGTGTCTCTGTACCTCTGGGGGACGATATCTATACATACATATTATATTAATGAAAAAAGTTAATTTATGATAAAAACATTAAAAAAAATTATAAACCAAAACACCTACTTTGTACCATCGGCCTAGATCTCCGTCCTCCTCTCCTCCGGAGGTGCACACGCATCATCTGTATGATGCTGGTCGGCCGTCGGCGCAGCCGCCTCGATCGTCGGTACAGGCTCCGCCATCTGCTTATCCGTCTCCATCGTCGTATCAGCAGCAAGAATGCTAGATGGACGAGCACTCTCATTAGGCCTGGAACTACTCGTCCCAGGAGATATACCATGTGATGTCGTCCCATCAGGCCCAGCTACTGTCCGATATATCGGAGTAATCGACGACGAGGATCCAGAGCCGGTACCAGTATGAGGTACCAAAGGAAAACCCCATCCTCTAGCAGTACCTGTAGGAAGACCGGAGGATCATGACCTCGTCGTCCCCCTTTTCGGAACGATCCGCGACGACCTGCCATACCTGATAATAGCATATGATAATAAAACAAATAATAGAGACTAGAAATATGAAATATGAAAATACAACAAAGACAAGATAATAACCAAGACAACATATGATGATACATTCTACAATAAACATCTAAGTCCAGATAATATATTCTAGAAGAAACATCTAAGTTCAGATAAGTATATCTCTCTCAATCATCTTCAGAATAATCATCTTGTTCGTCTTCCTCGACCCCGTCTTCCTCTTCCTCCTCATCTTCACTTTTATCTTCGCCTTCGTCGGCTTCGTCTTCCTCTTCGGATAATTCTACATCTTCTATATTATGTGTCGTGTAATGCATAACTTTCGTGGAGGCCACATTGACAATATTGGTTATAAGAGGTAGCTCGTCCTCCTGGTAAGCTTTTTCGTCAACATCAAAAGTATCTCTAGCTTTAGTCTTCTATACTGCCCAACAGGCAGACTTCGTTGCTCCCCGTCTCGGATAAGCTGTGAAGTACACAAACTGAGCCTGAGTTGCTAGGACAAACGGTTCGTAGCCTTGATATCTACGCTTGTAGTTTATATCCATAAGACCATGCTTGTCAATTTTTCAACCTTGATTTTCAATCGGATCGAACCATTCACACTTGAACAACACGATCTTTGCAGGTTCTCTGCCATTATTATATGACAACTCCACAATCTCTCGCAAGATGCCAAAGAAATCATTTTCTGGATCGACGTCTTTGTAGTTCGAAGACTTGATACACAAACAACTGTTTTTCGTGGAATAAAAATCCAGGAAGATGTCTCTGATCGGAGCATTTGTCGACTTGAACCGAAAGCCATTGATACAGTAACTTGGCTATATTTTAACAAAAGTAATTGGTCCCTTGGCAAGAGTTCTAATCAATTCAATCTCGGGTAAAATTAGACGATCGACCTGAATATCAAAGAAGAGATAATAAGTTATTTATTGCACAGTTGTATTAGAAGAGGCCAGTAATTACTAAGTTACTTACATATTCGCTCAACCAAGAAGGAAAATGACGTCTCATTTCTTGTTCTAATGTTTCGTCTGTTAGGTAGGGTCTAACCAGCCTCAACTCATCATTATATGTGCTGGAAAATAACGAAGCAACCGCCGATTAGTACAATAATATTAGCTTATACTATTACATTGAGATGACGTAAACTCATCATTCCTTACTTACCCCTCTAGCTTTTCCACTTCATCCTCGTCGCAATTGAGTAATACATACAACTGAGCAGCCCTTAGCTCTTCGTCATTCAAATATCTCTTCTTCATTTTCCCCAAAAGCTTTCCGGATGCATTGAATACTTTCAGTATTCCATCATTAAATTCTTGATATCCGTCGTCGTTTCTCGGAGCCCTCGTTCTATTCGTAGCAACATGAGGTTTGAAATAGGAGGAGCAAAAATTTGTAATCTCCTCAAGAATATAGGCTTCACAAATAGAACCCTCAACCCGAGCCTTATTTTTTACCTTTTTTAGGTGATTCAAATGTCGTTTGAACGGATACATCCATCGATATTCGACGGGTCCACCAACACGTGCCTCGTAGGAAAGATGAATCGGCAAATGCTCCATAGAGTCGAAAAATCCAGGAGGGAACACCCTCTCTAGCTTGTATAGTGTTACCGCAATGTCCTTCTATTGTTTTTCGAGACGATCAACGAGCAATTTCTTAGAACAAATGTCCCTGAAGAATATGCTAAGCTCCGTCAATGGATCCCAAATTGTCTGCGCTAAAAATTCCTGAAATACAATCGGAATTAACTGCTCCATGAATACGTGACAATCATGGCTCTTCATACATGTCAGTTTGTTCTCCTTGAGGTCGACGCATCTTCTCAAGTTCGAAACATACCCATCTGAAAATTTCAGACCTTGAATCCACCTACAAAGCCTCAATTTATCCTCCTTCTCCAGTGAGAAAATTGCCTTAGGCTGCTTCAACTTCCTATTTCCGTCCTCTATCAAATGCAATGCAGGACGTCTACATATTTCTTCCAAGTCCAATCTAGCCTTTGGATTGTCTTTCGTCTTCCCCTTTACGTCCATTACAGTATTAATTATATTGTTAAACACATTCTTCTCGATATGCATGACATCAAGGTTATGTCTAATCAGATTGGTGCTCCAATATGGAAGATCCCAGAATATACTCATCTTCGTCCAGTTATGAGTGCGACCAAATCCGTCACACTTGTAGCCCGTAGCAGGCTGCGCAATAGCTCTTGGTAAATCTTTTACCTCTTCCCATATCGTGTATCCGGGCCACCTTGGCGGGGGATTAACCTTCTCCACAACGCCAGCACGAAAAGCATTCCTGTTCCTCCGGTACGGATGATCCTTCGGCAGGAATTGTCGATGACAATCGAAGAAGCATGGTTTGCCTTCGTATTTCAAACGGAAAGCCTTAGTGCTGTCCATACAATACGGACATGAAAGACGACCATGCGTGCTCCATCCAGATAACATTCCATAGGCCAAAAAGTCGTTGATGGTCCACATAAGTGTTGCCCGCATCTAAAAATTTTGTTTTCTAGATACATCGTACGTGTTGGAACCTACTTCCCACAGATGATTCAACTCATCAATCAATGGTTGTAAATACACATCGATGTTCCTTTTCGGATTGTTCGAACCTGGAATAATAACGGTGAGGAACATATACGGAGTCTTCATGCACATCCAAGGAGGTAGATTGTACGGGGTGACGATCACAGGCCAACACGAATACTAGGATCCCGAAAGTCCGAATGGGGTAAAACCGTCGGAGCAGAGACCCAATCTGACATTACGCGGATCAGAAGCAAAATATGGATACTCTCGATCAAAGTGCTTCCATACTTCTCCATCAGATGGGTGATCCAACACTCCTTCGGTATGTTTCCGCTTATGCCAACTGATATTTTCTGCAGTTTCCTTCACCATAAACAACCGCTGCAACCGCGACGTCAACGGCAAGTAGTGCATCGAAGAGGTAGGCTTACTGGCACCGACAGACTTTTCTCTACCACATGCCTTGTAGCGATCGACACCACAAAATCTGCAGACGTCTTCATCCTTGTCGTCTTTGTAGTACAACATGCACCCGTTGCGACAGGCATTGATTTTTTTCGTATCCCATCCAGAGCGATCTAACCATCCTCTTAGACCGGTAGAAGTCTTTAGGCAACTTCGTACCCTCAGGCAATATTTCTATAAGCAACTCCATAAGACGGTTGTAGCAATCTTGCGACATGTTAAAATCGGACTTGATGCTCAACAATCTTGTAACCACCTCCAACGGTGAATGATCCTCACAACCAGCATATAATGGAGTCCTTGCATTCTCCAGCAACTCCATGAACTGTGCAGCATCGGGGCTCGGTGCCTCCTCAGGTGCATCATGATCATTCGGATCGAAACTAGGCCCGGCCGCGTCAAAAACTATGTTCACCAACCCATCGTCGTAAGGAGCGTTGTTGTGGACATCCACATAAGGCTCGTACTCCGATGTTAGAGACACAAGTTTTCTGTGCTCGCTCTACTGATAGTAATTCGGCGTGAAACCCTTCGAGTATAAATGATACGTGACATCCACTTCTGGATGATATTTCAAGTTGCGACATCTCACACACAGACACTTAATTTTGGTACCGTCTATGTACTGAGGGAACGCCTTGACAAACTGCAGGAACTGGTGTACACCCTCTATGAATTCATCCCGTACACCGTATATGTCATCAGGATGACGGTTGTACATCCACGAACGATTCCGCAGATAGTAATTCAGCTCCATATCCATTTGAGGATAATTCTGTAAGATAGATACAAGCACATTGTTGAAACACTTGTGAAAGTAATAGCATTTGAGGATATTCCTATTAGTATCGATATCGAAATCGGTATCACACCAATAAGGTAAGGAAATATATACTTGAAATGCCCTTACTGCCTACTGTAGGAGACCATTTGAGGATATTTCTATTAGTATCAATATCGAAATCGGTATCACACCATTCCTATGAGTATCGATATTGAAATCGGTATCAGACCATTCCTATGAGTATCGATATCGAAATCAGTATCACACCATTCCTATGAGTATCGATGTTGAAATTGGTCATATCGACCATTTCTATGAGTATTGATATCGAAATCGGTATCAGACCATTCCTATGAGCATCAATATCAAAATCGGTAACATACCATTCCTATGAGTATCGATATTGAAATCGATAATATCGACCATTCCTATGAAGTATATATTAGATTAATAGTCCAATTCTAATGTATCGTGTCCAAGTCCAATGTGCTCGTGTCCAAGTCCAATGTGCTCGTATACAATTTCTTGGATCATTTGTGTTTGTTTACTTCCTTGCTTAATTCATAAGATGTATGTTATTAACATTTCAGATATATTTCACTTTGGTTAAGATATCGGATATCCATAATCATGACTATGATGACCGAATTTTAATCATGAAGGAAGAAGGATAACTAACTCGATTTAGAAAGAATTAGTACAAAGTTGGACAAGGCTCTTCTCTTAGAGAAACATAACTACATATGAGACTTTCAAAAGGGAAATCCTTTTCAAGTGTTTCCAAAATCTCAAGTTGGGAACAGTACTTAAATACATGTTTCTCTCAGTTTAGTTTTCTCTAAAAAAATAATTTGTTTTCGTTCTAGTTCAATGCATCTCAGTCTTAGTATGTATGTTCTTTCTTAAGAATTTCAGATATATATATTCACTATGGTTAACTAAAATATTCAGGTATCCTCAATTTGGGATATCATTTCTAATCATGTATATTGGGAAAGGAAAGAGATTACTTTCCTATGTTTGGATGCCAAAGAAATTGAGGAGGAAAGGAAAATAATTTCCAATGGAAGGAAAATTAGGGAGGAAAGTGATTACATCCATCCAAGCAAGGAAACACTTTTCTACATTAAAGTATTCACTTTCCTTTCCAAATTCCTTGCCATTTCCAAACAATGGAAAAGAGAATCAGTGGGAATTGCAATTTTTCAAAGGAAAGGAAATGCCAAGGAATTGATTTCCTTTTCCTTCCATTTCGTGAACCAAACGAGGCCTTTGTTCCAACGCTTTCACAATTCTGTGATATTACATACCCAATGATTGAAATATAACAATTTAGTGATGTATTTTGTTGTAAATGATTGAAATGTAAAAATTCAGTGTATGTTTATCAAATTTATATTTTTGACAAAAGTTCAATATTAGGTCCAGTCTATTAAACATTGAAAATATTCAACCGAACAAACAGAACCTATTATATTGGCTCGGCTCGACAACCCCGCAAAGGCTTTGCATTTGACAGAAACAAAAATATAACTAGGGACTTAGTCTCGACATACCATCGGAAACCTTTGGTTTGTAAATTGATTCTTGAACATGCAGTTTACCAATTCATAAAAATCTGAAGTTCGTAATACACTAATAAAAATGGCTAGGGCATTAACTTTGCCGTATAGCTAGCATCATCGCGACAAGATACTTTGCCAGAAACAAAGTTAATAAAATAGCATAGGTACTAGTCTTGTCACATCGCTAGCATCGCCACAATGATAAACTTTGCCAGAAGCAAAGTTGACAGAGGTCTACCCTCAACTACAGATAACTTTGCCTTAGTAAAGTTATAAAATGATATAACTGCTCAAAGAGAATTAGCACATATATTATATATGTTCGTGTCGTATTCGTGTCAGTGTCGTGTCCATGTCAAATGGCTACTAGAGATATCGGATTAGGGTTTACCTGAGCTTTAGGGCTGATAGAGGAAGGGGGTGGCCTAGAGGAGAAGGAGAAGGAGCTCGCGGTGGAGGAGCTCCGCGGCGCGTGTAGGCGGTTGGAGGAGGAGGAACTCGGTGGAGGAGCTCGGTTGGAGGAGGAGGGGATCTTGGGATGGCCGAGTAGGAGGAGGAGGAGCTCGCGGTGGAGGAGGAGGAGGAGCTCGCGGTGGAGGAGCTCGGAGGGGAGGAGGAGCACGCAGCAACGAGGAGAAGGAGGAGGAGGCCGGTCGACAGAGGAGGAGTAGGAGGAGGAGGAGGTCGGTGGAGGAGAAGGAGCGGTGGAGGAGGAACTCGAAGTGGCGGTGGAGGAGGAGGCTGGGCGACGACGGAGAATGGGGGGAAAACAAATTTTTAGGAAATTTTCGTGTGAGAATGGAGGGAAAGGAAAACCCGATCGGGTTAATGGAAAAGATTTACCGACGTCAGTGAAAGTCGCTGAACGTCGCTATATTCTAAAAATATAGCGACGTCGTATTTTGGTGTCGCAAAAACGTCGCTAATAGTAAAACAATAGCGACGTTTACCGACTTTTGGGCGACGTAAAATTTTGTTATAAAAAAATTAGTCGCAATACGTCGCTGAACGTCGGTAGTAGTGACGTCCAGTGACGTAAAAATTATACGTCGCTAAATTGCCAAATAATAGCGACGTTTTCATTAAGCGTCGCTAAACTCGTCGCTGATATGACTTATTTTGGTAGTGAATTAAATATAAGCCACAGAAGCTATAAATAACTCAAGCTAATTAGTCTACAGCGAATGACCAACAGAAGAGCAAAACATAGATACTAGGAACGTCCAAACTAGAAAATAAACCCACAGCACACAGTATACCAAAGAGAAACTACGCCGCGACGTAACCAACAAAACCGCGTATCCCCTAACGCAACAATATAAAATATCGATCCCCGTAATGGGGTCGGGACCGCGGCATCATCGATTAACTACAAGAGGGATACAGGGACACGGGATTATACCTCGGGTGCTCGGCTAGAGTTCTCAGATGTAAAATAGAAATAGGAAAATATCCACGCGGATCGATTCGGGACAGCACTGGAAGTGCGGACAGCGGCTCGGTTCGGGACAGGCCGGGAACAGCGGATCGGACAGCAGAACAGCGTTGTCATGGCCGCGGGGCACGAAAACAGCAGATCGACCGCTGGATGGGTGGCGCTCGGACGGGCGGTGCCGAAACAGTGCACAGGGGCGCGGTGTACGCGAGACAGGGGCAGACAGCGAGCCCGGTTCGCGGTCAGCGCTGGAAGGCGCGGCGGACGGGGAACGCCCGATGGCGGTCCGAGAGGGGCGGCGCACGGGACACGGGATCAGGAGCGCCTGGCGCGCGCACAGCGGCTCGGGGGTCGGACAGCCGCGAGTCAGCGGCTCACGAACGGGAAATCGGCCGGCACGGGGTGGAGGGGTTGAGAGGAGAAGGAGATAGGAAATTTAGGGGTTAGGGTTAGGAGTTTAGGGATTTTTGAAGAATAAGAAGAACGTGGAAGGAGGAAAGGAGTTTAAGGAGAGGCGAGAATTAAGGAAGGGGAGGAAATGGGGAACGTGGGGAGAGGGATTCCAGCGGGGGTAGTTAGTAGAAATTTTAGTTTTTTTTTTTCTTTTGGTTTCCATATATATATGTATATAACACTAAAAAATTATTAAGGAAAATTAAGGACAAATTCTGGACGGAAACCGAAGTCAGGTTCGGGCTCGGAGTCGGACCCCAGATACGGGATCGGGACGGGTCGATCAATCAAAAATCCAATCGATGTATTTTTAAAATATGGTCTTCTAATCCGACTGATAGTATTAATAATAATAATGCTATAATAATAATAATGCTACAATAATAATAATAATTAGAATAATAATAATAATAATTAGAATAATAATAATAATTAGAATAATAATAATAATAATAATAATAATAATATTCTAACTACACTACACTAATGTTGCGATAATTTAATATTCCACGAAAAATCCAATTGATAACCGAAACTGCAATAATCCAGAATTTCCGGTAAATACCAAATTTTCGGGTCTTACAACCTTCTCTCCTTAGAAAATTTTATCCTCGAAATTTCAAAGATAAGGGTTGGAGTACAATCAAAATCACTTATCCTTGATCAAACATGGAATTTAAATCATCAGGCATGATCAGAATTATCATGATATGATCTGAGATAGGGTTGAATTGTTATTGTGATCAAAATCATTTTAGGCACGAGAAAATCTAGGTACAATTATGATCATAAAATAGGAGAAAATCAAATGAGGTCTCATGAAACAGAAAAGGCAAGAAAGAAGCGAATGTCAACAGTTTATTGAGAAGGCATAAAGTAATAGAATCTTTTGAGATGGGGGACTAAAATGTCAACTAAAATTGGAATAGGGTACAAGGGTTTGTGACTCAGAAAAGATTAAAAGTTGTATGATGGTAGGATAGCAAAGATGATTAGAATAATATAACTATGATAGGAATATAATCGAGTAAGGTATTTCCACTGAGGGCCGAGTGATGATCAAAGGGAATAGAAAGAATATCGTTTCACTATTTCAACGGTCAGAAGATAAGATATGCAGGAAAATACTTACAAGATAACTATCTTATTAATACCATGCAAAACCAATCTCTAACTAGCTGAACTTTCGGTATCTACATAAAACTAAGATATTTGTCAAGGTATTAAAACTAAATATATATAAGGAATCATAAATCACCTAAATCAATTTTTCATCCATCGTTGTATGCCAATGGTCTTATCTCAATTCCTCTCTGCTTATTCCTTCTCTAGAACCTATCATTCCATTACTCGTGTTATTCCTTCCATGGCTATATCCGTCCCTTCTAGGTATAGTAGTCATCTAGCCATAAAGTTGATCCTCGTCAAGTATTTCTTTATTTAATCATTATATTCACATGTTTATATATATATTATCCAAATTTACTTCCTCCATGGAAGAACATTACCAAATCCTATACTTTCCTCGCTAACTCTACCTATGTCTTCCTTTATCTTCAATAACTCTTCCTTTAAGCATAAAATTCAAAATTGTCAAATACCATCATTTTTGAATAAGGTTTAGACGCTAGCGAGCACTACTAACGATTCTATTCCAAATAAGTCACAAGCTAGGTATACCACTCCCTCAATGCAAGCTTACTCAAGGTATTCTTCTACATTTTCTACCCTTTAGCTATCTAATATTAATCCCAAGGATCCCTTACAAGGAATGAGATAAGTAACAATCTATGTTTCCCCCGCATATAGCTATCAACTATATACATATGGTTATCCACAAGATGTATATCAACTATTTAATATATAAAGCTAACCACAACTATCTAAAGCTTCCAAAATATGTATTAAAAAAAAATAATAATAATAATAAATAAATAAATAAATATAAAAATATATATATGCAACGTATTAAGGTTGAAACAGAAAAGAGATTGAGCCAATAGAGATTGATATGGTCCTAATAAGTTCTAGAAAAAATCAAGTACAATTTTATAGAAAATCTATCATTTCTGGCTGTGATAAGAGATTTCTGAAAATGGAAAGCCGCTAGAAATACAAATCCTCTAATCGGACAACAATCAGAATAATTTGATGGTGCAGAAATGACAACCATATTATGGATATAGTCTTAATAATATTCGAAAATCCAAATATATCTGAAGTCACTTTGCCTCAAATTTATGCCTCGCCAGAGTGCACCTGACTGCAGTAAAATTTTGGGTCCATAACTTGAATAGTAATAGGTTTTCGAGTAGTCTATCAACTTTATTCGTTTTCTGGCTGAACAACATATGAGACAAATTTGATGCATTTAGGACATAGTCTCAATAATATCCAAAAACCTATCAACACCTGAATCACTTCAACTTAGAGTCTATGCCCCGCTAGTGCGCAACTGGCTGCAGTATACTCGCAGTTTCTATAATTCAAATAGATGGTTGCGACGCATATGTGCGAAGCCATATTATGTCACTGAATATTTTCTTAACTTTGCCCATGGGAATTTCAAAGGGATAATTCAACAATTCAAAAAGTTTTTAAATGACTAAAGAAAATTCAATATTAGGATGGAATCAATTCTCTGACCGTTCATGCTTCATGATACTCAAGCATTGAGTTTAAAAGCTTTCTAGGCCTGGTATTGATCAAGAAGTTGCCTAGGAAGAGTAAGGTTTCGAGTTGAGTGGAGGAAATCAATAAATAAAAATATTTTCGGTACTTGGAATAACTTAGAAAATATCAATCCATATTGGAATTATTTTTCGAAAAATAGTTCCCTTGGGAGATATGTGAACCAGCTAAGTTGAACCAATTCTTTGGTAACAATTAACCTTGGGGCTTTATGGTTCCAAAAGAATTCGGTTCGAAATTGTTTCTGAGAAAATCAATTGGAAATAAGGTCAAGAGAAATGGTTAGATACACTAGTCGTAGAAATACTTTGGGTAGATAAGAGTTTATTAGGTTTGCTATAGAAGAATTTGAAACTCTAAATAGCGAATGGATCTAGATTCCAAATAAAGATAGAGGAGTAAGATTTGATTAACAAATGGAGAAGTTGGAAATAGGTTTGCTAAAGGAGGAGATTGAAAAAAAAAATCTAATCTTAATCCAAAAACGGCGAAAGAGTATGGATCCTAAAGTATGCTAGAATCTGATAAAGATATGTAAGAAAATAATCCCGAAAGCCATGGGACACTAAAATATACCAAAAATTTGGACAATAAAATAGGCAGTAAAACATACCATCATACAATCGGTCTAATCTAGATAAGGTTTAGGTTCAAACGTAAGCAAGGTAACCTATAAAACTATAAGCAAGCCAAAATAAATATTTTAAAATAAATAATTTTGGCCCTATATTGTAACATGGTGAATATAGTAGACTCTCCGTTCACCATGTATATATATATATATATATATATATATATATATATATATATATATATATATATATATATATATATATATATATATATATATAATATCTAGGTATTCCAAAATTATATTCTTCCAATTCTTAATCACCAATATAAACATGATAAATACTGCCTTACATACATTCTCATTAAGATTACAATTTTCAGAAATTGTATCGTAGGGGAGACATGACTTTGGGAAAGATATTGGCCAGAAAAAGTGTAATCAATGGTAATATGTTATGCTTCGGTAGGGTATCATCTAGTGCTAATCAATAATTCTAGGTATTATTAGTTCTTCTGGTCCTGGTCTGGTTCGAGCAGCATCCCGCTGCTCAATCTACTACTACGATTATCTTGTCATGTTTTCTTGCGTCATGCATAGAAAAAAAAGATCTTACAAGTACCGACTGATAGGCATAGGTCAGGTTGTCTTCATAGGCTAGCAAGTTTAGGGGCAAGCGTAAACAAGGTAACCTTCCGTTCTATAAGCAAGCAAAAATAGTTACTTATATATAGATAATTCGGTCCTATGTTATGACAAATCAATATTCTAGTGTTCCAGTTGTTTCTAGGTATGTTCACTTAAGTTGTTGATGGACCTGTATGGGCCACCACTAAAAATATGTCACGATCTGATCCCAAATTGTTGAGTCGAATCGGATCATGTCCAGCCTGCACCGTTGTGAGACGGCGGCAGTAAACTGTTTCTATTTGCAGGTAATCTCAACAACATCTATACATTTGTCACAACACGAATTTACGAATATTTAAAAAATTTATTCAACAAAGAGAAATACAACTGAAAAAAAATTACTGAAATAAACACTGAAACCAAAAGTGTACAACCTCCAACATAATGAAACTAGAAAATAAGAAAATAGCAACTAGCTAAACGGCCGGCTCTTCGGCCTCAGGATCTGCGTCCTCCAAGGGAGACTCTGGTAACACCGCAGGGTATAGCACAGGATCATAATAGCTATTCTACAATAGCTCAGCGTCATCAATATCACCTATTGGGGGGAATCCAGTCAGGAAAGGAGCAAGTACGAGTATGTATCTCACATTTCAAATAATAACGAAAAAGTGCAAGCTAAACAGTTGAAACAATATTTTCCAGCAATTTAACAATTCAATACTTGAAACAATGTGATTTGAATATGTAACGTCTATGACCGGCTTGGGTTGTACAATAGCATCCTAGCGACGCGATACGGCTTATCCCCGCGTGTAAGAGGGGTAAGCTCGCACAATAACAATATGCAATATGAGGGGTATTGGTCATAAATGCTATACTATTCCCCCAATAATCCCACAATCAATATCAATCAATATTTGAACCCTAGGAGAGGGTTCCGTGTAGCAATGTGCTTTAAACATGCAACTTGACAATTACTAATTAAAATATAAGATATCGTAACCGTAACTTGTCTTTGTTTAATGACTGGAACAGGATATCGATACTAGGGAGGAAGTCAAATACGTCCTCAAAACCCTACAGTTGAGAACCCTGACTTAGAACCATAGAGGAAACCATTTCTAGGTGTGCTAGTTGCAATTTCTAGAAGCAGGTCCTAGTCCAGCTTTTAAGTTGTTAATTAAGCTATCAACCTACTCTACCATCGCAGGATACAATTATCAATTAACGAAAAAGGAACCGATTTATTGGTTTATTGGATAAAGATCGTATTTTTCAATTCATTTAACAAAACTTGTACTTTAATATTATATACATAAAATTAGGTTTTGCTTTTAATGAAAAAAATATGAATTTGTTTAAATAATACAAACTTAAATTTTTATCCTTTTTATTTAGAAGTAAGAAAACTCTTATAATTTTTTTCATATAAAACTAATACCCATTTTAAGTACGCGTCTAATGACAAAACCAACAAACCAGAAGGTAACTAAAAAGCTATGCTACACAATACAAGGTCACAAAAAATAAATAAATAACTGGGCTTATGCCCTTACAACTTATTACATAAATTAATTAAATAATAAAAAGCTGCTGGTGAGCTCTGAATGCCGGGAAAGCGGTCCATTCAGGAGGCACGAATGCCCTGCACTCAAAATACGAAAATAACCAGTAACAAGTTCTAAAAATAAAACATAATATAAATTTAAATATAATTTAGCGAAAATGGGCATCTCAGACTTGGTCATGCAATCTCACGTTGCTGGCTTATGCCTCAACGTACAGGAAATCCTGTAGCGTTTGCATTTTGCCGAGGCTCATCCGACCGATACGGTCGTCGCCTAAGAGGGGATACAAAACTCACAAATCCGCATTTAAAGCCAACAAAACCAATTTGTAAATCGTTTGCAAAGACCGGATTTGAAAATAGATTTTAATTTAATGAACCTAATTAAATAGTATTATTTTGAAATTTTTTACTGAAATTTGGACAGCACCTTCTCTGTAAATAGGACAATCTAGCCACAAGGCGATACTGATCCACCACACAAAATGAAACGTCCCAAACCAGGGAACACCAATCTCCAACAAAAATGAATATCCAACCCAAAAGCCAACCACAGCATCCAAATTAAATATAAGCCACAGAAACTATAAATAACTCAAGCGTAATTAGTCTACAGCGAATGACCAACAGAAGAGCAAAACATAGATACTAGGAACGTCCAAACTAGGAAATAAACCCACAACACACAGTATACCAAAGAGAAACTACGCCGCGACGTAACCAACAAAACCGCGTATCCCCTAACACAACAATATAAAATGCCGATCCTCGTAACGGGGTCGGGACCGCGTCATCACCGACTAACTACGGGAGGGACACAGGATTATACCTCGGGTGCTCGGCTAGAGCTCTCAGATGTAAAATAGAAATAGGAAAATATCCACGCGGATCGGTTCGGGACAACACTGAAAGTGCGAACATCGGCTTGGTTCGGGACGGGCCGGGAACAGCGGATCGGACAGCAGAAAAAGCGTTGTCGCAGCCGCAGGGCACGGGAACAGCAGATCGGCCGCTGGATGGGTGGCGCTCGGACGGGCGGCACCGAAACAGTGCACAGGGGCGCGGTGCGTGCGAGACAGGGGCGGACAGCGAGCCCGGCTCGCGGTCAGCACTGGAAGGCGCGATGGACGAGGAATGTCCGATGGCGATCCGAGAGGGGCGGCGCACGGGGCGCGGGCTCAGGAGCGCGCGGCGCGCGCACAGCGGCTCGGGGGTCGGACAGCCGCGAGTCAGCGGCTCACGGACGGGAAATCGGCCGGCACGGGGTGGAGGGGTTGAGAGGAGAAGGAGATGGGAAATTTAAGGGTTAGTGTTAGAAGTTTAGGGATTTTTGAAGAATAAGAAGAAGGTGGAAGGAGGAAAGGAGTTTAAGGAGAGGAGAGAATTAAGGAAGGGGAGGAAATGGGGAACGTTCGGAGGGGGATTCCAGCGGGGGTAGTTAGTAGAAATTTTAGTTTTTCTTTTCTTTTGGTTTCCATATATATATATATATATATATATATATATATATATATATATATATATATATATATATATATATATATTTTTATATATATATATATATATATATATATATAACACTAAAAAATTATTAAGGAAAATTAGGGACGAATTCTGGACGGAAACCGAAGTCAGGTTCGGGCTCGGAGTCGGACCCCAGACACGGGATCGGGACGAGTCGATCAATCAAAAATCCAATCGATGTATTTTTAAAATATGGTTTTCTAATCCGACTGATAATAATAATAATAATAATAATAATAATAATAAGTACACTACACTAATGCTGCGACAATTTAATATTCCACGAAAAATCCAATTGACAACCAAAACTGCAATAATCCAGAATTTTCGATAAATACCAAATTTTCGGGTCTTACAACTGCCTTGGACCATGTAGGGTCAATGAAGAATTTGATAAATTTTGGGCTCTTTTAGAAAAGTGAGCTGGATTTTGTATATTTAGACTATTTGGATATGGATTGGATGGGCTTAATTTGATGTGGACTTGATAGCTAAAACATATGTCAATCTAGTCTGATGTACATTTATTCCTAGACTCAATAAAATAGAAAATAAGAAATAAATGATAAAAAAAATTATCTTGAGTAGCTTTTGAATTTTGCGAAGACTTGATCAGTGGTCAGCATAAAGTATGATCATCGTTTGTACATGCAGCAGTATATTATTTGTTGTATCGTAATTAGAATCGGTTATCAAAATCAGGTATGACCATGAACAATGGAACAACAACGTTAAGAGAGACATGGCAAAATTGATAACTATTCAGCAGCGACAAAGACGAGCGTAGGGTCTCGACAAAGCATGGAAGCCGCCGCTTCATGGTTGCCTTGAGCTGCACAAAAGAGAACTTCTAAAGTGCAAGTTGAGCTCCATAACCAACCTCACTTTGATGGAAATATAGCTGTTTATGAGAATGATCTAGATAAACTCATGTATTTAATCCCATATCGGATAGAACATAGGAATTTAATTGGTTTATATTAGAGTGTTTGGATCTCATGTATGCATCAAAACCAACAATTTTGGCAAGTTAGATCCAGTGAGATGCACATGCAGTCGATGTACAGATCATGTCCTGATAGGCTGATATGGTGTTATAGGTCGCGAAAAATAGTTTTGAGCTACTGAACAAATAATGTTCATTGGGCTGAAACTAGCCCTTTTGCAAGGGGTGCAAAAAGGATACTATGTTCTCGAGTAGGCGAGATTATGAAACTCTAATATTTAGTTCATTTAGCTCCACATCGGATAAAAAAAATAATTAATTTATATTAAAATGTTGTCTCAGATGTACATCTAGTTTACGTACTTTGTAAGTTGAGCCAAGTATAAACATTTGGGTCAGGTACAAGTACGGACGGTGAGGGACTAAGAGAGAGAAAGATGGGACAAAATAAGACGGCTTAGTCTAGGTTACAAACTAATGTATTGCAAGCAAATAATATTAAGATGCTTCAAAAGAAACCTATATAAGACTTGCTATTGATTATTGCAGGCAAGTTAAGATGCTTACCTAACATGTGCAGGCAAGTAAAATTAAGATGCTTTGAGAAAACCTAAACTGGAAATATATAAAACATGATAATTGCTATGATGATTTAATGTACGTGGAGCTTAAAGAGACTGCAGAAATCTCGATCATAAATTGAGAAGTAGACAGTGAGTGAGGAAAAAGTAGGAGGGGATGGCTAGGAATTTTTGAAAAACAAATTACATCAGCTTTATATAGTATCCAGCCACAACCGGCAAACCAATCGAGTACTGTACCATGAGAATTGCTGGCATAAAAAGTCGGAAACACTTCCAGTACGCGTGAGTCGATAGAAGACTCCGTCAACAGGACCCCTGGCTGTTAAGTTGAATGTTGATTTCCTGCACCACAAGCAGCTGGCTTAAAACCTTGACTTATGGTGGAATGCACAGCAGAATCAGTAGTTGACCAGTTCTTCTGTACATGCTTTTGTTTGAAAGTTGCTGCTGCAGTCGACCAATTCAATCCTCTTCACTGCTCTAAAGAGTTGAGATATAAGCTAATGAATTACTAATCAATTAGTATAAAATACCAAATAAGATATGAGTAACCATATTACGTACTTATAAGAACAAAAGAGAGACAATGTTGTACAGAATATAAATCTGCCATTGAACTAACTTTATAAACAACCCTAAAACTTTAGGCAGAGTCATCTGTATAGACAGTGACCGGGTATACTAATATTAAAATATCTTAAACTTCTAACATTAAAGATCTACTATTTTTGCTAAAGTATTTAAATTAGGGTTAGATTGGTGATTTAACATCCTTGGACCAGTCTCAAATTAATAATTTGGCCAGTTTGACAAGTTCGGAATTTTCTAAAAGTTTGATTAGCAAAAATTTTATAAAATACTATGAAGATAGCAAAATTCATACACAAAGTGATATATCGACAGAAACCTAAGAAACAAGAGAATCCAAAAATCCATGTCGTGTCTGTGTCGAACACATATTGGACACGACACAGTGACTCCAAAACACACTAGGAAACACCAAATAGAGCCAAATATGTGCCTGCATTCCAATACATGTCGTGTCATATCTTTGCAACATAGAAACTAAAAAATCACAAGATACTATATGACACGGATTCTGAGCTAGAAGGAACCTGCTCAAATGAATGAATTCCACCACCATCATTTTCTATGAGCAAAAGCATACATGCTAAATTTAAACTTGTAAACTAGAGAAACCCTAGTGTTATACTATAAAAAAGGACTATTCAAATGAAACCAAGTTCATACTCGTATCATCACATTATCCTTAAAAATAACATAGAAGTATCATATATTATATAACAGAATGATTTAAATCTGACATTCGAACGATTCTTTACAAAAGCTAACTATCTAGAAATCTTCAGTCAGAAAAAAAAACTTTCATCGAAAATGAAAACAGTGCAGCCGGCAGAGGAAGGATTAGGATCCGGACTGCCAATGGGTGGGATGAATTAGGATAAGAGGTCACCAACAAGATGATGGCAGGCAGCAGGAAAAGATGCTGTCAGGAGAAGTGACCTCGGAACGTGGCTAGTAATTAGGGAACTAGCACTTAAAGCAGTAGCTGCATAACTGTCATCAGAAGGAGGATCTTCAGTGGAACAGGATCATTGGTGAACAGGGAATAGGTGGTCAGAAATGTGGGAGGAAAGGTTTTAGTCATTCAGTTCCCAAGAAAGGGTTATCATAACGATCCAACAGGAATAAGGTTTGTTCTCTCAATTTTGTTGCCTTTGATTTAAATACAACAAAAATTTGCATATTAAAAAAAATCGTGTATTCTCAAATAATGTGAATTCACTAAGTTATTCCCGTGTAGCCAGATTCGTTATGGATCTGTGCATTGATTTCCACGCACAACCATTTGTGTATGTTTTGAAAAAATTGTGAATATCATTACTATGCCTTGAAATAGGGCTTAAAGTCCAAAATTGTGAATCTCATTACTATGCCTTTAAATAGGGGTTAAAGTCCAAATTGAACATCGGTGAGTCCATATCAAAAACAAACTGTCAGTGAAAAACCTACAAAATTGAACTGAACCATTAACTGGTGCTTCCTACAAATTACACATAACTGAGATACACCTAAAAGAGATCGTCTTAGTTGCAACCTAGGGAAGCACGGGCAATCCAAAATGTCACCGTGTCGTCTCCGACACATCAGAAACGTATTGGACACAACCCAAACACTCCAAATAAAGTAGGACACATCAAAATAGGTGTCGTGTCCGCGTGTCCATGCTGTCATGTCCTTGTGTTATATCCGCGTCCGTGCAACATAATGCAACAATCATTGATCATGATGGCATGATTTAATAGGATATATATAATTATTCAAGAAAGATAGCTAAAAGTGGAGGAAAACATTCTAAATATTATGTTACCTAAAATACCCATAAGAGCATGACACTTGAGGACGTGAAAGAAATATGTTGAAACTTTGCAATGAAATAATAAAATATCAGAACATAAAGAGTGCATCCAACGTAAGTTTGAAGCTTGATTTATGGATAAGAGTCACAAGACAAGAAAATCTAACGAGTTAGTTAGGGACAGAGAAGGATATACCTGTTAATGTTTAAGGAGCCTTTGAATACTAGTTGAAAGAGCCACCAGGACTAAAAGGACCAGCTCGATAGAGGCAGTAAAAATGATATGTTACTATAATTTCAGTTAACCCCTAACAGAGATCAATGGCGAAAAGGGATTTTGGGCCCCAGAGATTCAAAATAACAGTCAATTTCCCTATTACTGTTATTGTGATGCTTTTGCATAATCATATTTCATTATATGGTTAAAGCTTATTTAAGTCCAGGTGAGGTTAGACTTGAGGTCTTGAACACAAGTTGATCTGTTCAATAGAGATGCAGATGGGCTGGACAGTACAGAACATAGGCACTAGCAGAGCCTTGAATCAAAGTTTCTACCGACCTTCAATTGTATGATCATTGTTACAGTTATATTTGTTCTTCAATATGCCAACCCAATTAATTATTACCTTTAATCATATATTAACATAATTATTTTATCCCATGCATGACACAGGGTTTCAGTAAAGTTTGGTGAGAACATTCACTTAATTTGCCTCTTCGTTTGATCTCACTGGTCAGTTTACTTTCAAAATGGCACACAGCTACAATAAAACTATCACTTTATACAACCTAAATGCAAAAAAGGAGGAAACGCAAAAATGAGGGGTGTCAAAATACCTAAGTTGCTTTAGGATGCAAACAAAATCATCGTTATGCATTTCCAACAGGTCAAATGCGTCTCGTCTTATGCATCCCTGCATATAGAACGAGCATTTCAATATTCTTAGTTGTGGATGGATCCAAAATTTAATGTAGAATGTTTATAAGTATAATAAAGGCTAATCAGAATTAATGAACGCAAAGTCTAAAAAAAGGATAATAAAAGCTAGCCAATTTATCTCAGATTAATTCAACAAACTTGAGGAGTGAACTTTCATTAGCTTGAAACATTCAATTATCACTGATCCAACGCTTATTTATCAAGTCAGTCATGCACTTAACTTAAAGGCTGCTCAGGCAGGATAATTTGTGGATGCTTATGAGCATACACTGGTTTGTTCATCACCATCACTTTCGCCTACACTGACATCAATGCCAAGTTGGGTTTCGAATGCAAAAGGACCCGAGCATCGAGATCCAATGCAACATGCACGTCATGTCATCAAGAATCTGGTATCACAATCAATTCCTATTTTGTCCATTTTCTATTATAGTTATTTGTGATAAATTAATGTAAATATCAATAGTTCACATTCCATAAAAATTTCGTGCAAGTTTACCCTAAATCCTTAAATTGTCCTAAATCCCAATATTTTCGTAATTCACACATAGGTGTATTATTGCATCGAGATCCAATGCAACATGCACGTCATGTCATCAAGAATCTGGTATCACAATCAATTCCTATTTTGTCCATTTTCTATTATAGTTATTTGTGATAAATTAATGTAAATATCAATAGTTCACATTCCATAAAAATTTCGTGCAAGTTTACCCTAAATCCTTAAATTGTCCTAAATCCCAATATTTTCGTAATTCACACATAGGTAGTATTATTTTCTTTGGGTCTTATCCGGCATCAAATTGGTATCAGGGCTAAGGTACGGTAATTCAATACGTAGGTAAAGACGAACATCTATCCAATAGTTGCTCCAACAACTTAATTAAAAAATTGACAAATTAGAATCAAACATCCACCTGTTGCGAACCACTTTGAGAACCGGTCTGAGTGAGTTTCACGCCAAAGTGAATGACTTTAATGACGAACTACTTGCCAACAAAAATGACCATTTAGACAAGCCAACAATCCGTTATACATGTGACTTTAGACATTAGCCCATAGTGCATCCATAGTTGAACCTAGAAAATTTATTGTAGTCACAAGTTAGGTCTCTATTTGAACAGTTTTTGTTTAATACAAAAGTAAACTTCAACCTTTATATGTATATCCTTGGACGAACAAAATAGGTCAGTTGGTGAATCCAATGAATTTAAACAACCTATTAGGCCTTATGACTATTTTATATTTATCCTAATTATTCATTCTGAACAACTTTATTATATGTTAGTTACGAGGATTATTTTGCATACACAATCTTTTTGCTGAGCTTAACCGTATGTTATGCCAGTTCTTTCTTTGGATGTACTGATACAACCATCGTTCGTTTACTAGGGGTGCTTGATGCTACATCCTTAGTGGATATCATGCTTATTTTGTGAACATCATGCTTCTTCCACCTCAACGATCGTGCTAGTACAGCCGTAGGGTTTCGTTGTCAGTTCAGGAGACTATTGACTAGGCTACCGAAGCAGATGCCTCCAACATAGCCGATTTGGATAGCGTCAACAGGCGCATAACTCGGATGTTACACTTACATGATTTACTAGAACGTGAATTTTTCTAAGTCAAAAAGATTAATAGAGGACCATACCCATTCAAAATTCAAATATGATTTGTTCCAGTTATTAGATGAGACATTTGAATTGTGATTTTCAAGTTGTTAGTTGGGCGTATTCCAAAATATGGTTATGGATGTAATCTTTTTCTTTGACTTTATCACGTACTCGTGCCTATATAAAGGCATGGACACTAGGGGTGAGCATTATCCGATTTTAGACCCGAGAACCAAAACGAATAAGAGATTCAGTTCAGTTTGAAAAAAAGTGAGGTTCGATTTTGGTTTTGAAAATACTAAAATTCCTTATTTGGTTTCGATTTTGGATTTCGGTCCAAAATTGAAAACAGAATAAAACTTGTACAATTATTAAATACCCTCAATATTATGCATATTTTATGATTAAAAATATGTATATTTTTGTGTATATTTTGAAAACGATTCTATGTATGCATTTTAAAACTAAACTTTGATAATTTAACAACTAGTCCAACTTTGAATCCAACTTTGAAATAAGACAAACATATGTATAAAAATTACAAATTTTTAATATAATTTAACCAAATTTTCAACTTCGGGCCCGCCCATTAAACAATAAAAATAGCCCAACCAAATAAACTGAATCGTTTATCGGTTCGGTTTCGGTAATGGCTGATTTCGGTTTTGAATTTTTAGAAATTTGATTTATTCTGTTTTGACTATTTCGGTTCAGTTGAGACACAATTGTAAAATATGAGAAGTTGATTGATGAATTAAACTTTAGAAGTGTCATCCCTAATTCAATCCATTTATCTACCCATTTGTGAAAATTGCTCAAAGCAACAACACCATCTCCACTTAGATCTATTGTCTCAGATACCTGACACCTTAGCATCGAAGCCAAAGATTATAACCATCACTTTCGCTGCCACCAACATCTACATTGAGTTTAGTTTCAAGTGCAAAAGCCCCAAGCATTGAGATCCGGCGTACATCATCAAGACTACAGTGCCACAAATCAATTGTTTTCTTTTGCATTGTGATAAATTGACAAAATATTAATTGTTGACATTCCATGAAGCTTACGAAGCAATTTGTACTAAATCCCTAAATTTCATAATTCACACATAGGTAGTCCTACTTCATTTGGCTTGGCTAGCATCAATAATTCAATAGGTCATTAAGTTTAAATGAATAACCACCAAGACAAAAGACTGGATGTTTTAAGGCCCTGCATTGTCATTCAGAACTACAAAATTATTTTGGACCTCTTTATGAATTAACCATATGGTTATATTTCCTAGTTCCCAAGTTCATTGCGAGTAGATCATTCGACATTTGATGCCTATCATCGGTTTGTCCATCTATCATACCAAACTATCATCCATTAGTTGCTTTGTTCACTTGCTATAATAATCAATTCTAAAATACTTTGCATAAACAAATGAAGTTGTAAGCCTACTTTTTCGGACTCCGTATTTATAATATTGTATTTGTACTATTGTATTGTAGTGATGTTTAAATACCATCTCTACGCTTTGTTTGCTTGTGTAACGTCAAGTTGACTATCTCAAGACTCCTATTTGTGAGTATCAAGGACCTCTTGATTTCTTAATTACTTACAAATAAGATTAATGGTGTCTAAACTACTTGCCAATCACTTATAAAATTCACCTACAAACATTTGGATCACCCATGAGCTAGAATAGTCCAGCCCATAACCTAGAAACACACTAGGAGACTTAAACGAGTCTGGCCTACTTCTCATTGGTTCTGAAGAAACAAGTATCAGAGAACCGAAATAATGTCGATACGCCTTCGGAATTCTAGTTGGCACTAATACTTGCCAAATCAAACAATATGATGTTCGTTTGACTGACCAAGCATGTTCTACGTTATTGGATGAGTATGACGGAAATTTGAAGTGTTTTGGATAGATATGAGTAGTTGGAGCTACTTGGGTCATCTAGACCATAGGGAATCCATATAACCCCTCCATATCCATTCATTCATTCTTCCTCACTTCATATTTTCGCTCCTCTCCACCTCCTCTTCAATCACTTCTTCTTGTGTTGAGCAAGGAGGATCTCTAGGAGGTGTTCTAGGAGGCTTAGAGGCTAAAAATCCACTAGTAGTAGTTAGGCCTAGCCCTAGGCCGTAGGATTAATTGTTCGTTTGAGCAAGTACCCACTTGTTATCAAGGTTGTGAAAAACGCTAGGCGCTAGTCGGACGGACACCTTCCGCCTAGCGCCTAGCCCACCTAGGCGGGTGCCTAGGCGGACGCCTAGATCTAGGCGGTTCAAAAAATAAAAAGAATCCAAAAAAATCTACTAAAAATTGCAGAAAAAAATCCATAAAACCCAAAAACATGCATAGTTGGATGTCAGGGGGATTAGGCGTCTAAGCGGACATCGGGAGGGCACCCAGCGCCTAGGCGCCGCCTAGGCAGTCTAGGCGGACGCCTTTTAGAACAGAGCTTGTTATGCCCTATAAAACCTCGATCTATAGGACAATCAACCCACTTGTGCGCTAATAATTTATATGTGATTGTGAACTGATTTTGATGTTATTTCATACGTCTACATGACAAGATAACTCAAGAATCAATGTATATACACACAAGCACTAGAATCTATACTTTAAACAAGTTTTATTCATGATAATGATTAATGTCATGTTCTGGAATTTGAAAGAAATGAAGAAAAAAAAATTGATTTTTGAGAAGGAAAAAAAAATCAATTTTGAGAAGGGGGGGGGGGGGGGGGGGGGGGGGGGGGGGGGAGAGGAATCAATTTTTGAGGAAAATTGATTTATTTCCAACACAACAGGGGTTGTTCTGTCGAAAGCGGTTAAGCGGAATACCGCTAGAATACTGCCAGTCTGCCAACATACCAATTTTGATGGAAACTGTATGGTTCATGTATGGTCGAGTACAATTTATCAATACTAGTATGATTCATGTGAAACTTGATTTCTAGCCATTATCCATAGTTCATAACATGCTTGTATGTTTGAGTAGAGATTTTAATAATGTTTACATGTACCAACTTTATCATGACACTGACACCAATATAAATACTATTTTGTGCTCGTTCATATTTTTCTTATCTTGAATGTGGTGATTAATAATTGGGTTTAGATGGATCATGCCTAGAACATGTCAAGACACGAATTACATGCCCATACCAATTTTGACGGAAAACTGTACGGTTCATGTATGGTCGAGTACATTTATTATCGAATACTTGTACGATTCATGTGAAACTTCTTCTAGCCATTATCCATAGTTCATAACATGCTTGTATGTTTGAGTAGAGATTTTAATAATGTTTACATGTACCTACTTTATCATGACACTGACACCAATATAAATACCTTTTTGTGCTCGTTCATATTTTTCTTATCTTGAATATGGTGATTAATAATTGGATTTAGATGGATCATGCCTAGAACATGTCAAGACATGGATTACATGCCTATAACGTGATTAGTATAAGACTAGATATACGTACATGTAAACGAAAGATCTTGCCATGTATCAAGTCGAACATGTCATATCGTACACACGCCAACCCTAGCCAAGTACATGTCAAGTTAGGAAAGTTAGGACTTGTGATGGGATACGATTGCTAGCTAGGATTGCTTACATGTCACCCTTGCTAGCTTTCAAGTACATGCCTTAACATGTGACGTACAAGATCTATTTACATCCATGACAAGCTATTATTGACACGAATGACATGAGCTCTAGGCATCTTGTGCAGTAAAATACATTATGTATGGTGTTGATCGCTGATTCAATTGTGGCTGGTATGATTAAGACAAATCATGAGCTCTTCCACCTTCAAGTCTTCCACGTACTTTCTACTTCAACTGCTCAGACTACATAGTCATACTTTTAATCAAGTGTACTCATGATCTTCTCAGTAATCTTTCCAGTAATCTTTTCGTCGGTGGTGATGTTTTTACGTTCAATCCGATTTGGTTAGAACCGGAGATTACCCGATCAAATAATCATAGACGCCTTCGCCTTTTTCTTTATCATTAATGCTCGAACTCGCTCTCTTAGGGTATATAGCTGAACCGTCTTTCCTTTTTTCACTCCTCTTATTCTTTGTTTTTTACCATATTCTCTTTTTTACTTTAAGAATTGAGTCGGAAAGAGAGCCTCAATTTCCGTATCGATCGGATCAGTAGGGGCAAGTATCGAATCAGAGATGCCAAAACAGATATGATATGGCCGATACTAATCTGCATTGCTCGATACTACAAATCTTGCACATGATACACACAAAACATATAATGCTTGGTCAATGCGTATGTATCGGCCCATACTGGGAACCTTGCATATGACAAAAAAATAAAGTACTACAATAAGTCAATGGAAAAGGGTCATTGCAGTGAAGCATAAAGTTCTGGTTTGATGTTGGCATTGTACCTATGTAAGTGTACATACTACTACAAAAATCAGTCAGTTTCTAGCATAGCATCTGATGCAACATTTTCTTATTTAATGCTTGGCAATATACTGGAGTTGAACATATGCATACATACACTTAGTTGTGGAAACTACTAAAGAGAATACGACTTAGCCAACAGAATTCCAGGGCACTTTTTAAGGAGTTTTCTGATTTTATGCATAAGTAAGATTTACCAGCCAGTTTACCAAAAGAGAAAACATTTGGCATTATTAGATTGATTAGGTGTCAGGAACAGTGCTACCAAATAAAAGCAGCATACCATATGACATGAAAAGTACTAGCAAGACTCAAAATTTGATGAAAAATGGTTAATGCAAAGCATAAGACCTTGTTTATGTTGGTGTTGCTTTACCCGTGTAAATTCGGTGTCATTACAAAAATGGTCAATTCTGGCATAGCATCTGATTTAACAATTGCGTATACCAATGTTGGCAATATACACGAGTTGTACATAATAAAACTATATGAGGGCTATATGTGTTTAGGATGCACAGGCGAACCAAAACTTGGTGCAAAGTCCTTATAATGTCCGTGTCAGGCATGTGTTGTGCATTGCCCTAATAGTGCAAACTGCAAAGTACTCTAAGACACTACAAACTCCTGTTGCTTCCTTGTTTCCTTGTCCAACATCGTGTCGTTCCATCTTCATGTTTATGCAACATAGATAACTCTAACCTGGAAAGTCTAGGAGACATGGATGGCTGAAAGATTTATGTGACAGCATGCTGCGCCAAAGATCACAACAGAAGTCATAACAATTGTCCCTTTGGAGTACTACAGCTTCAAGTCCCAATCATAGTAAGCCAGAATCAACTTATCAATAATTACCATAACTTAAATCCTTTATAAGGTATGTGGGGAAAGAATCTGCTGAAAACTTACAGTAATGTCTTATGAATCACAAATCATGTCACTTGATTAATTCCTCATGAAGTCGCATAATCTGCAACCAATCAGCAAGTTTCTGTAATAAGAGATCACTCCAACCCCTATGCTTTTCGTCAAATTCCACCTTTACGTTAATTGTATTATATGCAATGTCTTATGCTTTGTGCTTCAGCTTGACCTGCTACATCAGATCGTGATTCTCAAAATTTCTTGGAGCCATCATACATATCAAGGAAATAACACAGGTGGGTCCAAAAAGTTGATTTCAACAATAGTATGCCATTTGACAGCATTAGCCTCAAGGAGATACCGCAAGTGTTGGAATGTAAATATTCCATCGTCAGCAGTCACCACATTTCTGGAATTTTGGTTTAGTGGCAGAGCTTTAATATAGTAACAGGATTTCCTTTTACCCATTTCTCCAAGATGTCTAAACTAGGACAAGGAAGTTCTGCAAGGAACAAGTTCCAGATGTCGTTGGATTTTCATCATGGTATCAGAGGAAGCCAGGTCTCTAGATCTCCTTTGGTGACATTAGCAGATTTTATTCTAAATAAAACTGTAGCAATGTGTAAATCCAGCCCTAAGCCCATAAATTGGGCATTTGACCTGTGGCAGGGACTTCCAAAGCTAGAAACTAGAGCTTAACTAAGAAACCTCATAGCACATTGTAGGAAAAGAGCATCATGGTAAGCACAACAGTTACATTACTGACCATATCTCCTTTCATAAGCAGGTAATTCAGTAGCAGTCTCCCAGAAATCTACCAAACATGTGGAACATTGCGTAGCAGTTTATAAAATATTGAATCATTGCAGAAACATGCAGAAATGGTTAAGACCCTCCAAGCTCTTTAAAAAATTACTCTTGCACCTCAGGACCATGAGGTAGAAAAGCATCCAGACAAAGACTGGAGTCCAACCTCACTACCCTGCACTTTATTTTGAGTCTTTTGACTAAAAAATTGAGATACTTTTCATCTTAATTGTACCATTTTCACAACAGGCCATTGCAGATCAAGTACATCGGTACCATGTAACCAACCATTCGAAAGGAAACTAGGAATCACAACTTCATAAATCCATTAGTATGCTTTGCACCAATAACTCCTTGTCGCATGAGATTAAAGAAGCTAAAAACTATGATACCATCCATTTCTCAACCTGCAAAATACATCGGAATTGGTCTAACCCCCTCGCCTCTTACCATTCAACAGGCTAATAGTATTTTCCTCAAGAATAAACCTACATAAAAGAGAGAGAGAAACAACCATAGAAACAAAGTGATATTCACTACAGTAATCATACTTTGCAATATCTCACAAAACACATGAAGGAGATGAGGCCCACAAAAGAGCAACATATGCATATAAACAAAGGAATGGTTACCTCTATGATGTCGAGTTCAAGGTCTACAGACACCATTGTAGCCATATGAAGGAAAAATCTGAATCCGCAATAGGACAAGCCAAAATGGAGCCATCATCAATGAAATGATCACTCAATTACCAGAAACTTCGGCAGGGAAACAATTACAATCCTTCACCGGAGATGGTAACAACCAACTATGAGTGAGCCAATTTCTCCACAACAAACATAAGCTGCATTTTGTCTTGCTCAGCAAAAAAAAAAACCAAATTAGAAAGGTATTTTAAGTGATATTTTATGATATCAATGAAATAGCAAGAGTTTAAGAGAGAATGCACCAAAAACAAACTACTTGACGAAGCAAAGTCCTCTCAACAATGTTCAATGCAGACAATCCAATGTGAATTGGCAGTGTCATACCAGCACGACAGTCAGACTATGATAATAGCCTCATTTCAAGCAACAGTCTGGATCACGAGCTTTCCTGAATCCAGTTATAAAAAAAGAGACGGTGCATGGCATGAAGTGATGACCATAAGCAAGCAGAACCAATCCTCAGGACAAACAAAGCCCCACTTTTCTCCAGTTAAAACATCATTCGACCGAAAACTATAAAAAATATTGCCTCAACAAATTGCTGCAAGCAGTAAGATCCAGCCAATTCAGAGGACCCGCAACTCTTCCAAAAACATAAACTCATGATTCATTAAATAATCATTTGCACTGGGGCTGACATGCATATGACATCAACTATGAATCAGCCAAAATAAAACAAAAGATTTTTAAGAAAAAAGTAAACCAAGAAGAAAAAAATCCAAAATCCTAAAAATGATGTAATTTTTTTACAAGTACTAGCCATATATGTATGAGAATGCATGATTAAGACGCCTTTCCTGCAAGGAAAAAAATAACCATCGGATTCAGCATCTGTTTAGCATCCACATTAGCAGTAGATGAAAATGATGCAAATTGCAGTCATGATGGTCTTCTCTTACGGGCGTCCATGTCGTCATCATCTTCACCGGCTACAAATGACATGAAACTGGCATTATTCTTGCCATCTCTGTTTTCTCCGCACTGTCCTTTGTCCTCTTTGAACCTCCAAGGTGAATCAAGTTGCCTCTCAACATTTCTGTCAAATGCCCTTGGACTCTCTTCTTGTGGATAATCTGATGATTTAGGCTGAGGATTGTGATCTCTGAAACCATCTTCACCGCCATACTGAAAGCGCTTCATATTGCCATCATCATTGTACTGTCTCACAGAATGACGCATTTCATATCTGTCACCATGGCCCCTCCTGTCATCGCCTCTCCCCTCATGTCTTGATCCTCTATTGAAACCAAATTCAGCAAACTTTCCAGAACTAATTCGCTGATAAAACTCAGATTGTTTTGGTCTTCCTGGGGAATCTATCAGTTCATATTTCTGACCTCGCGAAAAAACTCTCGGTGAGCATCTCCTGTACTCATGTCCCCTAAAGTGCTCTGGATGTTCTTTCCTTCCATCAATCCATCTTGAAGAATGTGGAGGTGAGGTGTGATTTCGAGACACTGTAATGCGTTCCCGAAAAATAGGTCGTTGTCTCACAATTGTGGTGGTTTCAGAATTGAAATTAGGAGATTGCTGTTCCGCCGAAATCCAGCTGGACCATTGTTCATTCGACCATCATTTCTTAACCTAGGAGATGCCCACCTAGGAGGAGAGCGAGTCCTTGATCTTGAAGGTGATCTGGAGTGAGACCGTGAAAGATGAAAAGGCCTTCTCCGAGGAGAGAAACTGTGATCTCTCCGGCTTACAGGACAGTGTGAATCTATGATATCATCAGATATATGTGCATGATACCTCTCCCTGCAACCTATCTTGACCATTCCAGGACCATATCTCCCAGGCCTTGCCCGACCAACTGGCATGGACATATCAGGGCTCATCCCTCTTGAACGGCCACGTATTGGAGGCATACCGTATGGTCTGTCTCTCTCAATTAGTGAGCCCCTTCCCATGGGAGGCTGATGATTGCTTTGAGAGGAAGAATTTCCAGATCCTCGGGCACGGAGACCTGAAGATCCCAAAGCACTGGCTTTAACTATTGTGCCATCCGGTGCAACAACAAACCCATTGCTCTCTACCTTCGCAACAGCAGCTGCGGCTGCATTCCTAGAACCAGGATGTGAGAAGCTGGCATGGCAATAGTAACCAGATGAATCATGACGACCGTTGCCATGATGTTTCAGAGAATCCATCCACTGTTCACCTCTGCCTCTACCCTGCAAATGTAGAGATGACCCACTCCTACCAATTGAACGAGGCGCAACTGCATCCGCTTCAACTTGTGAATTGAAATCATGGTCGTTGGACCTACAAACACGATAAC
>JANAVB010028478.1:0-55469 GCA_029216955.1 Iris pallida
ACTCATGGAATAATAGTCCACCACAAGTTACTAATGTAGCAAGAACTCTAGTGCAAAGTGCACCAACAACAACAATGGCAAATTTAGGGAGCGTAGTAGAGCATCCTTTACTGTCATCAAACGACCAAACTCAATGCGCTCTTCGGTACCTTTGCAAATGGCCATTGTACTCCAACTTGGTTTCCAAAACCTCCACCAGACCAATCGGTTCAATATTCTTAAGTGGAGGCACGGTTCAATATTCTTAGTGAAGGCACTGAAGGGTGACAACTGGTAAGCCCCATTGAAGTTTAGTTGGCTCAATATGTAACACATTTTGTTAGTGATAGGGGCATCCAATTCCCCCCATATCTTGTCTTTTGTTTTTATGTGTAGGGGCTTGGGCTATCTCCACCCTACCTTGTTTCTTCTTAATTAACGGTAAAAGCCACAACTTAAAAAAAGGGTTTTGGCAGTATGCTAAATCTTGAACAATGTTCTTGAGGATGGAATTTTTAGGCCGTTTAAAAGCATGGCTTTAAGTTGTCCCTTTCCAACTGGTTTTGACACGTAGTGGGCCAAAACTGATACATGAATGAAATGGCCTGCCAAAACTACATTCATCTAATTTTTATATTTTTGCAGCTGGTAAATGTGTTATTATTCTGTTGTAAGCCGAATCCTACTCTCCGGACTATGATGGGTCTTTATTACATCCTAATCTTCCGGACTATGGCAGAGTTCAGCTCTATGCACATAGATCCTCGATATATGTGCATATTGCATGCTCGGTCTCACGATCTACTCAGGATAATTGCTATTGCAGTGTCCTCTTTCCAGTTAACGGTCTCTTCACTGATGATTCACTCGGGCTAATCTTCATCGGACGATCTTCTACCTAGGTTGACCGCACCTCTACGTCCGACTCTCAAGCAACCACTATCGGAAATGTCCTGGTTCATCCCCCTTCAAATTAAGAGCAGAGCATGTTCATGGGCATTCGACCCAGCGATATGGTTATCCTTGTTGTATGTCTTAAAGTGCTAACTAGTTGGGCCTACTTGTTGACAACTACATATAGCTTGGATTTCTTTTGTGTGTATAAACTTTTAAAAGGGTGCCAAGACCTGAAAATAAAACTCATGGAACTGTCGAAATCAAATTGAGTTCTAAAATTTTGCTTAAATAATGCTCATTTCTCTTGCCAATGTCCTCTTTGCTTACTTGATCCACCCTTAGCTGATGGAACTATTGCCAAATGATTATTAGTATTACTTCATCCATGAACCTTTATACTTGGTGCATTGGAAGATCCATTGACAATCTCTATGGAAATATTACACAAATGGTAATTGTTGTTTAGTATGAACCTGTAAAATGAGGGTGAATCCACAAACCTATTTAATAGTGTGTATAATATAGAAAGCGCAAGTAGTTAAAGTATAGAATGATATTGTGCACGCACGTAAAATGCTTACTTGCAAATATTAATCCATCAATCATTTTTCAATGGGTGCTCAATTGATGGTTGTCCTTCTACTTCTCACCAATTAATCGTAATTATGCATCAAGTTGGAATTTTTGGTTAATCACTAACCAGTCAATCAATTAGTTGAATTAAATGTCCCATCACTTGGCCAATTAATCAATAATTATTTCCTATTTTAGAATATTGCTTACTAAAGTATGACTACTTTTATAAAACTACAACAACAGCAACAACACCAAGCCTTTTTGGGATCGTCTATTTGAATCCTTTTCTTCCAATCAATTCTGATGGTTGTCACTTCTCACCAATTTATGCATCAAGTTGGAATTTTTGGTTAATCACTAACCAGTCAACCGATTAGTTGAATTAAACGTCTCATTACTTGGCCAATTAATCAATAATTATTTCCTATTTTAGAATATTGCTTACTAAAGTATGACTACTTTTATAAACTACTATTACAACAACAACAACAACAACAACAGTAACAACAAGAAGCCTTTATCCAAAAAAATTGGGATCGTCTGTTTGAATTGTTTCCTTCCAATCAATTTTGTTAAGGGCCATCTCCTCTGTATCACTAATAAAAACCATATCCTTCTGTAGGATTAGAATAATAGGTTAACTTTATTATGAAGAGGGATTATATATATATATATATATATATATATATATATATTTTTTTTTTTTTTTTTTTGGAACCAGGTAAATTGTTTCTGGAATCGCTCCCACTGGGATTCGAACTCCTGACCACTCGGGCCGCATGCATCCCTCTTAACCACTAGGCTATATATATAGGAGAGTCTAGCTCCTCTCTTTACTCTTTTTCCAATGTGGGACTAAAGCCCACTATTACTAATACTTAACACCCTCCCTCAAGCTGGAGCATATATGTCAATCATGCCCAGCTTGTTACACAGAAATTGAACCCGAGGACCCAACAAAGACTTTGTGAAGATATCAGATATCTGATAACCGGTCCTCACATGACGAAACTTTATTGCTCCCTTATACTCATCGCGTACAAAGTGGATGCCGATTTTTATGTGCTTCGTCCTTTCATGGAATACATGATTAGTAGCAACATAAATAGCAGACTGGTTATCACACCACGTCTGCTGCTCTAGATCTTGCTTCTCCTAATTCTTGTAGCAGATGTTTCAGATATAGCACTTCTGCTGTGCCATGAGCAATAGCTCGATATTCTGCTTCGGAACTTGATCGTGCAATCACACTCTGCTTCTTGCTTTTCCACGAGACCAAATTTCCGCCAATAAATACAGCGTAACCAGATGTAGTTCGTCTATCCGTTAGACTTGCACCCCAGTCAGCATCAGTGAAGTCCTCAACATTCGTATGTCCCTGATTTTCTATGCAAATTTTTTTTCCAGTATTCTGAGCTAGATAGCGTAGAATTCTGAGAACTGCCTGCTAATGTGGAATCCGTGGAGAAGACATAAATTTACTCGCAACACTAACAGCAAATGAAATATCTGGACGAGTCATAACTACCAAGTAGTTGAGCTTTTCCACTACTCGACGGTACTGATCTGGATTAGTCATCAGTTTTCCTTCGTCAGGAAGTAACTTTTCTCCTGGGTCCATTGGCGACGTTGCCCTTGGCTTGCATCATTCCAGCATCATTTAGTATGTCCAATACATACTTTTTCTGGGACATGACAATGTGATTCTTTTCCCTTATTACTTCAACACCCAAGAAGTAGCTCAGCGCTCCCATATCCTTGGTCTGAAATTGCTCTCCAAAAAATTTTTTCAGTCCTGCAATGCCCTGGCTATCGTCCCTCGTGATGACAATGTCGTCAACATAGACATCAAGTAGTATCCTTCCAGCTGATGTTTGTCGGTAGAATACCGAATGATCCTTCTTTGATTGACACATGCCAAACTGAGTAACAACATGTGTGAATCGACCAAACCACGTCCGTGGTGATTGTTTGAGACCATATAGGGCCTTCTTGAGGTGACACACTTTACCCTCCCTTGCAACGAACCCGGGAGGTTGCACTATATATACTTCTTCGCAAGATCTCCGTGTAAGAATGCATTATTGACATCCAGTTGAAGTAATGGTCGGTCATAGCAGACAGCTAAGGCCAATAGTACGCGAACAGAAGTCATTCTGGCAACCGGAGAGAATGTCTCAAAGTAATCCTCACCATATGTCTGAGAATAACCTTTAGCCACAAGACGAGCTTTTAGATGATCAAGAGTGCCATCAAGTTTCACTTTGATCGTAAACACCCATTTACAACCGACTGCCTGTTTTCCATGTGGCAAATTGACCAAATCCCAAGTATGGTTTTCTCGAAGAGCGTTCATTTCTTCTTCCATAGTAGCACGCCAACCAGGATGTCGGAGACCCTCTTCAGCAGTATTGGGAATCGGAATTCCATCAATAGTGGCTATGAGGGACTGAGTGTGGCTTGCTAGGCCTTTATAGCTGCTAACATACAAGGGATGATCACGACAGGCACGACGAGGACGAGCTGGTGGAAAAGTTGGAGGCGATTCAGAGGAGCTTGAGGAGAATTGTCCAGGAGTGCTAGACGAGGATGATGAGTCAGTAACCGCAGGCACTATCTGTGAGGCGTGATCAGGCGATGTCGGTGCTGACTGAACTGGTGTCTGCGATTCGTCTGACCGGGACGACGTCGGTACTGACGGAACTGGTGTATGCGGATCGTCTGACCGGGAGACAGACTCGATAGAGGAGGGCACTCGTACAGGAGACTGCTGCGTTTGAACGGGAAACAACAAAAAAAATTCGTCTAGATAAACGTGGGAAACCGGATTATCAGTTTGTGGGAGTGGAGGAAATCTCTTTCAACGAAGGCAACATTCCGAGAGAAAAAATTTCGTTTTAAGACAGGAAAAAAATACTGCTACCCTTTCTGATCCTTAGGATACCCAAGAAAAATACAACGTATTGCATTAGGATCTAGCTTAGAAAAAGTCGGTCGGGTATCTCGAACATAACACAGGCACCCAAACGTTTTGAGAGGAAGTGAAAACGGATTCCGATCGGGATATAACCGAGAGAAAGGAGTAGCACCATTGAGTACGGATGATGACATGCGATTAATAAGATAACAAGCTGTAAGAACCGCATCCGACCAAAATCTTTTGGGAGTACGTGTTTGAAACATAAGAGCACGCGTTGTTTCCAAGAGGTGGCGATTCTTTCGTTCGGCCACACCATTCTGTTGTGGTGTGGAAGGACAGAAAGTTTGGTGGATGATGCCATGTCGAGACAGATGCGAGCTGAAATCTCTAGACAAATACTCATGACCATTGTCACTTCGAATACATTTTATCAAAACACCAAATTGTGTTTTAATTTCTGCATAGAATTTGCACCAAATTTCAAATAATTCGGATCGTTGTTTTAGCAGTTAAACAAAAGTCATACGTGAGTAATCATCAACAAACATAGCAAAATATTTGAAACCCATTACTGAATTGACAGGACCCGGTCCCCATATATCTGAATGCACCAGCTCGAAAGGAGCAGACGCAATTTTATTCTGACTTACCGGATAGGAAATTCGGTGAAGTTTGGCTAACTGACACGACTCACAATGAAAATTAACATGAACATCTAAAGATGGGTACAGTTGTTGAAGAACTTGGATTGACGGATGGTCCAACTGACAATGTAACTCAAAAGCATTGAGTTTCATGCCAACACAAGTAACCGGAGAAGAGACGTCAAACAGATACAAGCATCCAGTCACATGCCCTTTACCGATAGTCTTCCTAGTCTTCAGATCCTGAAAAATACAACCATCAGAAAAAAATGTTACCGAGCAGTGTAAGTCGCGAGTAATTTGACTAATGGAAAGCAAAAAATGGGTTTCCAGGTGTATGCAACACAGAATGAAGTGATAAGTCGGAAGAAAGACGGGCACTTCCTCGCCCACTAACTGTCAGTGAACCACCATTGGCAACAGTAATACCTGAAGTACGACCCACCGATAATAATATCGGATCATACCTGCGTCGCCAATCATGTGAGGGGGGGGGGGGAGGCTTGAGGGAGCAACCGGGGGGGTCAGCAGGGGGTGGGAGGGAGCAGCAGGGGGGAGTAAACGGGGGGCTGGAGGTGGGGGGCAGCAGGGGGGAACTGGGAAGCAGCCGGGGGGGGGGGGTGAGGGGGGGGTGGGGGCAGCCGGGGGGGGGGGGCAGCAGGGGGGAGCAGCAGGAGAGGGGGATTAGGGTTATGGTTTTGTGTGTGTGTGTGTCGGAGAGATGGGAGGAGGATGGTTTATGGCTCTGATACCATGTAGGATTAGAATAATAGGTTAACTTTATTATGAAGAGGGATTACATATATATAGGAGAGTCTAGCTCCTCTTTTTACTCTCTTTTCCATTGTGGGACTAAAGCCCACTATTACTAATACACACATTCTTTAAAACTTCAATCCATGTTCGTCTGACCTACCCTAGTCCTAGCGGCTCCTTTAACTATCTTGTCGTTTCTTTACAATAGACATGGTTTATAACATTTTCTATGGATATAGTCTGATTTATTTTAATAGAATGTTTTCTCTCAAATAAAGCATTAATACTATTGGAAAAGTCACTTAAAATGGGATTAATTACTTAAAGGGAGAATACTCGGATACAACTTTCGACAACATATACACAATCATTACATGAATCAAATTGGAAAATTTTAGTTGAACCTTTTGATAGAAAACAATTTACGAGAAATTAGAAGATTCCAAATGAGTTGATAACTTCTATATCTTTTAGGGATATACTTGAAGATAAGATGTAAAAATGTAGAAGAATATGACATTGTCAGCAATTTAAACTACTTAGTTTGCATTCTAGCTTCAACCATTGTTTCAATGTTGACCTAAATGTCTGTTTTAGGAGGAGAACAACACCATAGTATACCGCTTTATGGTTTATGCCATTTTGGAATATCAATTGACATGTATGGCTTGGCTTGCAAAATCGACCGATACCCGCTATATACTTAAATTATGTTGATTTATACAAAAGTTGTCTTAACGTATTATTTAACCATATAATAATAAGGCAGCACATGTATATTCGATGTTGTTAACCCGGTATAAACCCCTAGTGCTTCGTAAATAATTTGGAAAGAAAATTGAGGTTTGGTGGAGAAAATTTTGGAGTGTGGGTTAGGTTTTTAGAGTTGCATCGAACTCCATTTCTAACTCAAAATGCCAGTGTTATAGATTTCGCTAGGCGGAATCGGAGCGACGGAGGGCCGCCTAGGCGGCCGCATAGAATTTTTTTTTGAAATTTGAAATATGAATTATAAAACTTTTTTGAACTTTTTAAAAAAAATTGATTTTTTTTTGGATTTTTTTTGGATTTTTTTTTTGAATTTTTTTTGTTGAATTTTTTGGATTTTTTTTTTTTGAATTTTTTTGGGAATCTGATTTTTTTTTTTTTAAATTTTATTTTGAATTTTGAATTTTGGAATTTGAAATTTGAAATTTTCAAAAATTTCTGCCTAGCTGAACAGGCCGCCTAGGCGCCGAACAGGCACCTAGGTCAGTCGAACATGGGATTTTCGGTTCATTGGGATGCCGTACAGCGCCTAGGCGGCCGCCTAGGCCGATTTTTAGAACACTGCAAAATGTCCTCCAAAACTGGAGTTCGCAAAACTCTTTATGTGATTTGGTTTTTGTGAAGGTCCATTTTTAAATCCATTTCCTTCACTCATTTTTACGAACCCCAGTACTAGTTTAAAGCCCTTAATGTTCTCCAAACTTAATTATAATTTTAGTTCCCTCAATGGAGTTTGATGTTTCTAACTCAAAATTTGACATAAACCAAACTCTATTTAGCATACCTTGTTCCCGAACTATGCCTAAATCCCCAAATTAGAGTATCAAAAACTCTACCTCTCAAATTCTCCTTCCTCTCTTTCACCCTTTGATCTTATCCCAAAAAAACCTGACAACTACAGTGGCCATCAACAACACCATCCCTCATCTCTCGTCTTCTTTCAGCCATGTATGGTATTTCCTCTCACTTTCTCTCTATCATCATCATTCAAGATAGTTTCCCTGACCACTGCAACAAAAGCTACTGAAGACAGGAATAATGTCATCAGGGTCTGACAGCCAGCAGCAGCAACAACAGTCTGACATCCATATCATATTTTCTTTGATATTTTAATTTTCAATACTTCTTTCTATGTTCAATTATGTTCTTCTTTAACTTGTGCAGATCCCCCTCATAGATCAACTAAATGTCGCCTGTGTTGAAATATAATGTTACTTCTAACTATTTGATGCTTTATCTATTGTTTCAACACCTTGTTACAATAGGTTTGTCCAATAAAATTGATCAATTAAGGTTCGCAGTATTGGTGTTGGACCCTTCCTCTGAGTATCGGTATCGAGTATCGACAAGATCGACGGATTCGGATCGGAGTATTGGAATTTTTGATATCGGAAAGCAAATAATTATTAACGTTTAAAAAAATATTATACATTTATGCTTAATTTTAATATTTCCTGTGTTGTTTCTTAGTAGTTTTGAAATTGAATGAAATACTAGTCACCTTAGCTGATAGATTTGCCTGCGATAGATTTTTTTTTCCATGCATTTACGACTTTACTATGCTTTACTGGTGATTGATTTTTTCGTTCAATTTTCTTTGTCGAATTGACGGGAAAAGAGACCTCCAATGTCGATATCGGTCAGTATCTGCTAGTATCAGGTACCGATCCGTATTAGATCAAGACGTGCCAAGTGGTATAGCCTATGTTATGGAGCGTTGCTTACGGAGCAGTTACAGAACTTCTAAAAGAACTTACATGGTCTTTCTCTTGGAAAAAAAAAATCTAAATCTCTCCTTAAAGATATATTGTTTTTTAGATTTGTTTTTAAAGAAAGATTATTTTTAAAGATAGATTTGTTTTTAAAGATAGATTATTTTAAAAGATAGATTATTTTAAAAATTAGATTTTTTTTAAAAGATACATTCTTTTTTAACATTAAAATTAAAATTAACATTAACATTAATGTTAATATTAATGCTAATATTAATTTCAATGTTAATGTTAACATTAATGTTAATGTTAATTTTAATGTTAGTATTAATTTCAATGTTAATTTTAATTTCAATGTTAATTTTAATGTCAATTTAAAAATAATAATATATCTTTAAAATTAATCTATCTTTAAAAACAAATCTAAAACATAATCTATCTTTAATGAGAGATTTTGATTTTTTTAAAAGAAATAACACATATGTTTTTTTCTAAGTCCCATAACTATCCCGTAAATAACATAGGCTACAAAGCTCACTAGAGCATATATATTATTATATATATATGTGGAAATGATAATTAGTTTCCTGAATCACTCCCACTAGTATTTGAACTCCGCCCACAAGGGTCACATGCCTCCACACTAACCACTTGGGCTAGCGGTCATTGACACACACACACACACACACACACTCACACACACATATATATAGGCCCATTTACTACAATTAGGAGATTTCATATATTTTAACTTTATCAGTACTTTCTATAGTGTATATTTTTAAGGAGCCAGATGTGGATGCTCTAGATTTGAATTTATCCACGACATTCTGTCTAACATCCTGATATCTGACATGCCAAACCCTACTCGGCATATAATTTTAATAACTTTCCTCATTTATTATGATGTTTTCTTTCAAGTTTTTGCACATGCAAACTAAAGCAACATACCAAGATTCTTCTAGTTGCCTAACGTTTGATATCAAGTTTTTTGCAACTGTGACAAAGAAATGTGCATAAATAATATACAAATCTATTCAACTCTCATGACCTGGATAAAATTCAACAAAGAGAGTCTTGGTTGTCATGTCATTTTCAGTAGTTTCGGACCCTCCACTTCCAAGTTGAAACATCCGAAATGTATTGTTTTGTAATTATGATAAAATAAAGTTAACATTATGCTTAATTAGGAATAGAATAAGTTGTGAATTCCATCCTTTTTACAAGAAAGTTTCAAGTGGCCAAAGAGAGGGCTTAAAGAAAAAAAAGATAAGAGTTGTGAAAGAGAGATTTGGAAAAGCTCTCTGGTCTGGGTGGGGAGAGAGAGAGTCAAGGGTGAGAATAATGCATGATTTAGTTTTGCCTTTTGGTAGCTTTAAATCTTTCCGTAATGAACAGAGATAGATATGGTACATTTTCAATAGAGATATAATTAGTGGAAGAGAGTTATGGGAGTTGGCGAATGATTAGGGAGATAGATGTGCTAAATGTGCTCTTTACGTAATATAGACATTACAATGAGGAGATATCCATATGCGGGAGATGAAAGACAATAAAGATGTGCAGTGAGCAAAGAAAATATTGACTTACTAGTTTGGACTTTATTTGGTTCGGCTGCACATGATCAACACAATTAAGTTGTATCTGATGAGCTGATGAGCTGATCCAACAGTCAATTCGCCAACGAGCTTGGAATCAGAAGTGCTTGGTCCGGTTCAGCTGTATTGAGAGAGAGCAGTATGAAAATAGGTTCAAGTCTAGTATTCCTTTTTCGGTTATTTGGGTCTTTAAATGGAATTTGAAACTTCAAGTAAAGTTAGATCAAGATTAGGATGTCCCAGTAGCTGCTAAGGTCTTTGTTTTTGGGTGGAAAAAGAGAATAAAGAGAGTAGTAGATTGATAGTGTTTCGTAAAGCCTTCGGAACAATCTTTATATATTTTTCTTAAAGAAAATCATCATAGTTTACCTTTTTGTAAAAACATAAAAAATTTAGTATAGCTGAAATGAGAATGTTAAGAACGATGAGTGGCAATATATCGAGAGAGAGGATAATGGGTGCATTTATGGGTAGCTGATAAGATGAGAGAAAATCTTTGTAGATGTAGTGGCCATAGGCAACATACACCAATACATGTGCAAGTTAGAACTTAGCATAATAGGATGTTTAAAGCAAGGTTCACATTATCGGTAAAAATGTAATATCCAAAATTTGTAAAGTACTAATAGACCTTGAGATACCATATAGAAGCTATTTTGTATGAGTTTGAACTTGGAAGACTATCTATTAAGATTATCTTTAATTGACAAATACGAGAAAAAGGAAATTTTAGTATTTATGTTGACTCTTAAGTGAATAGTATGAGTTGTGGTCTTTTAAATAAGACAACAGGTATATACTATTTAGACTTGGAGTTCTTACCTATTATCCATAATGGACCTCCATGTAGATAGTTTGAGGAAAGGACTTCTATATAATATGGCACGTTAGATATGTAGTGGACTCATCAAGACTCTATTAGCTCCTCTCCTCTTAGTGTATATATAAAAATGAATAAAAAGGTTGGTTTTTATGCTGCATTCCAGATAAACCGACTTCGTCCCTGTAATAGCTAATCCAGAAGTGAGAAACTAGGTAATAGCTAATCCAGAAGCGAGAAGCTAGGGAGATTGGGTTTCTCTTTACCTAATGGGGTAAAAGATTGAGGTGTTGTAAAATTCAAAGTAGCAACATCAATCGGTGAAGATGGAAAGGTAAAAAAGGTTAAGTTTGAGGATTGGACCGACAAGCCTATGTTGTCTTGTCACATTGGAGTTGATGGCTACATCAGGTTAAGATGGACAAAAACGGTTAAGTTTGAGGATTGGTCCAACAAGCCAGTGTTGCCCTGTCGTATTGGAGTTGATGGCTACGACAACCCATAATGAGCCGAAGTGGGTTTCGGCAACTTTGTGCATGTCGCCAGTAACTATAGAGGACACATTGTGCATGTTGTCAATAACTATACACCACAATGTATACTATGTTACCGTTTCATTCCGCTTTCTGGAGCATTCCGTGTACCGGGTAACTATGATCTGTGTTTGGGTTTCTCTGGTAGAAAGATGTTGGTAAGTTCTGGTGAAGGGAGTTCACGGTAGGTTAAGTTTGATGATGGATTCCGACTTAGGATTTCTGTGTTAAAAAGATTGTGGCTAGGACTAAAGATTTGTGGGAAAGGGGGATGGGATTAGATGACATCTAGGTGGGTCTATGTTAGGGTTGGGTTATGCTGGTGGACGAGGGTTATAGTAAGGATTATGAATACGGTTTTGATTATGGAAATGATCGGGGGTTGGGGGGTGGTGGAGAGATGGTCGCTAATGAAGGTGATATCTAGGTTAGGGTTTCGGGAGTGGGGGCTAGAACATTTGTTGGTGGAGAACCTGTTGCTCCAATACAATGTTGAGATATGTAAAAATACTTAACTCAATGGAATAATTTTATTGGGGCACTAAGATCCAGAGATATAAATAATACAAAAGTGTTAAAAAACCATAGCTAGCCTATGTGATATAAATGGTGACAACACTAGATTTATATACAACAAAACAAAGCCTTTGTTCCAAATTCTTGGGGTCGGCCGTTTGAAACGATATTCATCTAGGCCTACTCTAGTTTTAGCGGCTCAATTAACTACTATGTATCCCTCCTCCTTATCAGAGCATCTATTGGTCCTTACCGGAGCATCTATTGGTTTGTGTTACACATGTCCAAACAACCAAAGTCAATTTTCTTTTATCGTGTCCTCAATCAACGCTACCACTAATTTTTTACAGATTGACTCATTTGACATTTCTTATCCTATCGTTTATTGTATTACCATTCATCCATCTTGGCTTTCTCATTTCGGCTATACTAACTTTTTAGACATGTTTCTTAGTTACCTAACACCCTTGATCCGAAAGCATGGTTGATCTTATAGCAATCTTCTAGAATCTTCCTTTAAATTTCATAGGTGTCTTGCGATCACATAGTACTCCAGAAGCACTCCTCTACTTCGACCATCCTGATTTAATTTCATGCATGACATCCTTCTCAATATCTCCATTATGATAAATTATTGATCCTAAATATCGAAAGCTATCCCTTTTAGGTATCCCTTGTCCATCTATATGGACTCCCCTTGACTTTGGGTTGAAATTACATTTCATATACTCTATTTTTGTTCTACTAATTCTAAATTTCTTAGACTCCAAAGCTTCTCTCTATACTTCTATTTTAGCATTACTAAATTTGTAGAGGAAAGGAAAAACAAATCTCTTCTGAAGAATTAATGTCCGAAGAGGAAGAAGTGATATTTGTTTGACACTTGCCAACGAAGAAGAAGAAGAGTATGTAGAAGATTTGGAACCAAATATATGATAATGATGGTAGCTCAGACATGTAGATATTGAACAAGAAGACAGAGGAAGTTTGGTGATTCAAAGAGAAATTATGGAACCAAAAGATGACCGGAAAAGATGGTTTTGTCAACATTTTCAATACCACGTGCAACTCCCATGGCGAGGTTCGCTCGTTCGTAGTTGGAGGCAGCTTTCGGTATATAAACACAGTGAACCAAAAGACAAAACCACATTCTAATTCTTTCATGATTGAATGGATTAAGAAGGGCAGAGGCAAATATTACACTATGTTGTCACAGGCGACGCCTAGGCGCGCCTAGGCGGCCTAGGCGCGCCTGTGACAGATGACTCGCCTCGACCTGGGGAAAATTTCCCTGGGTGAGGCGATGCTCGCCTAGGCGCCCGCCTAGGGTCGCCCAGGGGAAAAATGACCCGCCTAGGGCCGCACAATTATATTTACTATCTTTTCTTGATGTTGAACATTTATTATTTCATCTTTTTGGCTTCTTATATTACTTTTGTACTTATTGGTTAATGTTTATTGCTTATTAGTTATACTACATATTTGTTGTATACATAAATGTATAATTTTTTAATTCAAGAGCAGCAGATTCTGGGCGGGCGCTTAGGCGACGCCTAGGCGCGCCTAGGCGAGGCGGGTGGCCTGTCGCCTCGCCTCGCCTAGCGCCCAGTACAACATAGATATTACAAGAGAATGCCTATTCTCTTTTTCTATAGGTAAAATTTATCATGATGAGATATGATGTGATGCGGCTGCTATGGATGTTAGTGATATACTTTGGGTAGACCTTGGCGATATGATAGGGCTCCTTAAGGAACACTTTCACTTTCAAATGGAAAATACTAGAGTTCTATTTTACCCAAGGGTAAAAGAGTAGAGACTACATTTGTAATAGTGGAATATCATCCATTGATAGCATTAAATATACATATAGGAGAGGATGAGCCTCATTTTTTCTAAGCAATTTGGAACTAACTACCGCGTAAACACTATTTTTAACACTTTACCTCAAGCTAGAACACGTGAAACATGTCCAGCTTTTTACAAAATGCTATATATATCATAGAAGTGGCACTGACATTGAAGAGTCCAACAATGAAGGTTGATACATACCCAAAAAGCGCACACCAAAAATACTATTGGTAGTAGATGTCGTCGTATCATGAGGATGCTCGACTAAGAGAATTATCGGCATGCTAGTGTGCTCAACAAGAGAGTTATGAGTAGGGCTGCAAATGAGCCAAGCCGTTCGCGAGCTGCTCGAAGCTCGCTCGGTAAAAGCTCATTTGAGCTCGGTTCGTTTAGTAAACAAGCTGAGCTCAAGCTTCATTTTCGAGCTCGTTTAATAAACGAGCCAAGCTCAAGCTTAGAAGTACTCGGCTCGTTTGAGCTCGCAAGCGGACTCGTTTATGAGCTTGTGAGCTGGCTCATTTAGAAGCTCGTTTGTTTGTTGAATTCTAATTTTATGTATATTTGTATAATAATATGGTTGTGTGCGTTGTATATTTATGTCCTTATAATTGATATTAAGGAACTTTTTTAATTTAATTTTTATAAATAAATTGTTAATACAGATATTTGAATTCAAGCCTAACTACCTTGAAATCGAGCTCATTAAGCTCGAAATCAAGCTTAACGAGCTTGAAATAAAGTTTAACAAGCTTGAAATCAAGCTCGTTAAGCTTGATTTTGAACTTATAAGCTTGTTTATCAAGCTTGAATCAAGCTTGCTTATCAAGCCAAGCTCGAGCTCAAACCAAGCCAAGCTCAAGCTTAATATAAACAAGCTCGAGCCAAGGTCAAGCTCTAAAATAATTTTTTTATCAAGTTTGAGCTCGAGCTTGATTAATTCTAGTCAAGCCAAGCTCAAGCTTACAAAAGCTTGGCTCGTTTGCAGCCCTAGTTATGAGGACGTTCAAATGAAGTCATTGGTTGGCAAGTATATGCTCAAATGAGAAAGTGTCACCATGAATAATAATTAACGACGCCGAAAAAATTTGGTAGAGTCCATATTCTCCCTTAAGTTGGACATGACTAGCATGTCCTATCTTGAAAACATTTTTCTTATTTTTTTTTCTCTCTCTTTCCTTTCTTTTTCTTTTTTACCTTACAAGATACCAAAAACATCAAAACATAGAAAGTTAGAAAGTAAAAAAAAAAAACAAAGGAGGTAGCCGAAGTGGTGGTGGGGTGCTATCTTGGTGGAGGGAGTTCGCTACACTAATTTCGAAAGGGGAGAGATCTGAACTTGGAGGGCTGATAACGGTGACAGAGCAAGGGAGAGTCAGACGTGCGATCTAATTATGTTGACATAGCAATAGCTAGGGAACTAAGGGAAGAAGTGGAGGAAATGTTGGAGTAATGGTCAAAACAAATAGGGACTTGTCATTGCTGCAACCTCATCTCACGGAGATGAGGCTGCGGCTCTGTAGATTCTAAAATGGGGTTGGAGGAGCCAAAGATGCAGGGATTTGTGCAGTGGTAGTGCACATGGAAAGAAAAGACAAGTTAGGTTTAGATCTGGTAGGTTTTTAAGAGGGAGGTGAAGTTTTTTTTTTTTTTTTTATCTGGTAGCTGCTGCAAGAAGAAGAATGGAAGAATCTAAAGAAGGAGAATAGGGTTTGATGGATAGGTTGTAGCATGAAGGAGATAAGGAAAGAGTTAGGATTTTTAGAAATGGATGGGCGACAATTATGTTTTGACAAGAGCAAGGGCCAGGATCACGTGTGCTCTGATACCATGTAAAATAGTAGAGACTACATTGATAATAGTGGGGTATTATTCTTTGATAGCATTAAGTACTCATATAATAGATGATGAGACTCACTTTCTTTAAGCAAAGTGGGACTAAACAACTGCCCACATACTCTCATACCAAGAGAGTGAATTTTTTAACCTGCTTCAAATGGGGAGGAAGAAGCTCTTCTTTTCATAGTTTGAAAGAGTCAGAATAACGACACTGTGCATTTGGTGGCCAAAGAAGGACAATTATTGCACTTGCCTAATGAAGTGGAAGCTCTTTTAGAAGAGTTCGAAGATGTAACTCCTAAAGAGCTACCAAGTGATCTCCAGCAAGAGAGATTCAACATCAAATTGATCCAATTCCTGACACTAGCCTGCCTCGCGTACTGCACTATCCCATGAGCCTGAAGAACTTCTTGACAAAGGCTTTTCTAGTTGTGTTTGGTGGATCTAATGGTGGCATTCTTGATACAAGGTTCAGACTGAAGTATCCCTATGGAGCAATGTGGCCTTAGTATCATTGACACCAATATTACAAATTGATCACATAACTCTAAGGAGCAGCTTCGATGACGTGTCCCAAGATTGAAAGAAAGAAATCAACTACTATGAGGTGACAAAAGGGAGATGAGATGAATTCCGCCTATGCCGTTAAATCTCCATTGGTCACCTACTCGGCTACTCCACCGCCTACCGAAAAGCGGTGCGGAGGGAGACCGCCTACAGCGTAGACGGCCACCTCAACAGCCATTTAGGACACTGAACTAGAGTGAGGGAAGAAGAGATTTTGGTGTTTGTTGCCTTAGAGGGGAAGAGGGTTTTGTTGCAATTTAGGGTTTCTCGAGTGAGTAATTGGGTCATTCGTTGTTATAAACATCTCCGAAGAAGCAAACTTTATTGGGTGTAACTTTTCCACACATGGGGTTAAAAATGTATCCCTTTATGTAAGAAGAAAAAGTACGTCTCTGAAAACGTGTGTTTCTAGGCATATGGTTTAATTAAACAAGTCTTGGAACTTTTTGGGTGTCCTGTCCCGAAACACTCTCCAAAATTAGTCCCACAATTATTTTTAAAACTATATATATATATATATATATATATATATAATAATATATATATAATTACGCTCGGATTACGAGTGTCAAAGCATGGTGGAATACTTTCAACGATGTATAGAAGCTGGTAGGCGTAGACTTTGTCATTTGGAGGGCGGATTGAGCTGGTTCGATCAGTGATATATGCTATTACTCTGTTTTGGTTTCAGGCTATAGTTCTTCTGAAGGCGACTATTCGGAAAGTGGAGAAATTATGCGCTGATTTCGTGTGGCTAGGAGGGATATATGCTATATCGTGGGCGGAATTATGCCATCCAAAGGAGGAAGGGGGAGTGGGGCTTCGATCTTTGGAGGTCCTTCACGACTTGTCTGGGTTGAAGTTGGCTTGGAGTTTCTTAGAGGGCAAGTCCTTATGGGCTAATTGGATGCTTGACAGATACCTAAAGACTCTAATAATAACTATTATGTTATTTTTAAAACCATTATGCAGTACAGAAGCAGGTTGAAATCTGTTATTACTCGGGTCATAAGCAGCGGCACTCAGACTCATGGTTTGACCCGTGGCTTGGACATGAAAGCTTGATCAATAGATTGGGTTGGCAGGTATATAGAATTATGGGAAGGCACAGACAGGTTAGCAACCTGGTTGTGAATGGTGAATGGCAAGTGCATTTACATCCCGATTGGGAGGATGCTAGCAGCTGATATTCAGAATACCACTATGGACCGGAACAGAGCCGAAGATCATGGTTTTGGGGTGGTGCTTCTTCAGAAAATTTTGAATTCAGCGTACCATATAACCAGGTCCGGCCAAGATGATACGATGCCGCTGACCGAATACATCTGGTTGATATGAGTTTCCCGAGATGCAGCTACTAATGTTCAAAACTTTGAAAGGGAGACTATTAACTCTGGACAGAATAGTAAGGTTTGGAATTCAAGTCATTAGTCAGAGATGCATCCTGTGTGGGCAGGAAGATGAATCTATAAGTTATTTGTTCTTGACATGTTCGTATACTTGGGACATTTGGTCCAATCAGCGACTAAAAATAAATATTCCAATAGTGGTTCTGCAAGACATTAGAGCTCAGATTGAATTCGTATCTAACCATCGCTCCTGGGGAATCAGCGTATTCTTTATGGTCTGAGTACTACACAAGTGGGCATCATGTGATGAGATAAATGTTTGGAGAGGATGTAAACAGTTCTAGTATTAATAAAATTAACTTATATATGGTCCTACTCAATCTAGAACCTTGGGGATTATTTTGTCATCTTAGGAAAGATGTAGTCTTAATTATCCATGTCATGGTTCAATGTCTCTCTTAGTTCTGAGGGTTATCCTTAGGAATGTCTAGTCATGGTTCATTATAGCTTTTAGTCCCAAGAGCTAGCCTGTTGAAGGGAGTTATCCTAAAGCTTTAGTCCTATAAATAGTGAAGCTTGTTGAAGGGAATGGACACTTTATTTTGTATTTGAAGCCATTTGATATTTAGATGAAGAGTATATCAATTTTTTATTACCCCCCTTGATTAGACTCTCTCTCTCTCTCTCTCTCTCTCTCTCTCTCTCTCTCTCTCTCATCAGTGGGCCTTATAGTAGTTCTTGTACCTTGTTTTTGGAGGTAGATAGATCTTGCTCTCCAGGTGATTTATTTCGTGTGTTGGATTTTGGTTCATCCTTGTGTCTTTGTGCTTGATATTAATGTTTTTTATTTTTAATTTGACTTTTATTTATTTATTTAACTCTCTTTTTTTGTACTTTTCTCTCTGCATTAACTGGCCACTAGATTGTTTTTGTGGTGGTTTCGTCACTGTTCTTTGATGTTCCACTAGATTGTTGTAATCCGCCTTATCCCCAACAATACAGAGTAGATATGGAAGCATGTTGCTTAAGGTTGTGTTTGGTTCGTAAGAGTACGAGGGAAAGGAAAGAAAAATGAAAGTGTTTTATGTACAAATGGGATCCCATTCACACATAAAATCTCATTTTGCTTTCCTCTCTCTCACTTTCTTAGTAAGAGAAAGTGACAAAATTTTCTTCCACATTTCTGGTCCCTTGTAGGAATTAGATATACCACTTTGTATGTTTTATGTATTCTATTAACTGAAATCTGCTCAAAATCAAGACCCATTACAGATGCTGATTGGTTTTTAAATTAAACCATCAGTTCTTTAAGTTTTGGCTTAACCGATAGCCGTTGAACCATTTTCTTTGATATAAATTTTGTGGCATGCAATAAGCAAAATTGTAGTAGTTGGGCCTAAGAGTGATGATTGAGTAACGTATTTATAAAAGCTTTCAATCATAAATGGAGTTTCCATTTGCACAATACTGTCTCACTTTTCCAAATGATTCTAACCCTGCTTTTTTTTTTTATGTGAAGCAGAAGAGGATGAGCACCAGTTTTCTCATGGTGGCCGGTCCATGGACCGGGATCAGGGATGGAGAAACCGACAATACACCAGCAACCAACACGGAGCTAATTATGATGACGACTTGACCATGGATGGTCGAGATGCCTCAAATGGCAATCACGTGCTCGGACAACGCAACTACCGGCACAATGGTGATGATGAGGACATGGTATAACATTAGCCCTTCCTGATGCATGATCGCTGCACGATCGAGGTCATGCTCCCCATCCCAAGCCGTGTAAAATGTAACCCGTCTATGATTAATTGAAGCTCAGAGGGCAGTGCACCTCGTTCGCCAGTGGGGAAAAAAAGAGAGCAATATGATCGATGAGGCGCTATGATCCATCCATTTCTATTCCCCAATGCAGTGACAGAGGCCAGAGAAAGAAAGAGCTAGGATATCACCGATGTGTGTAAAATTATGTCCAACAAAAAGCTTTTTGCCATGTAAATTGATTTTTTGATTTTTCGCCCTTTAATTTATGTCCACACATGAATTTGTTGTATCTGCACTTCTGCAGCAATGAGGTGATTATCATTTCATTGCGATGATTGGAATCCAAAAGAATATGTATCCTCCTTAGTCACTCTCCAGTTTTTGTGGAAAGATGGGGAACTTTAATACCGAGTGTTACCTAATATTCAGTTCAGGTACTGACTGTTACCTAATATTCAGTTCAGGCAGGGAAATATGCTGCAGAATGGCCAAGTTGATAACAATCTGTCGATGAATTTGCCAATTATGAGTTTAGGTTTGTCGATGAATTTACGAACTCTGAGTTTTTCGGTTATCGAATATCTGACCGGTTCAGATGGATCTATCCAAATTATACAGATATTGGTAATCACGATTGTCGCATGTAAAATTCTAGGATAGGATAGGTTACCACAAAAGTCTAGTTTTCCAAAAGATAATATACATAAGAGGGCAAACAACTGAACCAAAATGAAACTGTTGTTCTATCCTCATCCTGCATTTATTCCTCAATACATCCATGCTATAAAGGTAGCGTCTCTTCTTCTGCCATGCCTTCATCGAATGAACAAATACTATGTCATCAAAGATATGCAAGTCCTCGATTCAAGACAATATAATAAATGAAGACAGTATATGAAAAATTATGATCTGACCCTTAGATAGGAAGATAAAATAAACAAACCCTAAGGATGCATTAATAATCATACAAACACTATAGTTTTTATACTTAAACTTGGCATAATCCTAATGTGCATTAATGATATCATACTTGTTATTACGTATATTGTTTTGTTGGCCTAACACGTGTCTGTAGAAAAAACAATAAGCAAGATCTATTATGGATGTATGCAATGAAGAAATTATGATGGACCAAAGATATTGTCAATTCAAATCTCGTTAGCTTCGGTCACTACCGACAGGAGAAAATGTCATCATTACAAAGAAAGAAGGCGAGCCATCAAGACATTGTGCTCAGTATAATATCTTTATTTATGTGTCTCTAGGATAATATGTAACTCAATATGTAGGAGGCTAAATGAAAGCTTACAAACCCACAACCAAATAACCAAAAATCCAGTATCAGGTTTTTACAAAGAAACAATATATTGTCGGTATACTGAAGTGCCTACTGGCTAGTATACTGTCTGTAAGTTTTTACAAAGTGTTAGGATGGTTTTTAAAATGAATATCACAAAATTCCAAAAAATATATAAAATTTAAAGATTTTTATTCTGAGGCCTTACTAGCTCTCATTAGTGTGTTTTAAAGCTACGAGTTTTTTATCTGCTTTTAGGTTTATGGAGGCGTCTCGATAACACTAAATAAATTTTAAAAACTACATATTTTTAATTTAATTCTCACTAGTATATTATTAAGGTTTCCTGATAGCAGATACTCCCAAATTCCTCAAGTACTATATATTAAAAAAAAAATTGTTGTGAAAATTTGAAATTATACTTTTCTAAAATAGGCTAAATTATGCTTAAATATTCTAAACTATGAGCTTTGATACTTTAATATCTTGATTTATTTTTTTAACAACTTTATATGTTTTGACACTGTGTTTTCAGTGCAACTTAATTGTCATGTGCTTTGCAGATGCTCCCCTCCCCTACAGTTGTCCATTCTAGAAAATTACCACCATAATTAAACTAAACATTTACATAATAGACTATATGCAACTCCGTGCTCTCTAACTAATTTTATGCAGGCCATTGATAAAGGCACAACAAAAAATATTACGAGGACATCGCAATTTTGACCGTCCTAATTCAATAAAGAACTATTAAAATGTTGGCAGTGCTTATTATGTTTTTAGGACTGTCAAAATTTTGTCAGTCCTGAATATGCACATGACTGTCAAATCTGAACAATCCTTTTTCTTTTTTAAGACTCAAATTTTTTTTTTGTGTGTGTCTTTATAAACAACTAGTAACGTTTTAATAAATTTAATATAAATATCGTGACCCCTAGGAATTGAACTCAAGCAATCAAATAAAACGTCTCTAACCTTAACCATTCAAGATAAAGATGTTTAGTTATAATTAAATCATATTAGGTACTTAAATAAGGTTATTTATAAGGATACATCAAAAATTGATCAGGGTTATCACATTCTTAACTTTTATTTATTTACAAATTTGTCACTGAAAAATTTACTCAGGACTATCACATTCTTAGGTATAAAAGACAACTCTTTTTATTTTATTTTTTTGCTCTCTTCTTCTTCTTCACAAGAAAGAAGAAGAACAACAAGAAGAAGAAAGAAAACAAGAAAAATATATCTTTCTCCAAACCCTAGTTTATTATTTTTTTGCTCTCTTCTAATTTCTCATATTTTTTTGCTCTTCTGGCAGTCGTAAATCGAAATGGCCGAATGAAAAAAATTATGTTAGGATTTATTTTCATCTTGATAATATAGTGAAATATACATTTTGGGTTTACTTTCATGTATTTTTTTGTGAGAAAGAATGAAATAAAGATGTTAGGGTTTATTTTCATACATTATTTGTGAGGAATCAAAATGTGAGAATAAAAATTGTGGAGAAGAAAACTAGGGTTTGATTGAAACAATGGAGAAGAAAATTAGGGTTTTAGAGTGGGAAAATGGTGGAAAAGAAGATGTATAGTTTGGGGAGTGAAAATGGTGGAGAAGAAGAAGAAGTGGAAGAAGAAGAAGAAGAAGAAGAAGAAGAAGGAGAAGAGGAGGAGGAAGCAAGTTAGGATTTTGGAAGAGAGAGACTGAAATTTGCAAATGAGAGTGAATTTTGAGGTTTGGGAGGATGTGGGGTTGGGACAGCCCCATGAGTAGGAAAATAGGATAGCCCGAGTAATTTTTCCTCAAATATGGGCTAGTCTCGATTCTGGCTAGTCCTGATCAACTTTTGATGTGTCCTTTATAAATACAGAAATTTACTGTACAATAAAAAATTTAATATAAATTGCTAATAACGATAAATGTTGTTGAATTTACATATACGATAAGATCCGACATACGAACTGTCGGAATTTGGAGTGATGTCCAAATTCCGACAGACGGTCTGTCGAAAATTGGACGAAGCCCAATTTCCGACAGTTCGTCCGTCGGAAATCCCCCCCCCCCCCCCCCCGGTTCACTTGGTTGGCGGTTCACTTGGTTCGGTTCAAGGGTGAAGGGTGGTTCAATATTCAAGATTGGTTGGTGGGGTGGTTGGTTGATGGAGTAAAAGTTGAAAAAATGTTGCTGTAAAGAGCAAACCGAGAAGAAGAAGAAGAAGAAAAGAAGAAGAGGAGGGAGGAAGAAGAAGAAGAAGAAGTAATGGTTAGTCTTTTTTTTTTAATTATAGATATTTCTCATATTCTAAGAATAAGAAGAAGGTGTTTATGGTTTGACTAATTTTTTTAATTTTATTTATTACACAAACACTATCGTAAAAAACCAAGTCGATTCAAACATAAAACCAACATCACACAACTAAAACATAAAACAAAAACAAAAAACCAAACCAACTCAAAAAAAAAAAAAAAACAACCCACCACACAACTAAACCCAGCATCCCTTAACCCATTCCTCTCAATTTCCAACATACCATTTGTCGGAATTTGGACATTGTCCATTTTCCGACAAACCGTTTGTCGGAAATTGAGCGTGCCCAATTTCTGACATACCGTTTGTCGGATCATATCGTTTTCCATAATTTCTCTAACTTGTATCATTTTACGCAATTTTATATATTTTTCTTATTGTACAGTAAATTTTCTGTTATAAATAACCTTAAATAATTGATTATTTTTTTTAAAATAATTAATGAACAACTGGATCAGACGGCTCAATTAGTTAATATTCCAAAACCGATATCTGTCAGTTAATTAAGTAGTTGGGGGGTCAACGGTCACATTCATCGTCCCGACAGAGAGGACGACGACCGTAATAAAATCGAAACAAGCAGGATATTTTCGTCATTCGGTACCCAAATATCACATCGTGAACACGCGGTACTTATTTCGCCACTCAATCTGACCAAAATGCCCCTCTCCCGCGTTGCTAACCTCCCCACTTCCTCCTCGTGCAGTCCTCTTCATCTTCTTCTTCTCGCTCTGTCCTCCTCGATCAGAAAAATTAGGGTTAGGGTTTCCCAATGGCTTCCTCTCTCGGAGCGCTCCGAGCGATCTCTCCCCTTCCACCACAGCCTCCCCTCCCCGTCCCCCTCCGGCGAGCCTCGCCGGAGCACCGCCGGATTCCGCCGCCGGGGACTCCGCCGCCCCGGAGGAGGAGGGTTGAGGGCTATGGTCCAGCAGCAGCAGCAGCAGAGCTACCAGGGAGCGCAGGCGACCTACGCCAAGGAGATGGAGAGGCTCTCCGCCAAAGAATCGCTCCTCCTCGCCGTCAGAATTCCCTCCCCCCCCCCCCCCCCCCCCCCCCCCCCCCCCCCCCCCCCCCCCCCCCCCCCCCCCCCCCCCCCCCCCCCCCAAAAAAAAAAACCTGCAAAAAAAGTTTTCGATTTGTTCTACTGTTCAATTTCTTGATTCTTCGTACTCTACTGGTTGCAGTTTAAGGATGCGGGAGGGTTTCAGTCTCTGGTCACCGGGAAGACGACGGAGGTGCAGCGGATCGACGTCAACGAGCGGATCACCGGCCTCGAGCGCCTGAATCCTACTCTCCGTCCCTCGACGTAGGGAATTATGTTCTTTTATTGTTCCGTTGGCATGCTACATTGGCACAGCATGGAGTGGACACAGCGACACGGACACCGACAATATATTATGAGCAATGCTCAGTTATGCTCAGTTGTTTTTTTGAGTGTCCGTCTAATTGATATCAGTAGTCTATCAAAAAATGTAGCTGCTGCTTTATATTGTCCTATATTGGTTTTGATGAGGTGGATGGGAAGATGTATATTGTTGTAAAACCTTTCCTGATATATGTGTACGATTTTGCCCAGGTCGCCGTTTCTGGAAGGAAGATGGAATTTCGAGTGGTTTGGTGCTGGTAGCCCGGGATTATTCGCCGCAAGATATCTATTTGAGTAGGTATCTCTTTTGCTAACATATTGCGTTGAATTGCATTGTGCGATAGATTTACTAGATCTGGGTGTATCTTGAGGTCAAGTGATTGGCCTTCTTTATTAGCTCAATCTAATTTTAAAAATTGTGGACAGTGAACTGCAGTCCCAACGTTTTCCGGAGTTCTCGTAGTGATTTTCATGTGGAGTCAGTTCTGTGGTGGACTCGAACAAACTAGAGTTACCATGGTTGGATTCAGTCTGTTGGATTCTTCAGTTGGTTAATGCGGATCTGTCAAGTGAAGTCGGTTTTGGGTCAAGTTGATCGAGTTAAGGTTCTGTTTTGTCCGGGACACAAGTATTTCGGAGTTTCATTGTCATTACAGATTCCTACTCGCCCTCATTCCATATATTCCTTGTGTGCTTATCTATCTGTTCCTCACTTACTTTGACAACTTTGTAACTCTATTCTGAATTATTCATCCAGAAGTATTCTAGAACATTTCCCAAATTTTGGACCAATTAGTCATTTATTAGCTTAAGGAAGAATAGTTTGATGGAACCAGTTTCACTGGAAAACTCACCATGTTGGAACTCTCGTCCCCAAACGTTAAACTATTCTGCTCTGGAATGGTCCCGAGAGAGGAGAAACCTCAACCCCTAATCCTAAAGCTTAAACTCTGCTAGTTGTAACTTGAACTAAATGATTACTACATGGCTGAAGAGGGGTGAAATTGTAATTTTAAAGTTATATATGATCAGTGGCTAAAGCATTCTAACGAAGTCTACCCCCCGATCATACCACGCTCCATGCCGAGTGGGTTGCCATGTTCCAGTTTTCGTTGTACGTACCATAACGTTCCACTGTTCCAGGTAAGGTAACATTGGGGGGAGCCATAATTTGTTGATTGGGTTGCTATGGTTTGAGCCTGTACGGTTCCATATTCAGGGTAATCTTGAAGTCAGATAGCATACCCACCATACTTTTGGAAAACAAAGTATGTCGTCATTAAAGGAAAATTTACCTAACAGTCTCTGTTGCTCTAGTGCTGAGGGAGTTGCATAGTCTCCTGATTATGAAATAATTATCTGTTTGCCAATATTCTTTTGGTATGACTTCTGCTTGATCTATAAATTACTTTATATGTGATTTAACATTCACTACTTTTGCTTGTGTATGAAACATCTATAGTTTTAAAAAACGTATTGTTGTTGAATCCTACTTTTCTTGATTAAGTGAATGCGATACTCTGTACCTGTGTACAACAATCCCGCCCATACCGGTACCCAGGCAACAAAGTTTGAGCTGGTAGTTTAAGTGGCGATGTTGGTCAGTTCTCGGTGTACGAATTTGTTCAGCAAGTAAATCAATTTAAATCCTATGACATGATGACTTGTTTGAACTTGAGCTTGGGCCTAACAGAACAAACCGATACTTAATTGCAGCTATGTATAAGGGCATAATTAATTCAAACTAATTTATTAAACAAGTATGATCCATAATGTAAAGTTTCAATTTACAGATTCATACTTAATTGGAATTTTGTATTATATTGATGCAATCTCATGCCATCATCCCAGGAGATCTCCTGTCACTCTAGCAAATTTGTTGGGTTTGGATATGTTGATCAAGGATGGCTACTCCAAAGTCACAGCAAATTTGAAGTTTCTTAATTCGGTAATATTCAGATAGTACCTATACCTATCATTTTATGTTTATGATGTATCTTCTTAGTGTGTAAACTTAAGGATTAACTCTTTAGGATTACTTTTCTTATATTATCAAATTATTGTTTGTTCAAGTTACCCGTTAAAGTTAATACATTTTTTCTCAACAAAACTTTCTTCGACTTAACAAACTAACTGGGAATTGGATGTAATGGAGCAGTGGCATATTTTAAGATTTAACCGATATATGCATTCATCATAAGAGTTCAATTTTCTTTTGGATTCATGACTACATGGAAGATTAGCAAATTTTATTCAAAATATACATCTACCCAAACTACCCTGTGCATCAAGAATCTGTAAGATCAGTGTGGTTTTACTCCAGGAATAAATGACCTGACACTTTTAAAAGGTTCAACATATAAGTTTTACTCTATGTTTACGAGCGCATTTATGGTTTATGGGTGAAGTCTGAAATAGACGAGGGTTGTATGAGGACATAACTTTGCTTGTAGAACACACATTATGCATGTTTGAATTCACATTTAGTATTTCGTATGTAAAAGTGACCATTTGATAACAGACCAAAGAAGAGCAGTGAGTTTATGATTAATATCTGGAGAAAAGAGGCAGAATGCCTCCATATTACCAAGCAAAGGTACACACGTATAGTGTCCAAATAAATGCTAATACTGATAGAGATGAACATTGTATCAGATGCTGATGCACATAACTTTATATAGGAAGAAGTATCCTACACATAGTTTGTAAGGCATACCTGCATGATTATCTCATTAGTCAAGTATTCTTTTCTCCACTCTCATTCTGTCGACATATGTTTTCTGTTAATCTCTAGAAAAATCAAGGGCATCAAATTATCAAACCATAATCCTATGATCACTGTGTTGTAAATGGGTGAATACTATTAGATTAGAGTCATTAGACCTAGCTAAATCTAAAAATATTAATCTATTCTACTGTATAATGCCAACAGTTAGGCTTCGCCGTGGAATTTTTATTCCAAAAATACCCTTGCATATCTATACTAATTAAAATGGTTCATTAATTTGAATAAGGACAACTTAGTAATTACGAAGACTGTCCTTTGGTCTTCCTAAGTAGTCTTTCTAAGTTAATTAAAAAAATGTTAAAATACGTGCAAGGTGTATTGTAATTTTGTTTCATAACATGGTAAAGCTCAGCACTTGGAGGTACTGTATCTAACTCTTCCCTTGCTTTAAAGATCACATAGAGGCATGCTTACTTTTCCCTCATACAGTATTTTTTTACTATTAAATAATATAATATAATCTGTCATCTCTGGATGCAGATAGAAGGCAAGTTTCTACTTACCACCAAATTGTCTGTGGAAGGACCTATTCGAATGAAAGAAGAGTATGTTGAAGGAGTTCTTGAAACACCAACAGTTAGTGAACAGGCTATACCAGAACAGCTGAGAGGTGCGTTGGGACAAGTAGCCAGTACAATGCAGCAACTTCCAGCTCCTATAAAAAATGCCTTGGCCAATGGATTAAAGCTTCCACTTAGTAAGAAAAGTTTAGCTAATTATTGGTATTTCTTTTAATTTGTAGTATTTGCTTTGTATTTTCTTTATTTGCTGTTACAGAAATATATCTTTTTCTAGTTGATGTGTTTGCTTTGCACACTAGAGCCTCAGTAGAATGATGGATGGACTTTATCTTGTCTCGATAGTGTTACATTTTCCCTTCTAACTTGTCGACCCACTTCCCATTGGCGGTTATTGTGCTTCCATTTTGTTGCATGTTCTGAATTATATTAGGTATATCTTAAACAGTCTTTCCTTGAGCTAATGTATATTAGCATAGTAAAGACAAGACAATAGTATGAACATAGATTTTACTTCCAAAATTTGATGGGTGGATGCATGGATTCATTCCTCCATTCGGCTCTATCAGGTCGGGCTTACTTTCTTGGATTGCAACATTATATACTTTTTCAGGTATCTTTTGGTTTTCTGTGTGATGCAATGATGCATGATAACCATACAACTGAATTGATCCTCCTAGAACATCCAAATTTTGCAAGAATTTAGGATATCTAGGATTATGGTTTAGGAATATGGGAAAAAAAAAAAACTTAGGGCTGTAGAAGTGCGGAAATTGGATTTCTTTTGGCTGTTTTAGGGTTTTGAAGGTATTTTGGATGGTTGATTATGCTGTAGTACAGGTTAGTAAGCTGTGCCAGGGATTTTGTTGAAGATTGGGTAGGATTACAGTGTTCTATGGTCATTGGAGGTTAAGGCTGCTGACTATTTGTGAAGGGATATTGGAGATGTCAGCTTCAGGAAAAGGGAAGAAAGGGCCTGTGGAATCAGATCTGGATTGCATCATCATCAGATCTGGATTGCCTGTGTTAGATAAATTAATGGATATTGGCTTCTCCAGGTAACAAAGCTACCTACCGTCAATATAGGTGTAGAAGAAAAGAAAACCCAGATTTCAACCCGATAATCCAATAAGTGAATATACATTAATTTACCAACAACATGTTTCGGAATCCGGTTTTAAGGGACGTTGCATGTTGTCTGTTGGAGTAGGGGCAGTTATGCAAGAAAGTAAACAAAGAAAAAGAACTACAAAACAAGTATATTCATCACGTAGCATCTCAATTTTGAAAACTCATACTTCATCATTACTTCGAGACATAAGAGATTTTTTAACCTTTTTATAGTTTTTTGACCAAGGAGCTTCATTTTAAGTAAATTGTATTCCTAATCGAGAGATTCTTAGAACAACAAAAGATAAGACTTTCAAAACAAACAGAACTCCTAACAACTAGGATATAGTACGAGTAAATTAAAAAAAAAATTAGATGGTAAATTAAATAAATTGAAATTCAATTAGTTATAACGACTCAACTACGGAATAAAATTCAATTTCATAAAATCTAGGTGTAAATCCATTGTCCTTACTCATCTTATAATGAAAATTCTCACCCAATGCACCAATTTGTTCTCAAAGAACATGTGCATATCAGGACACTTTTTCTTACGTACCCTTAATTTAACTACCTTCAGTTTCCTATTTCTACACTCATTTCTTATTCCATTGTCAATCTTGCTCATCCATCTCAACATTCTCATTTCTCTATAGAATTTCTGCAGATCAGGGCACTCTTTGCACTTCTTTCTTCAGTTTAACCACCTTCATTTCCTACTTCTGCACTCGTTTTTATCCCATCATTGACGTCAATTGTCGCACATCCATCTCAACATTCTCACTTCTCATTCATCTGACCTCTAACTTCCTACTATTGTTTTCATCATCTCAACATCCTCACTCAGCAACATTACTGTTCTGGACATGTTGTTTCATCATTTTGCCCAAACATTCTGACCCATAAAGCATGGCTCTTCTTGTAGCCATTTTGATGAACTTTATTGTTATCGTTCAGAACTACTTAGGTAAGAGGGTTCCCCCTAAAATGTAGTGGTTAAAATATGTACTTCTATCAATTTCAAGCGCCTATTTTCTTCAAGATGTTCAGGGGATTCCCTGTCCCTATAATTTGTTCAGTTCCATAGAAATGAGATTAAGTTCTTGATCAATTTCAATGTAATGAAACACCCAGTGTTATTTGGTTACATCATCTAAAAAGCAAGGTTCTTGATCTATTTCTTGATTTAAACATAGTGATTCTTCTTTCATGTGCTTTGTAGATGGAACTTACCAGAGATTGTTCATGATTTCTTATCTGGATGAAGAGATATTGGTAAGTTCATGTCATTTTCTAGAAAATACATGAGCTATAGTTTCTTTTTCCTGCAATTCTTGTTATAACTGAATTTCTTGATGATCAATCAAAGCATCAGTCTCATCCTGAATATTTGTTGGCAGGGTCTTTGATATTGTCATCTTGACATTTGGATTGTCTAACTTGTTCTCTGCCAGATATTAGTAGAACTATGGGTGTTAGTGTTTGCACATAAAATATAATTACAGGTTGACTGACCGCCTGCAGATTTACAAAACAACAATATATAAACCTTATAGTATGTTTAAAATTTGTACTTGGGTTTGAGTTTCGATGGGAAGAAGCAAATACTAATCCTGTAGGAAGTTTCCCTTTCAAAGTGGAAGTACGGATCAGTCACTTAATGTATCCATTATCTGAATAATCAATAAATTATCATTTATCTTGTTGTCATGATCAAAGAAATCTTTTGGTTTTCTGTTGCTTTGGTTTGTATACTAAGATTCCAAAATATACCTTTCAGGTGATTCACAGTGTCCTGTGTCGTTAGAATGTTGGATCTTTTTCTCATCTACCCTGAGATACCAAAATCCATAACCATGGAATATTAAAGGCCTTCTTCAAGTATCTCTCATCTTTCTTGTCTCTTCATCTCCTTTTGTCAACCGTCATGGTAGGCCAGGCTATACTTTACATCCAAACACTTGATAAAACCATACCACCCACCGTACTATTCGTACATTAGCAATCCTGACTGGAAAACCTAGGAGATACTATTAATGAAATGCCTAACCAAATGGTAAATTTGATTGGAGTTTGATATTGCTCCTCATGTTATAAGTCCTTTTGATTTGTAAGCATCCATACATGACAGGATTTCCATGGGACTATTCACATTGATAACACCACTAAGAAACTACTCCTGCAGATAATGACAATGTAGGTTATTCCAGCTTCTCAAGCTAACTTAACTCCCATGCGTGGCAGGGCCTCACCTTCGGGTATTATCTATAATACCCTTAGTGGCCCGCGGGCTTTGGGGTTGACTGGTAATCATTTACATAAGACAGTACGTTAGCATGCGCCATATATATATATGTTGAATGAAATTTCTGCCACAGTAGTGCATTTCATGTACTTTAGATTTCAGCCCTTCTTATACAACTAAGAATTTCAACACATAATCTGAAACCACAAATGTTGATGAATCTGAATTTTCCAGTAGTTCTCACCTAGAAGGATTTGTAGTTTGCTACATCCCATTTTTGTTTCAAGGAAACAATAGTAAATACTAAACCATTTCAGATTTGTAGGATGGAGAAGTTCAAAGTTTGTGAAAGATTTTAGATTAGTTTGTCTTGCAAATAAACTCAAATTTCTTTTATATAACTCAGAATCCTATAATCAATGGTCTTGTTTACTGCATTGGTCTAAGGATGCTGTTTTTGTTCTGCAGATCACGAGAGACGCAGGTGGAGCTGCAGATGTTCTTACGCGGTTGGAAGGGCCTCCCCAACTCCTAGCTGATGGCACTGTGGCTGGGGAGTATGAAACTTAACTACTGTGCATAATGATTTCACTTGATTTATGTCAACAACACTGAGACATGCTCTTCAACTTTCTGAACCTGAAGAGCACTGAGCTGTAACTTCGTTTCCTCGTAATTTTATTTATCGAAAATTGAAAGCTTACGATCAGTCATCTATCTTGAATAGAACTTCGTCGTCGAAAAATCAATATTAACCATAATATTTCAAAATTACAATTCTTGAACTGGCAGTTCTGTCATAAAGCAGCGCCTTTCCTAGCTATCAATACAAAATACTATACACCGTCTTCTGCAGTAGCAAGATTTTTTTCCCAGTTTCTTCCTACGTGCAGAAATTCTTCACTGGTGCAAAAAAATAAGTAAATCGTGTAAAAAAAAAAAACCTAATTTGCTGCTTATGTGACATTTGATTTTCTTCCATTTGATGTGCTCGAGGTTCTCGAACTATCGTAGCCACACTGCAAAAGAGGGTCGCTCATGACGTCCTGTAGAAAATATCACACAGGTGAGTATGGTCTTCTGGTTAGTGTTATAACTTTCTATAGAAAATATAAGACATAGGAATGGTCTGTGTAATTAGTTCGAAAGTAGTCGTAGTTAATGTAAAATGTTCATTCTTCAATGTTGGAAATTAAGTGTGTTTTGTTCGCTCACCTGCACCGAGACTTGGCTGTTCATTGGGGAGCTGTGTGTGCTTCGCAGCACACAGGCCTGCATGTTCTCCTCGCCGAGCTCCCGAAGCCTGTTGAGCTCCGGGAGTATCTTAGTCCCCAAATCCGGCCGGTCCTTCCTCCTCAGCTCCGCGCACTGGAGCGACAGCTCTGCGAACTTCTGCGCCTCCTCCACCGGCCAGTCGGTCACCGCAGGGTCCAGCATCTCCCCGAACGTCCCCTTCTCGATCGCGCGGCTGACGTGGTGCGTCAGGCCCATGGGCGGCTTCGCGGTGATGATCTGGAGCAGCATGATTCCGAGGGAGTAGATGTCGGACTTGACCCCGAGCATGCCCGTCTGCTGGTACTCGGGGTCGATGTAGCAGAAGGTGCCGGCCGTGGACGTCATGCGGTACTGCGTGACCGTGTCGGCGACCGAAGGGGGGACGAGGCGCGCGAGGCCGACGTCGCTGATCTTGCTTATGTAGTTGCGGTCCAGGAGGATGTTCCCGGGCTTGAGGTCGCGGTGGACCAAGGGCTCCGGCTTGGTCTGGTGGAGGAACAGGAGGCTGGTGGCTATTTCGGCAGCGATGCGGAACCGGTGCTGCCACGGGATGACCGGTGTTCCTCCTCGACGGAAGAGGCGGTCGTCCAGGCTGCCGTTGGCCATGTATTCGTAGACCAGGCATCCATATTCCGGGCAGGCACCTAGGAGTAGAACCATGTTCGGATGACGGATGCAGCTCAGTACTTCCACCTGCACAACGGAGTTCGGTTAAACCACATAAGTGACAGAGATTCACTTAGAACAATCCTTCTACACAGACAGCGGTTTCAACCGCGGCCACGTGTCAGACTTTGATTAACCAGTTTTTTTTATGTTTTTTTTCGGACTAAGTAGACTTTTCCCACTTAGAATTTGAATTCATTACCTCTTGCTGAAACTGTGATCTTCCTTGAGCAGCGTCGGGACGAAGAACCTTAATGGCGACCGGGGTGTGGTCTAGATAAGACTTGTACACGGGACCGTACCCTCCCTCGCCGATCTTGCGGTTGTCTGCGAAGTAGTTCGTCGCCTGCTCGATCTCCTCGATGGTGTACCTGCGGTACCTGATGTCGTACGAGATCGTGTCGGCCGCCTTCTTCCTCTCCTCTGCCTCTAGGAGCGCCCTCTTCTCGGCATTGATCCTCTTCTGCGCCTCTAGCTCTGCGATCCTCTGCGCGGCCTCGGCTGCCTCGATCGCGGCCCTGCACTTTGCCCTCTCCCTTTCGACCATGGCCAGGGCCGACTCCTCCGCCAGCCGAGCTTCTTCTAGCCTCTGCTCTTCTTCCTTCTTCCATCTGTGGAGCTCTACTGCCTGTAGCCAAAGGAAGTATTGTACTTCAGTCTTCAGTGGTACATCTAAAGCAAATGATAAGAAGAGATGTAAAAAACGAAAATGCGCGGGCTTGGACCGCGGTCTTGGCCTGCGGGTCACGTGTCGTCAAACGATTGGCCTCCCCCCTTGCTAACTTCCGGCTCCATCTGTCCCCGGCCAACCGGAAGGCGACGCATGGCCCGTGGGCCAGGACTGCAGTCCAAGCCCGCGGACAACGTAGCACGTCCGAGTAAAAAATGCTAATAATTAGGACCTTCTGTTTTGCTGTGAGGGCTTCTTTGCATGCAGCACTGTACATGTCCATTGTTTGCTTCAGCTCTAGCTTCAGCCTCCTCATCTCCGCCTCGATATCATCCTGCATCTGAAGATCAAATCTATCAAGTTTCAGAAATGGCGAGCCCACGATGAACTGACGAAACCAAACAGGCAGACGTGCGGGCGGGCGGGCATACGTACCATGTTCTGCGCCGACCAGGATGTACTGCTAGAGAAGGAAGCGAAGTCGTTGCCCATAGAGTAGGCGTCCGACGAGCGCTGCGGCGTCTGCACCACTTCGAAGCTCCGGTCGAAGGAGTCGGTCGCGGCCGAGAGCCTCGGCGGCAGCATCCGGTCGATGCTCGGCCTCCCGGAGCTGACGAACGATATGTCGGAGTCCGGAAACGAGAGCTCCGCGTAGGACTTGGTGTTCGACCCCCCTCGGCCTCCCCTAGAAAATGGCGACCTGCAGGACCCAACATCGATCGCACTGATCAAACTAATCCACGCAATATATATATATGTACAAAACTAGTCAAGATATTTACTTGATGGATTCATGACTGAGGCTCCTACTCTCTGGTGCTTGCTCAATCGCTGATGCAAAAGATTTCCAAATCAAGTTCAGTTACTATGTAGACTGACGAATTTTTGCTTAAACCTGAAAGAGTAAAGGAAGGAAACTGAAGGAAAATGTTCAAAAAAGTTCATGGGCCTATTTTTGGACATTTTCCTTCAGAAACAAACGTTACATACGTTTGGGCGTGAACAAGCCGGCGCGATTGGCCGCCGCGTCGGGCTTGAGGCTGGTTTGGTTGTGGATTTGTGCCCGGAGGGGCGAAATGGCCGGCGCCGCCCTCACCGCGTTCCTCATGGACGAGACCTTCCCCTTGGAGATCACGTACACGGTGCAGAAGTCCGGCGCGGCCTTCGATATGCTGGAGGAGATGTCTGTACTCTTGAATCTTCTGAGAGAAAATGATCACAATTAACTCAAAACCATCCCATTCCTACTCGCTCATCTCTTGCGTATAGCTAGAGAGTTTTTAGGGTTTCCATTCTCAACCTGACAAACCCTCCCCGGGACGGAGCACCGATGACGAGCTTCTCCACCGCCGAATGCGAGACGAACTCCACTATCGCCTTCGCCACTTCCGTGTCCTCGATCACCACGTCTTCGCATTGGATCTGAGAAGTTCTCGATCGGTCAGTCGCGTAAGTATCTCACAGTTTTGAGTCCATCTTTGTAACCTCGGAAAATAATAACAATAACTCACATCTTTTCTTGTGCAGAAACATCTGAAGGGGAGGAAGAGCTCCTTCATCTGAGGGTCGGTCGCGGATTTGTAGGTACCATCCTGCCCTCCTCCTCCTGTGATTCATAAGAAAGAAAAGAGGTACAAATAGGCATGCATTCTTCCAGGGGGGAAGCTAATCCGAAGCTAATTTTAGTTGTCCCTTGACTTTTATTTTAGGCCGGTCTTGGGTGTCATTCGTGATTTCAACATCTTGCAAGTCTTTTCACAGGTTTACCCCAGGGTCGGCCCTGATAATGAATGGCTTGAGAGTAGCTACTCTTACCGGCTCCCTTGGTGTTGACATGAACCAGTGTGAGGACCTGGCCCTTGGAAACAAGGTTGTCGATCGCCCACTTGAGTGCGCTCTGGCTTCCTTTGTCCTTGTCGATCGCCACCGCAACCAGAGGGAACCCCTTCGCCTCCGTGCTCGGCCTATTCATCTCCTCCTCCTCCTTCTCCTCCTCTGCCTAAATTGTGAATTTTCTTTGTTTCAGAATCTTGGAATTCTTTTTCTTCAATGGTGGGCTTTTGTGTTCCCCCTAGTTTGTGTTTGTAACGAGATGGGGAGGAGCAAAAATCTTGAAATAAGTTTCTTCTGTGTTGCAATTTAAAGCTTTCCTTCTTAATTTGCCTTGTATCTTAAGGTCATCCTTCACTTCCGGGTAGTTTTGTTAGTTTGGAATGTTTGACCCTTGACCATGAAGGTTATTGTCCACTTTCATGGTAACCCTATTCTCAAGGCTATCCTCTCTCCTGATTAATAATGATTCTTTGGTCACTCACTGATCTTTATGATAACTGAGACCTCTAAGCTAATCTCTAATATTATGTCCGTGGGGGTGCAGCATATTGGGTACATCGGAGGGTCCCGTGGGGATGGGTGCGGTTCGAATTTTTCCTTGACGTTGTTCGTCGGTCCAAAAAAAATGACACCAAAAAAAATAAATAAATCTCTAATATTATAGACAATGCAAATAGGAGGAATAGATAAAACATGGATAATTGTGCTTTTATATATATATATATATATTTTATATATATATATATATATATAATATATATAATGTCGAAAAGTTAGGTTTTACCATGGAATTGTTTCTTTCAAAAATAACCTTGCATATCTATTCCAATACAAAAGATAATCTATTCCACCATGGGTAGTTACAACATCTATCTTTTAGTATTTTCAATGCATTATTTTACTCGTTGGATGTTTTTTACTTTTTTAAGTACATACAAAGTTAATTAGTTTACTCTTTGGATGTCTTTTATTTTTTTCAAGTACATAGAAAATTAAGCTAAAAAAATAATTACGTGTAAGGCACGTGCATATATTAATATATATATAATGTTAAGGACCTTAGTGTTTGCAGACAATCCTAGGTTTTTTTTTTCGAGGTTATGGTCGGTATGCTCCTTCCAAAAAGACATAGGAGAATTTGACTAGCCTCCTGGAGTTGCAGGAGTGGTGGAGGATGAGAGAGGTGTTGGCATAAACAATCAATGCTCGATTTTGATATTCGATCAACCATAACTCGATATGACTTGATACAATGCCTCACATGAATATTGCACATCAAGTTCGAATATAAGCTATTCACATGAAGGTGGCAAATATTGATTGTCATATTTTTCTCATTTATTATTTATTTTTATCTTTATTCATTAGGACTCATTATATATCGATTCGTACAGGCACTACGAAGCTAAAATCTCATCCAACCAAATCCTCGTCCATCAAAAATAAACCTGATCCAAACCAAACCCATTCTGGATGACAACCTGACGAACTCAGGCTGAGTTCGGTCACGAACCGAACTTAGGTCGAACTCGGTCCCTCTGAACCAGTATTCGGATTTTGCTCGTTCCCTCATGAAGAACTGTCCATATCGCTTTCCCATCCCAAGGCTTCGACCATGACATGATCGATACATTAACTCGTTCCGCCATCTTTACTAAACTTTAGCTTCGTAGTGGATATCAATAAATCCGCGTATGACCATGAAATAAATGAAAAAAAAATCAAAATAAAAGAAGGCTTATATGAGTGGCTTGTCTAATGCTCCCAGTTCTTTCATATGACTCATGAATGAGGTTTTGCTACATTTTCTCAATAATTTTGTTAGTTTATTTTGACATCTTTATCTTTGTCGCAATATTCAAGAGCATCTCTCTCACATTCAACAAGTGTTTGAAGTATTTTGTAACAATTTGTTGTACTTGAACTTTAAGAAGTGTCATTTTATGCCATTTAATAGTGTATTTGTGGGCTATGTGATTTCGAACAAAGTCATACATGTTGATGAAACCAAAGTAAAAGCTATACGTGAGTGGTCTACTCGCACAAAGTTACATATGTTCGTAGCTTTCATGGATTGGCTATTTTATATCAACGTTTTGTAATTTTTTTAACATTATTGCATTTGGTATAATATTTTCATGAAGAAATACTTCACATGTTTATATCATAACTATATTCTCATAATATAATTCTTGATTTATTGTAAGATACCTTTAGGTGGCTTTGTTTGTGCATCTAAAGTTTGTCCTACTATAGTTTCTTAGGGTACTAACTCGGATCTACTAACCCAAATTCAAGCCAAACACAAATCTAAATTCGCGCATATAACAAAATTTGACCCCAACTCGTGTTTGATTGTTATTAGTTTTCATAGAAAACAATTATTTTTCATAAAATTGACATTTTCTTATGGGTTGGACGAATTTCATTTTTAATATTTTGGTAGAAAATATAAAAAATGATAGTTTGTTAGAAAATAATTTTGGGTGCGTTTGATTACAAGGTGAAAAATATGTGAGAAAAAATTAATTCTACAAAATTATTTTAGTAGGAAAAAATTCGAAATTTTAATTTGGATGTTTGATCCTCGTTATTTTCCATAGAAATTGATATTTTTCTATGGGCTGGACCAATTTTATTTTTGACCATTTTGAAGAAAAATATGGAGAATGATAGATATTTTTAAAATTCTGTATAAAATATAAGCTAACTCCAAGGAGCTTCCTCTCTACCGAGTCTAGCCAGTCATCTGCTACTACTATGCCCTCTGTCCCTGAGAACTCCTTGGGATTCAGACCCATGAAGTCCTTGATCGTCCCCGCTCTCTGCCGTGCTCTACAGGTGGTGGGACCACGGGACGTTCCTCGGAACGCTCCATGCTCTGGCGAAGTAGGGTAGTCTGCTCCTGATGGGTTGTTAGGAACCCCTGAATCAGAGTGAGCAGCTGGTTCCCGTCGAGTGTGACGGAAACCTGGGTAGGTATAGTGATAGGGGGTGGTGGAAGTATTGGGTCCTGCTGGGCATGTGATGTGGAAGGTGGTGGAGGCATCTGGGTTGGTGGATTTGTGGAGTGGAGGAATGTGGTAGGTGGAGGTGGGGGTGTATCAGTCAACGGGTCAGCTGACTGGATATGGAGTGCGCCATTCTCAGGTGTAACATACTGGGATGAACGAGTAAGCACCATCTAATTACAATAAAAAGGACTTAAAGGACTTGTTTAAAGTAAGCAATCATAGGCAAGAAAATCTAATTATAATAGCAAGCATGTGATGTATTTTCTATGTTGCAATCCTAGCATTCCTCTAGGTGTTCTAAGCGTCATTCCTAATGTTGTCTAATTACGTTAAGTTCCTAATTGCAGGCATGCTTGGTACAATAACGTAACCAAACAATTTAGTCAGGACCTGCATGGACCACCACTAAAAATATGTCACGACCCGTTACCCAAATTGTTGGGCCGGGCCGAGTCATGTCCAGCCTGTGCTTGAGATAAAGCACAGTAAGCTGTTCTAGAAATAACAAGATAAGACTAATTGTGCTAACAGTTCTATAAGTGAATAAAAGTCATAAATGCTCCAAACACAAAAGTCGTCTCATATAGAAATAAGTCCAAGTACAAGTCTGAAATGTAAAACTGGATACATATCAAGTTACAAAACACGTAGTCTAATACATGACTACACTAAGTATCTCAAACAGCTATGCAAACTAGACAAGTTTTCCGCAGGAACATCCTCGTAAAGCAAAGCCTGGTCCTCGACAGTATCTCCATAATATGAGTCGCAGAGTAACTCCTCCTCAGTAAGGACACCTACAACGTTATCCTGTCAGGACGGGAGCAAGTACTGATTCTAGCAAACTAAATATACTAAGCATGAACAAGAATGTAATAAACTGGAATCATGGCATATCATGGTTTAATTGGTTTTTAGAAATGACAACATATAGTTTAAAAGTTTAAAACCGTAGCATGTACGTGAATCGGTCAATAGGTGAATAGGATGTACAGCGGTACATATCAAGTTTTTCTGGCATGCACATACGTGCACGAACGGCATCGGTGTATGTCCATACATAAACGCGGGATCAGGACATACGACAAGGTCACATGTAGAATGTCACCGAGCGCGGTAAATACATACGGAGAAGGGGTCATGTTCACGTACAATACTAACAGTTTCCCCTTAACCCGTTATTTAAACATGTGAGAGATATGAGATACTGTCTAAACATGGTAGAGACTAAAAGTAATACAACATGTAAAGTTCTAACTTGCTACCCCAAGGATCAGCATTTAACATGGTTGGTAAATCGCAGTTTATTGTTATAGCAGTATGTAAAGTTCGTAGAAAGTACTTGCCTCTAGCAAAGCAAGCTGCGATAAAAGTGCTATAGATGTCTGGTATCGTCACTGTAGAAATAAGTATATAAACTTAGTCTTTACACTAAGCTAAAACACTAAGACACTAATGGTGCAACACGACTTGTGACTGGGCACCTAGCCAAAATGATGACTTTAGCATAGGAGACCAATGTGGGGTGACACACTACTTTAACTAACTTTCTAGGGTCTTTACACTAGTGAGGGGTGAGGTTCAATACGGCTAAAGCACAAAAAGTTGCAAGTCGTAATTATTCAATAAATAAATCAAATGAACATTGTGTTCCAACAATTTTTGAGATAGACAAAAAGCTTAATTTTATATAAAATAGTACCAAAATGATTCTTGTTAATTATAGAAATTTATTATAATTTTTCTGGAATTTATTAACCAGTACAAGTATTTTATAAAATCAGTTTTCCTAAGTATACAGAAAATGAGTTCTGGTTTCATATGCCAAACTAGTGGAAAAACTGTAAATTAAATACTATAAAAATTATAATAAATTAGCTAAATTAACATAGTATCTAAATACTATTTTTCCAGAATTTTAACAGCAATTAAAGTATTTTTAGAAATTCAAAAACAGCATTGTACACAATTAAAATTAAATAATTAATTATCTGCGTATTTTGTCCATGTACATAATTTGAACCAAAGTTCAAATACAGGACCCAAAGCCATGAATCAAGTCCAATATGACTTGTATAGGTCTTGAATGTGTGAAAACACATTTGGACCCAAAAACCCATGCTAGGCTTGGACACTAAATTGTTGCAGTAATTTAAATATACAAAAATACAAAGACATAAAAATACATGATAAATACTAATATTTTAATAAGACAAAATTATACATAATGGATATAACATACAGTTATATATATAATATATATAATATATATATATATATATATATAATATATAATTATAATATATATATATTATATATATATATATAGAAAATGCTTAATTATAAAGTATATATTTTTTTTTTCTTATATATATAAGAAAATGCTTATATATATATATATATATATAATATTATATATATATATATATATATATATATATAATATATATATATTGTATACATATATATAATAGTATATATATAATATATATATACACATGAAAATATATACATATATACATATATGTACATAAATACAAATATATATATAAAAATTTACTAAATATAAAATATATTATAATATATAATAATATATATATATAAATAATATAAAAAGAAAGAAAAAGAAACAACAGCACTGCGCAAAGGGGGGCTCGAACTCAGCCCTATGGGTCGGGTTCTTGAGTCGGGTTGGGTTGGCCAGGGGGTCAACCCGAAGCCTGTGTTAGGGGGAGGTTTTTGATTTGTATTATTTAGGTTTTAGGTATTTAATACATAAAAAAATAATAATAACAATCCTGTGTCCGGACAGTTAGGGACACAGGAGTCTTGTGTCTACACTCAGCACGACACGCACGAATTGATTCGGCCGTGTCCAAGCTTACCAATAGATTGCCCGTGTCCTGGCGAGTCATCTACGTGAATTCGAGACACAAATATGACACAGTGACAGCACTGACACGTACGTGTCCGAAGTTGGGTTGCTGTTGGGGTGGCGACTGGGCGGAGGAGACGTCATGGCGGTGGCGCTGGGTGGCGCTGGGTGCGGCTCGTCGCGGCGAACACGTCGGTGGCGGCTGGGGGCGGTGAGCGTCGACGAGAGAGGACGAGGCTCGCCGGAGTTAGGGTTTAGTGTTAGGGTTTGGGGCTGTCGGTGAGGCGGTTGTGGGTGGCTGGGTGGTGTTTTAGGGTTAGGGTTAGGTCTGGGGAAGAAGGGAGGTTTTTATAAGGGGTTGAGGCGGTCGGGCTGGCCGAAAATGGCGGGGGCAGCCTGGTCGTGGCGGTCGTCGGGCAGTCGGGGGACAGCTCGGTCGTCGGGGGTGGGTAGAATAGGAATTATCATTAGGGCTCCTAGACTTTAGGATATTACAGATAGGTCCCTAAAGTCACTAAATGCAAATATAAATTTGCATTCCTCATTTAAAAACAATTTATTTATTACAAACTGATATTGTAACAATTCTAATAATTATAAAACTATATTAAAACAATTCTAATTATTACAAAATGATATTAAACATTTTAGAAAATTGTAAATTGATATTTTTGTATTTAAAACTCATTTAAAAATCATTTAAAAATTCTAGAAAAATTCATAAAAATCCTAATAATTATTTTAAGGTAAATATGACATTAAAAAAATTAATAACACTAATTAAATAAAATTTGAAAAACAGGGGCTCACACTATTCATTTTGTCCCATTTCCGTTAACTGATTTTAAGTGGGATATGTAATAACCATTTTACCCCTCCACTCTCCCCCCCCCCTCTCTCTCCGGTGGTGCGGGGAGGAGGAGGAGGAGGGGGAGCGGGGTTGCCCGGGACGGAGAGGAGGAGGGGGGTGCTGGCCGGAGTAAGGAGGGGGGGCTGAGGGGGGCGGGAGGAGTAGGAGGAGGGGGCGGGGAGGATGAGGGGGGGCTGAGGGGGTCGGGGAGGAGGGGGACGGGGGCTGAGGGGGCGGCGAGGGGGGGTGGTGGAGGAGGAGGTGGGCTGAGGGGAGCGGGAGGAAGGGAGGAGGGGGGGCTGGGTGAGGGGGTCGGGAAGGAGGGAGGAGGGGGGGCTGAGGGGGGCGGGGGGAGGGAGGGGGGAGGAGGGAGAGGAGGGGGGGCGGGGGCTGAGGGGGTCGGGAAGGAGGAGGAGGAGGGGGGCTGAGGGGGGTGGGGGAGGGGGGGGGTGCTGGCCGGAGTGAGGGGGGGGGGGGGGAGAGGTTAGGGAAGGGGAGGGGGAGGGTAGTTTAGGTATTTTTTTTTATTATTTTCAAAATGTCATTAACGGTCAAAACAAACGGTCAACAGACGGTAGGGGGCTGGGCGAACAAGTCATAGATTACGGGGGTCTTCATTTGCTAAATTGACTAAAATGTCTTTCTACGCAAAATGTGCACATTTAACGAGGGGTTTTTGTAATTTACACGTTAAAAAGTTAAAGAGGAGTGCTGAATGATATTTTAGGAGTGTTAATAGCAACACCTATTAAAAATTTGTTAATAATTTTTTTTTACAAAATTGCAAAAAACCTCTCGTTAGATCTACGCCTTTTGCGTAGAATGACCTATTTGACAAATTTAGCAGTTTGCCCCTCCTTAGATTTTTCGCGCGAGCAAAACCCCCCTACCGTTGTTGACCGTTAGAAATGGCCGTTAAGTCCATTTAAAAAAAAAATAGAAAATACCTAAACTAACCCCTCCCTCCCTCCACTAGCCTCCCCCATGTCACGCCCCGATTCGGGAATCGTTTCGCCTCCGCTTAGATTCACGCCGAATCGTTCGTCCTCGCTAAGGCGTGATGCCGTACAAGTCTGGAATTGCACTTGTACAAGGCGTGCTCGTGTTCCTTTTATAAAAGAGACATTTTGAATAGAGATTCGCAGCGGATGATAGAGAAGTTTGGGCAACACAGATATGATCTGAAATAAGTTCTTTATTGATATCTTTGAAATTACATTGCATAAACATAAGGCTCTCAAAGCCGAGATGAAAGGCCAAACTTGGCTACAACTTGAAGAAATATTGAAATGAGATACAACTTGTTCCATACATCATATCCCTTTATTATAATGCAGCAATAACCACCTTCAGCAAAATGCCTTCTTTTCAAGTGGAAACTTCAAGATGTACAAAGCTTCTAAAGAGTCGGACAGCAAGCCTTCAGCGTCTATGATTATCCACTAGGTTCCCGGCACCTGTGGAGACGAGGGTCAGTACATTGCCACATATGTACTGGTGAGCGGCCGTAACCAATCTCACCATAAATCAACAGTAGTAAAATTACATGAATGTTCACTATTGATTTGTATTCTTTCTATCTTGCCTTAGGGTCCATTAACAATTCATATATTTGATGAGAATATAAGAAGCATACAGTGATGTTAGAAACATAAGCAATTCATGTGATCTAACATAAGCAGTTCATATTGATCACCAATTTGGTGAATCTTACCCACGGTCGATAGCCATCCTGTACATATTTATGAATACCACTACTGCCTGCATAAGACAATGTTAGCTATGCCACCTGTCTATATGAAGGTCACTGACTACACGCCATCTGGGACTCTTGGTCGGACGGCTCCCCTCATCGGTGGGTAGCTAGCCCATCCGGAAGGTTCCCGAAAGACCGTGCTACTACTTCAGCACTGTCTACTACTTCAGCACGGCGTTCCTCCTAGGCCGAATCGGTTCCGTGGCCTCGGAGTACCGTTCGAGGAACTACCTTGTATACAAGTTGTCCAGACCATGCATGCAATGCAACTTAACTAATAAGAGACACGACATGCATGATAATAGCATCTTCCACACATGTTCATAGTTCTCATTTCATCTTGCCATTTTCCCATCTATCCAACTTGCCATCTTACTTTGAGCCATAGGCTCGCATATTCGTTCATCCAACCAAGGGACTATTCATGTTTAACTCATTCTTCGAACCGAAGTCCGATATACTTACCGCCCAATACTTGGGTCTTAGCATCACCTGTTAAACAATTCATATAGCATACGAGCATCATTCAATTACAACATAAGCCTAGCCATGTGATCATTATCTTTCATTATCTTTCCCGTATATTACTAGGCATCTTTTATTAAGCACCGAACGCAATAACAGTCTACCATTGTTATGCGCGAAGATCAAGGATCGTCGAAGGATCAAAGCCACTCACTTGTTGGTGAATTGCCGAGAGAAAGAGGTCTTCCACGCAACGTCACCCGAGGTTCACCGCGTTAGCACCTGCATTGGCACCAACGTCTGGTCAGCATACTTCTTATCTTCCTCTCAGTTATTCGATATGAAATGCGTAGACGTGTGAAAGTAAATCCATGAAAACATTCATCGAAAACAATCACGAAAACGCACAAAAAAGCCAACAGCAAAAGCGACATCGAAAACCAGCAGGGCAACGGTCTCGGGGCAAGCGACTCTTATATAGAACTCTTCCCCCAAGACGCGCGCCACTGCATCTTGGGCATCATTTCAAAAGAGTCCAATCCATAACGAGGAAAGGATCTCAATTTATTATCCCGCGATCCTGGTAAAGTTTCCCCAATTCTCATCCGACTCGGCCATTCGGCCGCTAGCCCGCACCGTGCTCCGCAACGGATTCAGGGCATTACATATAATACACTAACAAAAGTTTCGTCCTCGAAAACTTAAACACAAACCCACCTAGGTCAAACAACGAAGGAAACTTTTCCTTCACCTCTGCCTCAAGTTCCCATGTCGACTCTTCGACGGAATGATTTCGCTAAAGCACTCGAACCAAAGAAACAACTCGGTTCCGCAAGATTTTATCTTTTCTATCCAAGATCTGCACGGGTTCCTCCACATAAGACAAGTCAGCTTTTAGCCCTAACGGACCGAAGTCTACCACGTGGCTTGGATCATGTACTACTTCCGTAGTTGGGAAACATGGAAGATATCGTGCACTCCATCCAATGCCGGTGGCAGCGCGATCTGATAGGCAACAGGGCCGACTCGCTTAAGAATTTCAAACGGGCCAACAATCTCGGACTTAGCTTCCCCTTCGCACCGAATCGCATAACTCCGCGCATCGGTGACACCTTCAAAATATGTGATCGCCTACCATAAATTCCAATGGTCGTCGATGAGTATCCGCATAACTCTTCTGCCGATTGTGCCACACGTAACTTCTCCCGAATCATGCGGACCTTCTCGACGGCCTGTTCCACCATCTCCGACCAAGTACCTGTCGTTCACGACTTCATCCAACAAATCGGAGACCGACACCTTCGCCCGTACAATGCTTCATACGGAGCCATTTGTATACTGGACTGGTAACTGTGTTGTAGGCAAATTCTGCTAGCGGCAAGTGAGTATCCCAACTAGTTTTCAGATCAATAGCACAAAGCCGTAGCATGTCTTCAAGTATCTGATTCACCCTCTCGGTCTAGCCATCGGTTTGGGGATGGTATGCAGAACTAAATTTCAATTGTGTTCCCATGGCAGCATGCAAACTGACCAAGAAACGCGATACAAATCGCCCATCCCGATCCGACACTATTGATGCTGGCACTCCATGCAGTCGGACGATTTCATCCACGTATAGCTGAGCCAACCGGTCGACGCTCCATGTGGTTTTCATTGCGAGAAAATGTGCAGATTTGGTTAATCGATCAACGATGACCAAATTGCATCATTCCCCCGCGCGTCTTCGACAAGCCAACTATAAAATCCATGGTTATATGATCCCATTTCCATTCTGGGATCGCGAGGTTCTGCATCTCCCCGCCGGGCCTCTGGTGTTCCACTTTGACTCGTTGACACGCTAAGCATCGCGAGACAAAGAGGGCCACATCTCGTTTCATGCCGTGCCACCAGAAGGTCGTGCGCAAATCTTTATACATTTTGTACTTCCCGGATGTAAGGAATACTTGGCGTAATGGGCCTCCGTCAGATTTCCTTCCGGAGTTCTTCATCCTTCGGACACATAGCCTCCCCTTGAGTCGCAATGATCCGTCCTCGAGCCTGGTGAAGTCGCTGGCTTCACCCTTTCCACTATTCTGCCAATCTAATCAAGAACTCATCTGTCCTCTGTGCCGTCTTTATCTTTCTAACAAACTCGGCTCAAGTTGAAGTTGAGCCAATTGTGCATTTCGGCCACGAATCTGGAGCTCAATTCCCATGCTTTCCAATTCCTCCAATATTCGTTTGTCAACACTGAGTGATCCACAAAGTTTTGACTCAACGCGTCCGCTACCACATTGCCTTTTCCTGGGGTGTAGCGATCGTCAAGTCATAATCTTTTATAAGCTCCAACCAACGTCTTTGCCGCAAATTTAAATCCTTTTGAGAAAATGTACTTCAGGCTTATGGTCGGTGAAGATCTCGCAAGCCACTCCATATAAGTAGTGCCTCCACAATTTTAATGCAAACACTATCGCTGCCAATTCCAAATCATGCGTTGGATAATTTTTCTCGTGCGGCTTAAGCTGTCTCGAGGCATAAGATATCACTTTCCCTCTCTGAGTCAACACACATCCCAAACCCAATCCGGACGCATCGCTGTATATCTGGAATCCCTCGACGCCGTCTGGAAGTGTAAGGATTGGAGCTGATACGAGACGTTGCTTCAGATTTTGAAAGCAAGCCTCGCACTCATCAGTCCAATCGAATGCAACTCCCTTCTGGGTTAGTCGAGTTAGAGGCGCTGCCACTTTTGAAAAATCCTTGACAAACTTCCTGTAGTAGCCTGCCAAGCGAGGAAACTTCGAATCTCGCTCGCCGACGTGGGTTGCTTCCAATCCACTACGGCTTCAATTTTCTTTGGGTCAACGGACACACCTTCCGCCGAGATAACGTGCCCTAGGAACGACACGCTACTCATCCAAAACTCACATTTGCTCAGCTTGGCATAGAGCTGATTGTCCGTAGAGTCTGTAACACTGTCCTCAAATGTTCTGCATGGTCTTCTCTATTCTTCGAGTAGATTAGGATGTCGTCGATGAACACGACCGCAAATTTATCCAAAAAGGGCGGAAGACTCTGTTCATCATATCCATGAAAGCGGCAGGGGCGTTGGTCAGTCCGAAGGGCATGACCAAGAATTCATAGTGTCCGTATCTGGTTCGGAATGCGGACTTAGAAATGTCATCTGGTTTGATCTTTAACTGATGGTAGCCTGAGCGAAGATCAATCTTTGAAAATACAGACGCCCCTTGCAACTGATCGAAGAGGTCGTCTATTCGAGGCAACGGGTATGGTTCCGAATTGTAACTTTGTTTAGCTCACGGTAGTCGATGCACAGCCGCATCGATCCATCTTTCTTTTCACAAATAGTACCGGAGCACCCCATGGTGAAATACTGGGTCTGATGTATCCCTTGTCTAATAATTCCTGTAGCTGTACTTTGAGTTCCTTCAATTCAGCAGGCGCCATCCTGTATGGTGCCCTTGAGATCGGACGAGTATCTGGAAATGTATCGATAGTGAATTCAATATCTCGGTCCGGAGGCATTCCGGGTATCTCGTCAGGAAACACATCAGGAAATTCTGCCACGACTTCAGTGTTAGCTGAGTCTGCACCATTCTTGCGTGTGTCTCGAACAGAAGCAAGGTACCCTTCGCAGCCAGAATGAAGCAATCGCCGGGCCGTAGTAGCTGAACACCATCGAAGCCTTCGCGATGAACTGGCCGAGTAAGAGAATTCTGTTCCTCCAGGTAGGCGAAACATAACTCGTTCTTCGCACAGTCGATCGTCGCACAACATGCACTTAACCAATCCATTCCCAGAATGATATCAAAATCTTTCATATCTAGCTCGACATCTAATGGTAGCCTTCTCTTCCCGATACATATGTAACCATCCCTACACATCATGTTAGTAGGCATCTCCACTCTGATGGAGTACTAACACTAAGGTACATATCCAACATTGTCATTTTTATTTCATGTTCCTTAACATAGTCTTTAGATATAAAACTATGTGAAGCACCAGAATCAAATAAAGTACGTGCAGGAATGCCATTAAATAACAATATACCTGTCACGACAGTATCTGATGCAAATGATGCTTCCTCCTGAGTCAATGCAAAGACTCGGCCCTGGGCACCGGGCCTCTGATTCTGTTGTGGCTGAGGAGGTCGTGGTGCCTGTCCACGATTCTGTTGATATTGTGGTGATGCTGCTGCCTCGGAGGGTTCTGGTGGCCCCTCCTGGACAGTCTCTGAATCCGTGGCCCATGCGACACATTTGAAGCATCCACCCTCTAGCCTGACATTCGTTAGCAAAGTGCCCTTTGTTGCGGCACTTGTTGCAGAATGGTCCACCCTGGTTGGGTCGTTGAAAGCCACCGTGGTTCTGACGCTTAGGCGCTCATATCTGCCCCGTGTTCGGTCTCTTGTTATGCAGATTCTGCACCGACGCTTGCACTGGCGCCGTCGCAGGATAGTGTGGGTCCAATTCCTTCGCGTGCTCATAAGACTCCTGAAAAGTCTTATATTTCTGAACCACAACTTGAGCCTTCAGAGCAGGCCTCAAGCCCTGCTCAAACAGACGAGCCTTAGATGCTTCGTCAGTAAACTTCGTGATCGCATACTGAGACAGTCTAGAAAACTCTGCCTCATACTCCTTCACCGTCATGTTCCCCTGTTCGAGCTTCTGGAACTCAATTCCTTAGCTCGCTGCTCAGTCGAAGAGAAGTACTGAGCCAGAAATGCCTCGCGGAACATCAGCCAAGTGATTTTCGTTGTTCCATTCACTCCTGCTAGAATTCTTTTCTGACTTTGCCACCAGTAGTGTGCGTTGGAAACCAGCAGTAGTTTCACACACGAGACCCTCTTGGATCCAACAATACCCAAAGCTTCCAGGTGATCTTCCACTTCAACTAGCCAATCCATAGCAATGGTGGCTTCTTCTGTCCCTTTGAATTCTTTGTTACAGATCTTCTTAAACTTTGTTATGTCGGCCACAGCAGTGGTCTCTTAGCCGCCGGGGGTTCCTCTGCCTCCACTAGTTCGCTCTCTCGGGAGACTGGAGTGCCTTGAGCCCATTGTTCACCACTGTTCGGACCAACTGTTGTAGGGTATCTAGCTGCTTCTGTTGGGCCTCGAATTGCTTCGCGTTCTGCCTCTGCTGGCTCCATCAGCAGCCGCCTCTCCATAGGGTCGGCTGAGGCTACCACCCTTGAGCTACTCGCGTTGTTTGTCGCACCCGCCTTTGTCATCTCTGCAAAACAGAGGAGCTTGTTAGTCATAATAATTTATGGACTTATTGTATGGAACATCTCATTTCGGGACATTTAAAACCAAGTTGTTCGAGAAGCAATAAAGCTTGTGTCATTTCGAAATCTTTAAAACCAAGAAATTCCCAAGGATGTAAAGCCGTGCTCTGATACCAAACTGTCACGCCCCGATTCGGGAATCGTTCGCCTCCGCTTAGATTCACGCCGAATCGCGTCCTCGCTAAGGCGTGATGCCGTACAAGTCTGGAATTGCACTTGTACAAGGCGTGCTCGTGTTCCTTTTATAAAGAGACATTTTGAATAGAGATTCGCAGCGGATGATAGAGAAGTTTGGGCAACACAGATATGATCTGAAATAAGTTCTTTATTGATATCTTTGAAATTACATTGCATAAACATAAGGCTCTCAAACAGCCGAGATGAAAGGCCAAACTTGGCTACAACTTGAAGAAATATTGAAATGAGATACAACTTGTTCCATACATCATATCCCTTTATTAATGCAGCAATAACCACCTTCAGCAAAATGCCTTCTTCTTCAAGTGGAAACTTCAAGATGTACGAAGCTTCTAAAGAGTCGGACGGCAAGCCTTCAGCGTCTATGATTATCCACTAGGTTCCCGGCACCTGTGGAGACGAGGGTCAGTACATTGCCACATATGTACTGGTGAGCGGCGTAACCAATCTCACCATAAATCAACAGTAGTAAAATTACATGAATGTTCACTATTGATTTGTATTCTTTCTATCTTGCCTTAGGGTCCATTAACAATTCATATATTTGATGAGAAATATAAGAAGCATACAGTGATGTTAGAAACATAAGCAATTCATGTTGATCTAACATAAGCAGTTCATATTGATCACCAATTTGGTGAATCTTACCCACGGTCGATAGCCATCCCTGTACATATTTATGAATACCACTTACTCTGCCTGCATAAGACAATGTTAGCTATGCCACCTGTCTATATGAAGGTCACTGACTACACGCCATCTGGGACATCTTGGTCGGACGGCTCCCCTTCATCGGTGGGTAGCTAGCCCATCCGGAAGGTTCCCGAAAGACCGTGCTACTACTTCAGCACTGTGCTACTACTTCAGCACGGCGTTCCTCCTAGGCGAATCGGTTCGTGGCCTCGGAGTACCGTTCGAGGAACTACCTTGTATACAAGTTGTCCATGACCATGCATGCAATGCAACTTAACTAATAAGAGACACGACATGCATGATAATAGCATCTTCCACAATGTTCATAGTTCTCATTTCATCTTGCCATTTCCATCTATCCAACTTGCCATCTTACTTTGAGCCATAGGCTCGCATATTCGTTCATCCAACCAAGGGACTATTCATGTTTAACTCATTCTTTCGAACGAAGTCGATATACTTACCGCCCAATACTTGGGTCTTAGCATCACCTGTTAAACAATTCATATAGCATACGAGCATCATTCAATTACAACATAAGCCTAGCCATGTGATCATTTATCTTTCATTATCTTTTTCGTATTATTACTAGGCATCTTTTATTAAGCACCGAACGCAATAACAAGTCTACCATTGTTATGCGCGAAGATCAAGGATCGTCGAAGGATCAAAGCCACTCATTGTTGGTGAATTGCCGAGAGAAAGAGGTCTTCCACGCAACGTCACCCGAGGTTCACCGCGTTAGCACTGCATTGGCACCAACGTCTGGTCAGCATACTTCTTATCTTCCTCTCAGTTATTCGATATGAAATGCGTAGACGGTGAAAGTAAATCCATGAAAACATTCATCGAAAACAATCACGAAAACGCACACAAAAGCCAACAGCAAAGCGACATCGAAAACCAGCAGGGCAACAGTCTCGGGGCAAGCGACTCTTATATAGAACTCTTCCCCCAAGACGCGCGCCACTGCATCTTGGGCACCATTTCAAAAGAGTCCAATCCATAACGAGAAAAGGATCTCAATTTATTATCCCGCGATCCTGGTAAAGTTTCCCCAATTCTCATCCGACTCGGCCATTCGGTCGCTAGCCCGCACCGTGCTCCGCAACGGATTCAGGGCATTACACCCCTCCTTTCATAACCTCCCCTACCGCCGGCCAGACCCCCTTCCTCCGTGCCGGCCTCCGTCTCACCGTCCCCTCCTCCTCACCGCAGGCCAGCCCCCTCCTCACCGCCCCCTCCCTCCTCCTCCCCGCCAGCCTCCTCCTCCACCCAGGCCAGCCCCCCTCCTCCCGCCCCTCCCTCCTTCTCCCCGCCGGCCTCCTCCTCCTCCCCCCCCGTCCTCCTCCCGCCCCCTCTTCCTTCTCGCCGGCTAGCCCCCTCCTCCTCCTCCCCGCCGGTCAGCCCCCTTCTCCCCGTCGGCCTCCTCCTCCGCAGGCCAGCCCCCTCCTCACCGTCAGCCTCCTCCTCCTCCCCAGGCCACCCCCCTCCTCCCAGCCTCCCTCCTCTTCTCTCCGCTGGCCTCCTCCCCCCCCCTCTTCCCTCCTCCTCCTCCTCCCCGCACCACCGGAGAGAGAGAGAGAGAGGGGTTAAAATGGTCATTACATATCTCACTTAACACAGTTAACAAAAATGGGACAAAATGAGCATATTTATACTTTTAGGAATAAGAATATAGGATCTTTTAGGGGCTGTTTGGTTACGAGTAGGTGGAAGGAAAGTGGAGAAAAATGCTGCAACTCGACGAAACTCATGTCACTTGCGGCGTTTGGGTCGCAGCAACTGGAGGCAGCAAGTGAGGAATCTCACTTGCTGCACAGTTGTTGTCCCCCCACTTTTTTGTCATTTTCACTTCCCTCACTTTTGTGAGGGAAGTGGGATGAAAGTGGTGGTGGTGGCCAGCAGTGGTGGTGGTGGTGGTGGCAGTGGCTGGAAGTGGTGGTGGTGGCGGTGGCGCTCTGGTGGTGGGCAGTGATGGTGGCGGTGGCCAGTGGTGTGGGGTGGCGCTTGGTCTGGTGGTGGGTGTGGTGGGGTGCGGTGGTGGCGGTGGTGGACAGTGATGGTGGCGGTGGCCAGTGGTGGTGGCGGTGGAGGGAGGGTGGCTGGTGGTGGCGCTCTAGTGGTGGCGGTGGTGGGCAGTGATGGTGGCGGTGGCCAGTGGTGGTGGCGGTGGTTGGAGGAGGAGGAGGGGGGAGGCGGCTGCGGAGGAGGGGGCTGAGCTCGTCGGAGGAGGGGGTTGAGCTCGTCGGAGGTGGAGATAGGGGTGGCGGCTTCGGTCTTCCTAAGGAAGAAGTTGAAGTAAAAAAATAAAAAGAAAAATAAGAAGAAAGAAGAAGATGATGAATGCACATGTCCTGCTGCACCTTTGGATAAGAATGGATATATTTCGTATGTTTTCTAAAAAAATCCTAAAAAATGGTAATTTTCAAATTAGCCCATTTCATATATATATATATATATATATATATATATATAATATAATATATTGAATAGCAAAATGGGTTCTGTGTTGTGGTAAAAAAAATTGTATTTTTTTGGTTAATTATGATAACTAATTTAATTATAAGGGGTAACTATACCTAGGTTTACCAAATCTCCAAAAAAGACTTTCACTTTCTACTTACATAACTATCCAAACACCAAACAAATTTTTTTTCCACTTTCACCAGACAAAAAATACTCCATCCAAACACATTTTGGAAAGTGTCACTTGCTGCAAGTCCACGGAAACTCAACTTGCTGTAACTGTCACTTTCACACTTTCAAAGAGTTACATCTATCCAAACAGCCCTTAGTGCAAAAAGCGAGGGATTTTTTGCACTTTAAAAAGGTCCAATGCAAGCACAGCCTAATATTAAAATATATGAGGGTATATATGTAATTGTGCAATTGCACTTTTCCCGTTCTCTCTAGAGCTACGCACGCAACGGATCCGCAACTCCCACTTTCCTCCCAAGAAAGGGAGGGGCAGTTTCGTAAATTTACGCTACCAAACCCCTCATTTCTCTCTTTTTTCTGAGCCTACACATTACACAAACAATACTCCTCTCCTGCTAATTTCCTTGTTATTGCAAACCCTAACCCTAACTATTTTTTTATACAAATTCCTCGAGTTCTGTCAGTCTTCTGGTCGACGAAAATGGGGTTGTTCCGGAGTGTCGCCGCGCTCTCGAAGCTCCGCTCCCGTCGTAAGTAGTAGGGAATAATTATTTTTCTTCTTCCAATTTTAGTAGCATTTGTTTGATTCTTCTTCTTATTCTTCTTCTTCTTGATGATGATGTTTTTGACTCCAGAGCCAGCAATCCGCTGCTTTGGGTTCGGTGAGGTGGATCCAGATCCAGAGCGCTTCCGATCTCGTGAGTATTCATCCCTCTGCGATCTCTTCTTCCCTATTTGATCCTTCCTGTCGTTGGAAAAAATAATAATATTTTATTTTGATGATGCGATGTTGTATGCGATTAGTGAGAACACTTGGGTGAGATTCATATTCATGATTTATCGTGTTTCGTAACTCTTTTTTTTTACGTGTCGTGACTGGGATCTATGTGTGCTAGTCGGGCGGGAAAATACCTTAGTAAACATGTGGACTACCCAGAAAGATCCCATGGTCTTTCGTGAATAATAGCAGTCTCACAACTCACGTGCGACGTGCCGGATTTACCCCTAGCCAATCCCCAAAATATAATAATATTTGAATAATGCGATGTTGTATGGTCTTTCGTGAATAATAGCAGTCTCACAACTCACGTGCGACGTGCCGGATTTGCCCCTAGCCAATCCCCCCCCAAAAAATAATATTTGGATGATGCTGTTGTATGCGAAGAGTAGTGTGGAAATAATGAGATTCGAGTGTCACTCTGTACGTTACTTTTTCGGATGAAGAATTTTGGAATCACGGAAGTGATGATTATATATTATATCTCCATCGTTTATTCCTCACTATCTATAAAGTAGAATAGACTAGACTCGGAACCAGCCGAGTTGATACTCGGCTTGGATTTGGCTTGTACCCAAAGGATATGGTCCTATATCAACATGCCAACAAATGGTATATGTACACGATATGTACGAAGTGTTTTGTACTGTCATATTTTGGAGTGTCCGCTCCGCTCCGTCTCGAACACAACATGGCATCAGTTTTGGCATCTCCATCCTTCCTAGGTGTGAGAAGAATTAAAAGATTAGCACGAACAACATTTTGTCATGTCCTTGTATTTTGGAGTGTCCATCTCGTGTCCTTGTCATAGAAAAAAGTCCAATACAAAGACAGCTAGTTGTTTATTAGTTATACATGCTCAAGAGTCATGACGAATAAGATATGGACCCAATTACCATTTTGGAATTTCCATGCTTCCTATCTTATACGTATTCTGTATTTTTTTTGGTATCCCAATACAGCTACTAATTGGTTTGTGTAATTTGTTTTTTCATTGATGTTGATATTGTCATTAAGAATTTGTATTTTTTTCATTGTTGCTTTGTTTTTTTTACCTGAATCAATATCATAATAGGTTTACCTGTGTTTTGCTATTTATAATGCAGGATCTTCGTTCTCAGTTGAAGGATCTGATTCCGGAACAACAGGTTTTCTTCATTTCCAGTAGTGTGTGATCGGTTTATGAATAATCTCACTTAATTCTTTACTAGTTTTATATGTTATAACTGAAATTTGAGCTCCTGTTTATCCTAGGATATCTTTCTTTCTCAATTTACATTAGCTTAGAACTGTTATGTTAACATTTGATCCTCCAAAATACACATGGATAACTTTGTATTCTTGATGATTGATATAATCGTATTCTGCTTAAATGTCTTAATTTAAGCAGTTACTATATAACATCAGTTGATGAGTACCTAGCAGTGACTAACAAGCATGATAAATATTTTTTGCTGGCGTATTTTGAAGTTTCAATTTTCAAATGGTATAAATAGTACCTCCAAGTCTGATAGAATCATAGAACTGGCCTATCTACAATATGCCATGACGCCATTTACATGGAGATACCTATATAACACCTGTGTTATATGTTTTCCGTTTCATTATTCCTCCGGAATTGTATCAATGGTTTCCGAGTTGATAGTATCTTGCAATGAAACTGTTTTTGCCGCACTAATCAGAAGTAGCATTTAATATATGTAATGTGCTATACATTTTTAGT